>OZ024743.1:125517611-125532611 GCA_964016885.1 Eledone cirrhosa
ATAAGATCAAAAGATGGTTAAAAGATTTCCAAGTATTTTATTATGCGCATTTCAAAAACAAATAACATCATGAGATGATATCTGCGTTTTCATCAGATAAAATAGGGATACATGATACGAAGGTTAAAAAACACTTGTGAATAGTGAAGTTTTAAATCAACATATCATATGTTGATTTAAAACTTCACTATTCACAAGTGTTTTTTAACCTTCATATCATGTATCCCTATTTTATCTGATGAAAACGCAGTTATCACCTCATGATGATATTTGTTTTTGAAATGCGCATAATAAAATACTTGGAAATCTTTTAACCATCTTTTGATCTTATATATATATATGGATGAATCTATATCCTGATTCTTTTTGAGTTGAGTTTAAATTATTTTTCCCACATCTTACGTTAACTATTTTTCCCATTTTGACGCTATAGTGACTTATATATTATGGAATACTGTTGGCTTTTTGCTACAATATTTTCTATACCTTTCATTTATATATTTATACTCGGATTTCTTTTCTAGAGTGCTTAAATTATTTGTGACCCAGTATTTAAAAAAAAAAACCGCGATAATATTGATTTTTGCTGAACTCCTTATTGTAGAGTTTTTTTCGGAATGTTTTTGACTGTTGTTTCTTGTAAACAAACATTTGTCTCATTCTGACGTCACCAGCCCTGTTTTTCCACATGTGCGTTTTATTTTCATAATCACGCATGATGGTAAACTAGCCTGCTTTTAATTCCCTTTTTGGCATATTAATCAGTGAGTAATTTGGCTATCGAGTTGAGCTCTGCTGAGGATCGAATTCCAACCGTGACCATCTCCACTGAAAGTTTTCGTGAAATGGTCTTCAAGACTATACAGAGCATTTGTAGTTGTCCCAAATTGAAGGATGACTATTTTAAACTTTATTTTATCATGAGTTAAGGCTCTATTAATTTTTCCCTGGATTTCACTAAATTCTGTTGGATGAATCTATATCCTGATTCTTTTTGAGTTGAGTTTGAATTATTTTTCCCACATCTTACGTTAACTATTTTTCCCATTTTGACGCTATAGTCACTTATATATTATGGAATACTGTTGGCTTTTTGCTACAATATTTTCTATACCTTTCATTTATATACTTATATATATATATATATATATATATATATATATATATATATATATATATATATATATATATATAAGATCAAAAGATGGTTAAAAGATTTCCAAGTATTTTACAAAAACAAATATTTACAGCTGAGTAAACTGGAGCAATGTGAAATAAAGTGTCTTGCTCAAGGACACAACACATCACCCAGTCTGAGAATTGAACTCACAACCTTTCGATTGCAAGGTCAATATATATATATATATGAGGACGGGTGATGTGTTGTGTCCTTGAACAAGACACTTTATTTCACATTGCTCCAGTTTACTCAGCTGTAGAAATGAGATGATAGGGATTGGGGTCCCTATCATTCCACGGCAAAAAAGCACCCAGCACTCACTGTAAATGAGGTTGGTGTTAGGAAGGGCATCCAGCTGTAGAAATCAAGCCAGAATCAGTTCCCGTCCTCCCACCCTTGCAAGCAGGGAAAAAGCGGACGTAAAATGAAATGATGATATATATATATAGCGGACGTAAAATGAAATGATGATATATATATATAGCGGACGTAAAATGAAATGATGATATATATATATAATATATATATATATATGTATATATACATACATACACACACACACATATATATATACATATATACATACATGTATATATATTGTACAGGTATATTTTATGATATATTTTTCTTATGTAATACTTAGTCTGACCTGTATAATGAATGACTAAGATTTTATTGAAAAAAGGAAATGAAAATTTCTGACATCAATAATTTACCCATAATGTAATTGTTACAGGAAATAAAATTTGAGTTATGGATTTAGTTTCTTATTAACTTATGACTAAAGTATGGTTGACTACACTTGACCTAATGATAACGAAATTGGAACTATTGGCATTCATTCCATGCATTTCTCAAAAGCAATAGTGTCAAAACTGCAGCCTAGCCGAATGATTAAGAGGTTTGTTTCACAATTATAATATTCCAAGATCGATATATATATATATTCATTTCATTTTCATTTCATTTCATTTTACGTCCGCTTTTCCCTGCTTGCATATATATCATCATCATCGTTTAACATCTATCTTCCACTCTAGCATGTGTTAGACGGGAATTGTCCCACTTGAGGCAAGATTGGTCGGGTGACTGTGTCTCGCTTATATAGGACTATCTGTCAGGTTTTCTATGGCTGGGTGCTCTTCCTAACACCAACCACATTTACAGTGTGGACTGGGAGTTTTTTACCGTGTTACCTACACGGCCACATTACAGCGTGAACTGTGTTTTTTTGTTGTGACACTTACACAACCTCATTAGTTTGGACTGGATGTTGTGGTACCAACATAACTTTACAGTGAAAGAGTGGTGTTGGTGGGAGGATGGAGTAGGGGTGTATATTTGGTTAAGAGGTGCCTATTTACAGTAGGTTTTGCTTTGTACATAGGTAAGGCGGGTCTTCTGTATTACTGTGTGGCGCCAAAGATCTCAGTCCAGTGACATTGTCTGAGAGAGGTGCAAGTGTGTAAGGTCAGAATTTATCAAATTGTCCCAGATTTTTCTGGGTCTACCTACTCCGTAACTTCCATCAATTTTGATCACTCTGCACTTTTTTATACAGCTGTCGTCTGTCATGCGCATCACATGACCATACCAACATAGTTTTCTCTCAAGTAAACAGCATCTGATCTCTCTTATTCCTAATTTCTCACTTAGTTCATTTATGTTTTGCCATTCGCTACACATGCAACGGAGCATGCATGCTTCGTTCCTTCGTCTGCGCAGGTCCTCTGCACACAATGCCCATGTCTCACTGCCATGTAACATTGCTGTTTGTATACAGGCATCATACAATCTTTCATTTTTAGAGAGAAACCTTTTGTGGCCAACAGCGGTATAAGCTCTCTGAACTTTTTTCCATCCCGTTCTAACCCTGGCTACTGTACTTTCAGAGCAGCCTCCACCACTGCTGATTTTGTCACCCAGGTAACGGAAGGTGTCCACTATTTCTATAGAACCATCTGGGCAATAGAAGGAGCTAGTATCCTGTCTGCACTTGCTACTTATTGCACCTGCGCATCGGCACACATAAAATCTACGTTCTTAGATAGCTTACCTGTGATCCCACTACATCTTTTATATACCCATAGTTTGCAATTGGGACATAAAATGGAATTTCTACCTACTCCTTTCCTACACACTGAGCATGGCCATTTCCCAGAGGGCACCTGTGCCCTATTTTCATTTCTACATACTAGAACTTTAGTCTTAGACAAGTTAACTTTAAAGCCTTTTGATTCTAGGCCATGCTTCCATGTTTGCAATTTCTTCTCTAGTTTCAGCTATGAGAGTTAGATTCAGCTATGAGAGTTAGATCATCTGCGCATAGAAGTTCCCCTGGGCAGCCAGTCTTAAACTCCTCTGTTATAGCCTGAAGGTGAATAATAAATAGGAGGGGGCTAAGGACAGAGCCTTGATGAACATCAACTTTTACGCTAAATTCTTCACTATATTCATTGTTAATTCTAACCTTGCTGATTGTTTCTTTATACATGGCTTGTATAGCTCTCACAAGCCATTCATCTACATGTAGTTTTCTAAGAGCCCACCAGATAATGGAGCGGGGGACTCTGTCAAAGGCTTTCTCCAAGTCAACAAAAGCTAAGTAGAGGGGTTTACTTTTAGCTAGGTACTTCTCCTGTAGTTGTTGTACAAGGAAAAGAGCGTCTGTGGTACTTTTACCTGACACAAACCTAAACTGCATTTCATCTAGATCAATTCGATCTCTGATTAGTTGTGCTATAACTCTTTCTGTGGCCTTCATGACCTGGTCAACTAACTTAATGCCTCTATAGTTTCCCCTATCTAGAGCATCCCCTTTACCCTTGTAGCAGTTAATGATGATGATACTATGCCAATCATTTGGTATGACCCCATTCTGTATTACTTGGTTTACTATCCGGGTGACCATTGTATGCCCCACCATTCCAGATGCTTTCAACATCTCAGCAACTATCTCCAAAGGCCCAACTGCCTTGCCTGTCGTCATATCTTTGATTGCCTTACTTATTATACTACCTTTAACTTGCACAGCTGGTCCCTCTATTGGATCGATTTGGGGCAGACTATCTTTTTCCCATTTTTTCTCTTCATTTAGTAATCTCTCGTAGTGACACTTCCAAACTACCTTCTTATCAGTATCAGTGAGGGCAAGTACACCATCATCATTACAGACACACTTCTCCCCGACAATATCACGCTTTTCCTTGACACATTGTCTTGCAATCCTGAACACCTCACGTTTTTGGTCCTCGAGTTGTAGAACATGCTTGGACTTTCTATCCTCTGCTTCCCTTCTTGCAAAGTACACTTGTCTCCTAGCTTCTCTCCTGGCCACTTGATAGTGTTCTCTACTTTCCCCCCATACCCCCCATCCTGCCATACTTTCCAAGCCTGCTTTTTGGCCTTGATTTTCTCCTCCACCTTACTGTTCCACCACCAAGTTACTTACCTCCTGCCTATAGGACAGCTCCAGTCACAGATTTCATCTGTCGCCTTCAGCAGGTTAACTTTCAAGAATTCCCACTGTTCCTCAATATTGTATGTCTCTAATTGCTCTTCCTTACTGTCAAAAGCATCAAGTAATATACTTTTAGATTTGTTACTGGCTGTGGGGTCCTTCAACTTCCATATTCTTCTCCTCAGGGTAGTCCTCCTCTGTTGTCGAGTACGTCTAGTCCTGACTATGAGGCCACTAACTATGAGGCTATGTTGGGAGGTGCATTCTTCACGGGGGAGGGATTTAGTATTTACAATAGACACTCTGTCACATCTTCTAGTAAAGGATATAATCTATCTGGCTGGTGTGTTCCCCTGATCTATAGGTGATCAAGTGATTGTCTCGTTTTTTGAAGTTTGTGTTACAGATAGTTAGGTTATTAGCATCACAGAATTCCAGGATTCTGAAGCCTCCCTCATTTCTAATACCAAATCCATAGCCTCCATGGATTCCGTCATAGCCATCACAATGTTGTTCAACATGACCATTTAGGTTGCCAGCAATAACTATGCAGTCACTGTCGGTTATTTGGGAGGTAGTGAATATTAGCGACTCATAGAACCTGTCGTTTATAACATCAGGTAGGCCAGATTAGGGAGTGTAAGCGGATATTATTGTCACAGTAGTTCTATTTAGAACTAGTCTTATTTTAATTATTCTGTCGTTCACTCTATTTACGGCAATTACCTTATCTACCCATTTTTCTGCTAACATAATTCCTACTTCATCCAGATATATGTGAAAAGTAAATGGAAAAACACAAAGGAATGATACAGTACAATGAAGATATATATTAGTTTAATGCTTGATATAGTCAGAATAGTGTCTTAATGTTTCTAGCATTAGCTCCTCATCAGACGATAGAATAAGAGATAAAAGAAAAAATAGAAAGATAGACAAGAGTAAGAAGAGGAAAATAAAAAATTTCTTAGGGGAAGCATGTGTGTGTTTAGTCAGGCATTTTAGGTAATTGCAGGCTAGACTGTATATATATATATATATTTATAGATATATGTATAAATATATATATATATATCTAAAGTCTGTCTTAAGCCAGGAGGCTCGTTAGACTGGTGCTTATCCCAGTTTTAGCTGAGTATACTGGAGCAACGTGAAATGAAGTGTTTTGCTCAAGAATACAACATGCAACCCAGCCCAGAAATCGAACCCATGACATTATGATTGTAAGTCCAACACCCTTGCCACTAGGCCACGCACCTCCACACACACACACATATATATATATATATATGTGGTGGAGTTCATAGAGGTGGCATGGAGGAGTTGTTATTTATCTCCTCCATGCCACCTCTATGAACTCCACCACACTTGTCAAACATCCATTAGATAGAGAGTGCTTTTCAGTCAAGTCAATGACCAGCACACCTCCCTAATGCTGGTGCCACAATAAAACACACCCATAAAGTGGTTGGTGTCAGGAAGGGCTCCCAGTTGTAGAAACCAGGCTGAAAAGGGTTAAGAAAACATGACAACCTCTCTACTGCTGGTGCCATGAAAATTTTCTCCTAATACATCATGTTAGGGGGTCATGATAAGAAAAGGCATCCAACTGTAGAAATCATGCCCAAAGAAAAAGGGCTGAGAGGATTCTTCTGTAGTATCAAAGGCTCAAGAACGTTCTTCGTGTTGGTGCCACAAAAAATACATGGCGCACTCTGTAAATGCAAAATCAGTGACTCCAATTAAATACTGACTTGCTTTTGTGATGACCCATTCAAACTTTCCTTGCAGGGAAAGCAGATGTTAAATGATGATAATGATGATGGGGATGTGTGTATAGACAAATGTTTCAGTCCAATGTTCCAAATCTATATATAAATCTGAGTGACTTCCGTCTATCACACAATGTGAATGTATGTGTGTTTGTGTGAATGTGTGTGTGTGTTTGTGTGAATGTATGTGTATTTGTGTGAATGAATGTCTGAGTATGTATTTTTGTAAGTGTGTCTGTATTTGTGCGTTTATATTTATATACTCATACATATAAATGCTTGCATATGCACATACACACACATATACACATATGCGTCAGCATATGCACATATACACATATGCATCAGCATATTGAACAAAATTCTAGTATTTAAAATGACAACACTATTGTTCTCTGGAACAATGGACACCTCTGGAACAGGAGGTTAGAATATTAAACCTAGCTGATAAAACAAAGGTTCCAGATTTCATCCCTGGCCCAGCTCAGAAATACAGAAGATCATTGGAGACAATGCCAGTTTAAATATGTCAACACATTTAAAATAAGGAAATAATTTGACAAACATCATTATAAGGTCATCCTGGGGAAACTATATAAACAATAGCACTTTTGACATTCACTTGAATCAAACTAAATCTTTTATGTTTAACCATTTGGTTGCCATATTTCTAATGAAGGCAGTGCCTTATAATTTTCAAATAATTTTAAAAATAAACAAGAACTTGAAGGGATTTAGTAAAATGATTAACTTTCTCATTATTAAGTTTGTATTTCAAACACAACTTAATAGAGATTTTCATATAAAATTATGATGGAAGGTCTTTAGATAAATATAAACACATAACACATTTGTAATGAAAATAATCAATAATTTGAAGGGAATTAGTAAAATAATTTACTCATTATTAAGCTTGTGATTGGAACACAACTTAACAGAAGTTTTCATAAAATTGTGACATTAGTTGAGTCTAATGCTAGCTAAAGATACATGATTAAAGGGTAGAGTAACTTCAACTCTGTGTATCTTGGTTTTAGCATTGGAACACATTCCTGTGTGTTGTAAGAGGTGACTAAGAGGGTTGATGATAGGAAGGCCATCTGGTTGTGAAACATTTCAACCCTCATTACCATATTTCTAATGAAAGACATTGACTATGATTTTCAAATAATTTTTAAAATAAGCAAGAATTTGAAGAGATTTATTAAAATAACATTCTCATTAAACTAATGTTTGGGACACAATAAAGTTTCCATATAAATTGTGATGTGGTTGGTGCTAGGTAGGACATCCAGAAACTGTAAAAACCCTGCCAAAACACTTCGAGCAAAGTATGACATAACCAACTGGCCAGACCTCTCTCATAACAAAACCACCCAGCTCCCAAAACACTGTACCACTATTAGCAGGGTATGGCACAGCCAACTGGCAAGATCCTCCTCATAATGGGACCACCCAGTTCCACACTGTAAAAGTGGTTGGTGTTAGAAAGGGCATCCAGCAGTAAAAACCCAGCCAAAATACAGTTCTGTTTGAGCAAGGTACTGCACAGCTAACCGGCCAGACTTGCCTCATAACATGAACAAGCCATCTAACCCATGCTAGCATGGAAAAATAGATATTAAACAGTGATGATGATGATGTTGATGATGATAAACACTTTAAAACAAACAGTTATGTATAGTATAAACAAGGGTGGTTTGGTATCAAAAGGGTTAACTTTTGTTTTCTTTCAGTCATTGTAAGAAAATGAAGTTATGTAGAAGAGACAGTGGTTTTCTTTATGTAATATATAAAACAAGTCTAAGAGAGAGAATTTTTTTCATCAATTTAAACAAAATATGTTTTCTTCTTCTTCTAATAGCCTAAATTAAGTTATTCTATAATAGATACATAAATAAAAAGAATTATGTTTGTCTCACTGCCATAGATCATGGCACCTCTTACACATATAGCATATTCAATTCAGTTTCAAGCAATACCCCACTCCTGGTTAGTCTACCACTCAATTCCAAGAATTTCTTCAATGTGAATTTCATTCACCACTGTTGCCAAGTCTGATCCATTCATTATGTTTTCACAACTTCCATCTTCACTCTGTTTCCAAAAATCCATCTCGAGATTCCTTCCATATGCACCTCCCTCTCTATATACCTTAGTCAATAACTACATTTTTTACAACACTCACCAAACGCACATTATACAAAACCCTTCCTGCACACTGTCCCTGTTATTTCCAACTCATCAAATGAATTACTTTTGTCATCACCATTGCCTTTCTGATATTCACCTTCATACTCTTTGCCTCCATATAATCCTTCCACTTATTCATCTTCTTCAAACCCTCCATGCTTTCTGCAAATCTAATGATAAACCCTCCTTTATGCTTTGAGCCAGCACCTTCAGGTTCAAGTTTGTCAACCTCCTTATGGTGGGCCCTGGAAACTGATCACTGATCTCGATCAGGTGAATGACAACAACCTGAGACCAACTCATATGCAAGAAGGAAAAAAAGCCAGCGCCTCTGTCACAACTACAAATAGTAGTGGACTTAGTGCCAATCTCTAATGCACTCCAACCTGCATTTTAAAATTATTATGTTTCCAGTCCTCTATCCTTATGCCTGAGCACATCCTCCAATACATTGCAATCACTGATCTAATTACTCATTCCTCCACTCTTAACTCTCTCAACACCTATGTCACCACTTCACATGGAAGTCTATCAAAAGTGTTTTCCAAATCATCAAATTGGAGAAACTATTTCTTCTACTCCTCTAGTTTTTCTTGCCTTACAATAAAAATGGCATTAGCCACTTCCAGTCATCATCAACTTTTTGTTCATTCTAGTTACACTCACCATATTATCTACAAACTCTACAGAAATTAAAACACTTAACCTTCTGCATACCTTCCTTGCTTCAACTTGATTCCCCTATTTGAATTCTGGTGAGAATCCATAAGGGAGTACTTTGAGCTGTAACCCACGCATGTGTAATCATACTCATCGTGGTTCTTTCTTTTTTTTTTTTTTAGACAGTGTTTTACGGCTGAATACCTTTCGTTATCAAACCTCAAAACTAAAGCACACACAGTTAAGATTACACTACCCTTTAATCCAATATTACATTTATCTCCTGTGACTGTGACAGAATTAATTGCTTGATTTCTTTTCAAATTAGAGCGAGATACCAACGGGTATCCAGTTTCTTTCTTTTTATGTCCTTTTCAACTGAAATGCGATATATGAAAAGCAGTTACCGTATTTTCCGGCGTCGCAGACGCTACTTTTTCCCTCAAATAAGTTTCAAAAATCTACCATGGAGGCCGAAGGTTGTTTATTATTATTATTTGTTCAAATCCCGACGAGGTTATCTTTGCCTTTCATCCTTACGGAGTCGATAAAATAAAGTACCAGTAATTCACTGAGTAATTGCTGGCCTTGTGCCAAAAGTGGAAACAATTATTATTTGGCAGTATCGGTAGAGGGTCGGACGCCATATTTTCCAGCAAAGAGTTATGGCCCTTTACCGTCTGAGTTCAAATCCCGCAGAGGTTAACTTTGCCTTTCATCCTTACGGGGTCGATAAAATAAAGCACCAGTAATACACTGGGATAATTGCTGGCTTTGTGCCAAAAGTAGAAACAATTATTATTATTTTTATTTTTTTATTTTTGGTTGTCAAAATTAGAGTGCGTCTTCGTCGCCGGGAAATACGGTATTTAAATTTAATTTTTGGAGTTATTTCCCTTACATCAAGCTTGGAAGTCTATGCTTTACGTGTTGGCTATATACTGCTTTTGTTGCTTACTTATAACAATGAGCTTCCTCGGACAATAGAGTCTTCCCAAAATGTTAGGCTTGTCCACTCACCAAGATTGCATATACCAATACTGTTGTGTATACGGTTCTGAAAGTTAATTGTCCAACAGATGTAAATATTCCAACAAAATTATCTCACTAGTACTACACCCCCGACACACCTAATATAGATATGAAAACTGAATCTTATAAGACATTTTTGTGGTTGTGGTGGTGGTGGGGGGGGGGGGGATTACAGCCAAATCACAGTCTCCATGGCATACTACATCTTTTAGATTTCCTTTGTTAGACATAAGGCCTGGTATTTTTAAGGAAGGCAAATGAGATGTTGTGACATTCATGCTTTCTTCAAGATTATTAGTGTCATTAAAAAGGGAATTTGCTTTAACGTTTTCGTTGCAATATTTATAATGAAAAATACTGTCTATAATTTTGAAGAATAATCAAGAATTTTGATAATATAAAACTAACTTTCTCATTATTTAGCCAGTATTTGGAGAACAACTTAAGAAAGGTTCTTATATAAAATTATGGTGAAAGGCTTTTAGATAAATATAAACACTTTAAAATAAACATCCTTGTATTATAGAACTAGTGTATCGAAAGGGTTACCTAGAATAAAAATGAAGCTGTGATTGCTGATGCTTTCCTCTGCTGATTAATATTGATTCATTTCTTTGCTGGGCCTAGGTTCCTAACACTTGAATATATTGATTTTTTTTGCATAAACACAAGGTACAGAAGAAAGGAAATGAGATATTGAGACATAATCATACATATATATTGAACCTATGTAGTTGTATTCACAATTACATGCACATACATGTAAATGGCTGAGAGGAGGAGGAAATAGGGGGTGGCAGTTAGTTTTTGATTGATTAGTAAATAGAACCTGTAAATGTGCATGTACTCATATATTATTGTAGTTATGCATCTGTTGAAAAGAAGTAGGCATGGTTGAAAGGTGCAAACATAGCTGTGAAAGCTCAGGCATGGCTATGTGGTTAACGATTTCCTACACAACCATGTGGTTTCAGGTTTAATCCCACACCATACCTTTGTCAATTGCCTTCTACTTTAGCTTTGGGCACACCATTGCCTTCTGAGTGCATATGTGCAAATAAGATAATTTGTAATTGTTGCTTCGCCCATATATGGTACATTTTCAGATTCCTCGTTGACTTGTGTGCGTATGAGTGAAGCACCTCTTATAAATTTTCTTTTTCGTGCATTCACACAATTGCATGTACAATAAATTTGATGAATCCTACAGATATTTCGGTTTTCCTATTTCGAACCATAAAGGTAAATAAATATATTTAGCTGGTTTAATAGACCTGCCATTAAGGTGATAAGTGATTTCATATATATAACATTTGTCCACGGGGTGCACCCCCAACGCCACCGCACCCTAGGCCCAGAGCCCATCACCCCCTCCCTTCCCCTCCTTTTCTTCTGTGGCCCTAGAGTCTTTGCTTTCTCCCTCCTTTTCTTCTCATTTATAGCTTTTATAGTCCCCTCCTCTACTTTCCTGATTATAGGATTCTTTAACCATAGACTTTCAACCACTGTCATCCCATCGTGGATTACATTATCCTTCTTTTTATAAGACAATAGAATGTGATTTCAAGGAGGTTTGGCTACTATTCCTAGCGGAGTAAGCGGTCGTTTAGAAGTTCCAGCATTGGTTTCGTTGTTATTGTTGTTTAACTCCAAATCAGCATTAATCGAGCTAATCCACGAGCTATGTAGAACCACATTATCTAATGTGCCCACCCCTTTTTTTAAGGCAGAGTGATGTGAGTTAAGGGAGATGTTGCTGTTATTTCTAGCAGGTCGTCTGACCACATATCAGCTCCTTTGTTGGTCCGGTAATTCTCATTGGCGTCCGTCATAGCTTTCATTCACATCGAATGGAAAAACATATGATGTGTGGATTGGCTAAATTTGAATCCAGAATTTAAAGTTACTGAGCGTCTTATAGTGTTCTTTCCATATAAGGCAATAATTGAGGAGGGTGTGTAACAGTCAACAACCACACTCCCCTTCATTCCCACTTTCTCTCTCTCTCTCTTTCACTCTAGATTAATTCTGCTCTTCTATTCGTTTTCTCTTTCTCTCCCCGCCTGCTTACACCTTCCTTTTATTTTTCTTACTTTCTCTTTGAACGCTTTCTCAATTCAATTGACTTAATACTCTCTTCTCTCTCTGTCCGTCTCTTACTCTCTATTCTTTCCACACACTCTACCTTTTAGTCTCTTTTCCCTCTTTTATCCACTTACCCTCTTATTCTTTTCTTTTGACTCTTGTAATTCTCTCTCCTGGTTTCTTTTTCCCACTCTTTTCTTTATTTCATTCTTTTATGTGTCTCCTCTCTTTGTACACCTCACATATACATACATATCCACACACCCACGTATCCACACAGCTACCGGTACACACACACACATATATATATATATGCACACATAGAGACATACGCACACACTTTCACAATCACATACGCGTACAAACAGACGCACACAGGCACATGGATGTACCAAGAAACACATACACACATTGTTTGTGGGCGTTCTTTAGTGTTCCACTAGAAAGTATAATCAGCAGGACAACTAACGCTCTCGTGCAGACATCACCGTTTCAAAGGCAATAGTTCCGTTTTATTTCAATTTCCACTATTGCTTGCGCAATCTGCAAGTGTGGTCGTTGTTATTATTGTTATTGACAAACGTATAACCAAAAAGAAAGAAAAAGAGATCATACTTAAAAATAATAACAGATTAGATTTATTTAGATATAAATGAAAGGATAATTTTCAACGAGCGAAAATAACAGAAAAACGAATATAAGATTAGAAAACAAAAGTTAAAAATAAACTCTGGTATATACATACAATAACAATCAAAATGTTTGGACGTTCCATTCTTCAGGAATTTCAAGACGATGAGTTTTTTGGGTAAGTTCACTTAGGTTCTCTCTTTCTCTCTATATATACACTATAAAGTTCACCTTGCTAAATTGACACAATAACACCAACCTATCTATCTATCTATCTATCTATCTATTTATTTAGCTAGCTAACTGTCTGTCGATCGATCGATCACCCCACCCCCCTCTTTATACACGCACATATATGTGTGTGTGTGTGTGTGTATACATCTTAGAAAAGAAACGTGTATTGAATTATATATTGATGTGTTTTACTAAATAGACTTACAAACAATATTCTATGTACACCACTAAATAAATATATACGATAATGTCTATCAATCGTCGTAAGATTCTTGCTGATTTTATTTATATGTTCATTTATTTATGCAAAAGAATGCGTTAATAAATATGCTTGGAAATCTTTATGAATGTGTACAAGTTAAATGGTCTATTTATTAAGCTCTTTACATGTGCGGGGTGAAGTTGGTACATAAAGAATGTATAATCAAGTGTCTGGGTGTATCTATGGAATGAAGAATGTGTGTAAGCATTGTAACAATTTACAGAATGCCTCAAAGAAACCCCATCATTACATATCAGCATCCATTGATTGATTACATTGGTATTAGTGGTGTTAGGTTGTTCGGTAGATCTAATGGCAACGATTTTAGCCGTGGCTAGCCTATCTCAGTTGCTTTTGTTTAGCCCCAGGCTAAATCTGATCGAACAGAGAAACATATGATCAAAGATGTTTCTGTCTTGAACCAACCGATCTTCAGTTCAATTAATGTGTCCTTTCTTTGTTATTTGAAGACGACAGGAGGGTAACCTGAGCGAGATTTGACTGCCTTTTTGAGTAGGTAGAATGATCCCAGAGACTTATCTCGCTTGCTTGTCTAGCCGTGTCTTTGGAGGTTATGTCTATATTTTGAGGACTGTAGAAAATGTGTTGAGGTAGATTTTGATGTTACATCAATGGCTACTTATTGTAGGGCATTCTTTCGCCAAAACGTCTTGTTCAGTCACCTGTTAAAGAAATCCTTGATGTAGGTGAACTTCCTATCTTTCGCCCAACCCGTCTGACTTATCAACAATTAGTTACATATTTCAAACACACCTCATTTCTGTTAAACTCGGTGAATATTCAATTAAATATTTCGTTCCAGTATTTAAATGTCTTAGTATTGTTTGTTTTGTTTTTATGTGGGATGAGGGGCTGAACCCATTAGCTTCGCAAACAGACATGAAAAAGGACGTTCCAGCCGTAACCACCTCACTTTTTTATTCAGCCAGCACACAGACACACACACATATGTATGTGTATGTACACACACATATATATGACTGTTATCCAATGTACATTTCAACTTTTAATTAAAGAGTGTAATTTGAGGGAGTTATGATTGTTATTTCCAGCAAGTCGAGTGACCATATAGATGTCTGATTTGTTCCTTTTAATTGTGATCCCCGCCTCATCTGGATCCATATATTTACATTACAACCTATATAACAGATGTGCGGTGTCGTTACTATCCACTACTGGAAGCTCTTAGCTAGACAACTGTTATAGAAACGTGTGTACTAACAACATATTGCTTTCTTCGTGGCACTTAAAAAATCGATAAATGTAGGAAAGCAGTAAGGCGAAAAAGCCGTCTAAAAGTAAAGATTATTTCTTATTATTGTGATTTATTATTTATTACAATTGCATACAGTGATATATACTCTTGAGAAAAAGTGCAATATCTTGTATGTAAATAGGGGGTATAAGAATTGATCAAGGTGTTTTCTTTTCGTTATCTAATTTCTAATAAAAGACATAATAATCAAGAATA
>OZ024743.1:125542611-125915111 GCA_964016885.1 Eledone cirrhosa
AGGGCAGAAACGGACCCACTGGTTTAGCTAATCCTAAATACAATGTGTCTGAAAAAAAAAAAAAAGATGAGATGGATACGGTTGAAATACCTTTTGATCATATGTCTAATTTATCCGCACCGACTTGAGACTTAATGACAAAAACAAAACAGTTATATTATTACCTCCCTTAGACAGATAAATAGACACTTGTTTTATTATCAGACTTCTAATTAATTAATTTATTTAATCAATTTAAACCTCCGAAGTAAGCCATGATAGCTCCTTACAATTAAGAAACTAAAAAGAAAAGAACGAGAATGACAGTAGGAGTCAGAAGAAGCATAAATAATTTTCAAGTTATAAGACAGCTAAAAAGTTTTTGTTTGTTGTTTGTTTGTATGTACGTATGCAGGGGCCTTGTTTGCCTGAAAAATGTGAGGGGGAAAAACCAACATTTGTTGATTCTTAAAGGAGCATAAATTGCTTATGCTGCCTTTCCAGGACTCTATCACATAAGTAAAATTTTACGCTAAATAAATTTTATATATTCAAATGAAGTTCAGATATAAAAAAAAATAAGCTTAAAAATAATTTATTATATCAAATAAACAAAAAATAAAATATAGGCGTTTGAAAAAGTTTGGTATCCCCCTGAAACAAGGCCCTTGTATGTGTGTGGGGGGGGTGCATATATATAGTCTTGTCTGATGATCCGATTAATATTCAGGAGAAACTCCAGTATAACAAGACTCATCATTTAGCCATAATATAGAATATTGTGTGTGTAGGCGCGCATTTATGTCCCGCGACTTAACGCTTTGATAAAATAAGTACCATATTTGAAAAGCACTGCCGTTGATATGATCGACTAAATCCTGTTAAAGCGCTGCTTCAGCTTGAACACAATCTGATGGCTGAAACTAGTAAAAGAATACAGTATCTAATTCTCTTTAGAACTTTGCGTTGACTCATTGTTTATTCTTCGTTTTATTGTTTGTTGGAAATAGTGTCAGCCTGCCTGCTCATCTCTATTGATTTGTGTTATTAATTTTCCCCTTTATATAAACGAATTAACATGCTCCAAGCCTACATGATATCATTTAGTAGAGTTTTTTTAATTTTCCGATTAAAAAGAAAAATATTGATTTCTTTGAATGTTGTTGCATGTAACAACAATCTACGGTATCAAAAAGTTAGCATCTCAAAGACGTCAACATTAAAGATGTCTTACTGATAGATTTTTCGCCTTCTAGCTTAGGTGATCGCCTAATAACAATCCCCGCTATAGTGTGCATGTTTTTTTTTCTTTTCTTTTTTTTTTTTCTTTTCTTTTTTTTTTTTCTTTATGACTCATTTTTAGTGTTATTGTCCATTTACCCTTAACTTCACCACAGAATCCAGGATTGGGAGGTCACTAACTTAATATTTTAAAAACATAAATTCTAGCTGATTGGTTAGAAGAATATCTTGTTACTGTAGCTGAATCTCTAATGAAATACTTTCTCTATTTCAATTAATTAATGAAGAATTTTGAGCGATTTACTAACATTAGCAATATCGGTAGACGGTTGGACGCTATGCTTTGCAGCATAGAGTTACGACCATTTATGGTCTGAGTTCAAATCCTGCCGTTGTTAGCTTTGCCTTTCATCCTTACGGGGTCGATCAAATAAAGTACCAGTAATGCATTGGGATAATTGCTGGCCTTGTGCCAAAAGTAGAAACAATTATTAATTATTTCATTATTAAGATAGAACTTAAAATATGGTTCTTATATAAAATTATATTGGAAGATTTTAATTTAAATAAGAATCCTTTAAAGTAGGTAGTTTTGTTTCCTAAAACAAGTGCCAGTTGGTATCAAAAGAATACAGTATCTAAGTACCTTAAGAATGACTTGGAAAAAAATAAACAAAGATATCAATATGATCAATTTTAAAATGGTACCTTAGCATTGCCACAGTTAAATCACTAAACCCAATAAAAGAAATATAGATATATAGAAATTAATGCTGTTCATTTAACATACCTTAGCATTGCCACAGTTAAATCACTAAACCCAATAAAAGAAATATAGATATATAGAAATTAATGCTGTTCATTTAACATATCTTAACAAAGATTACTGAAATTTTAGTTTGAATGACTGCCATATAAAAAGAATTGGGTCAAAAAAGAATTGATTATTATTGATTATTTACTTAATAATTGAAAATAGAAATTTACACTCAAATTGTTTGTATGATTGTAATGTATATGTATATATATTTATATATATATGTGTTTAATATAGAAATGGCTATATATATATGTGTATATATATCATGTTTAATATAGAAATGGCTATATATATATATATATATCATGTTTAATATAGTTATCTCCTTATAATATATAACCAGCAATTTCTCTGTCTGTCTGTCCGACAGTGGAAACACGTGCACGCGTGCAAATGTTTTTTGCGCACGCGACGCGTAGAGAGAGAGTGAGAGTGAAAGAAAGAGACAGACTACAAGAGGGGGATAGCGGGAGGGAGAGAGGGGAGAATTGAGGAGTGCTACAGAAACATATATATACACACACAGAAATATATATACATTTCTGTGTGTGTAATATATATATATATATATACACACACAGAAATATATATACATTTCTGTGTGTGTAATATATATATATATATATATATATATATATATTTCCGTGTGTGTATATATATATATATATATATATATTACACACACAGAAATGTATTTATATATACACACAGAAATATATATACATCCCTTAGCTACTGTACTGGATCTGTTGCTATCTCTCTCTCTCTCTCTCTCTCTCTCTCTCTCTCTCTCTCTCTCTCCAGCTATCCCTCTCTTTTAGTCTGTCTGTTTCTCTCACTCTCACTCTTTCTCTTTGTAACACACTAACATTCCTCCCCTCTATCGCTGTGACGAATGGGGAGATGGAGGAGGAGAAGAGAGTCACTTCGTCACTTCACCTCTGCCTTTCTTTCTTTCCCCTCTCACTCCCTCATTACGTACAGACATTAGGGCGGTGGATTGGCAGAATCTGTAGAGAGTCGGACACCATGCTTCATAGCATGGAGTTACGTCCCTTTACGGTCTGAGTTCAAATACCGCCGAGGTTAACTTTGCCTTTCATTCTCACGGGGTCGATAAAATAAAGTACCAGTAATGTACTGGGTAATTGCTAGCCTTGTGCCAAAAGTAAAAACAATTATTAGAAACATTGCTTCATTTTTACATATCTAAGCATTCGTAAAATAACTAATAATTTCAAAAGTAATTTTTCAATTCCAATTGTTATGAACAGCAAAACATTAATAATAATTTTGTTCTAAGAAATATATATATACATTTCTGTGTGTGTAATATATATATATATATATATATATATATACACACACAGAAATATATATACATTTCTGTGTGTGTAATATATATATATATATATATATATACACACACAGAAATATATGGGCATTTCTCTGTTTGTCTGTCTGTCTGTCCTTCCCTAAAACTCAAATGTTGGTGCTACAGAAATATTACCTTCCCCTTCCTTTCTCCACTTTGGTACTACCAAGAGAAACACTGTCGCTATAGAAACATTACCTTCCCCTCTCCACTGACTTTGGTCACTTAGGCCGAGGGAATCGCTGGTTGCTATAGAGACACCTTGCACAAGCCAGAAGTAACCAGTTCGAGGCGGTTCTGACTTGACACCATGCCAAGGACCATTTGAAGATATATTTCCATCGTTATATCATAACGTTTATATTTCCGTCACTAATCTCTTTTTCTCCTTTTTCGTTTTAACATATATTTATTTCAAAGATTTCACCGTATAGATAACATATATATTTATACATGCATAAAAGACACACCGAGAGACGGTGAACATGTGGTGCCGAAAACATTTCTCATCCAAATTTCAACAATATCAGTATATACACTAGATTTGCTAGCAGAAAACCGCCCACCGGGTGGTTTTCTGCTAGTCTATATATATAAAACTGAGGATGTTTGTCTGTGTGTGTGTGTGTGTGTGTGTGTGTGTGTGTGTGTGTGTGTCTGTGAGTTTGAATCCTTAAGACTCGAGAAGTACCCAACCGATGTTTTTCAAACTTTACATGTGTATTACTTTTTCATCCCCTAGGGCTCACATTGGGTTAAAAACTGCGTTTTTTCCAGTTTTTTAGGGGGTTTTTGAGGCGTTACATCAGACCGATTTCCTTGAAATTGTAACTATGTATTAGTCGGTCTCTTCTTCATACCGTGAGCAAAGAAAATCCAACTTTTTTATGGCCTAGGGCCCGCATTAGGTGAAAACTTCATTTTTTCAGCTTTTTAGGATTTTTTGAGGCGTTAAATCTAGCCGATTTTCCCGAAATTTCAAGGCATATTATGCACATAAAAAAAATTCATTTTCTAGGGCCCGCATTAGGTGAAAACCTGCATTTTTTCCTGTTTCATCTAGGAAAATCTTAGATTATCCAGCCATCAGAGTATTCGGTTTATTTTATTTACATATTGTCCAGGCATGCAGTTTTAGGTCTGTTGGCGGCCTGCGTTCCAAAGTACCTTATCCCGTGCAATGCCGGGTGTCACTACTAGTATATAATATACTAGCTGACGTACCCAGCTTCACCCGGGTAAACAGATGATAAGAGAAGACAGGTAAAAGAAAAAATAACTGTATTGGATGTTTGTCTGGTTACAGTATGAGGCGAGTCCGTGGTGTCTGTGTGATACAAAAAACAGTAAAAAACATATTTCAGATATACCAGATTCTTCGTTGTACCATTTGTGCATAGTATATGAACAATTCTAGGTGCTCCCACCTAGAATAGTGACATGCTACGAGATGGTTCATCTTCTGCCTGACTGTAAAACGTGTATCATTGCATAGACGTAGTTGTTCCACGTTTCTTAAAAGGATGATGGAAGTTCCAATCTTTTATATTATATGTAGATATAGATAATTAATATAAAAGATGTCCGTCATTGTAAAAAAGGTCCCTATTTACTTGAAATGGTTTATACAAATGCCAAATTAATATTAATGCATGTTAATGCTTATCTATAAGTGGTCAGCTATAATAATAAAACAACAAATTATATGACACAAAAATAAATATAAAAGATGTCCGTCAATGTAAAAAAAGGTCCCTATTTACTCCCTTCACAACTCTGTGTATGTTAGACTGACAGACAGGCACACAGACAGATAAACTGCATGGCGATTGTGGAACGCCACACACATACACGCATGGAAACACGCACGCAAACTTACGCATAGTTTTTACTTTCTGTGGAATGCTGCACGCACGCACACATAAACATACACGCACGTACATACACATGCACACATGTTAATAGTTATTGCTTTCCTTCCCCTCTTATTTCCACACACATCACACCTCTCTACACTGCCACATATACATAGTGTATCCAACACAGCGTTCACACTCTCCCCTCTCACTCCATCATTGGCGTTATGCATATTAATTTCAGTTTGGCGTCGTTGGGGTGGGCGGAGTCGTTTGAAACCTATGAACCAATGATAATCGAGAATTATGACACACGGAATACTGACATTCTTGAAATTAATATATAGATATATATATATATATATTATGTTGGTACCACAAAACATCCAGCCCACACTGTAGTGGTCATGTAGATGTCACGACAAAAAGCACCCAGCACACACTGTAAATGTGGTTGGCGTTAGGAAGGGTATCCAGCCATAGAAAACCAGCCAGAAACAGCCCTATATGAGCGAGACCCAACTTGCCTCTAATGGGACTAACCCATCTAACCTATGCTAGCATGGAAGATAGATATTAAACGGTGATGATGTTATATATGTATATATTCAATAGTTCATTTACTTTTAGTTTTTTAATTGTTCACCCAAAAGTAAATTTAGTTAGTTATGTCTTTTTTATTTGAATGTCTAGACAACATAAACTTGATAACTCATGTTTGTTTGTATGAGTGTGTGTGTGTGTGTGTGTGTATGTGTGTGTGTGTGTGTGTGTGTGTGTGTGTGTGTGTGTGTGTGTGTGTGCATGTGTGCAGGCATACACGTAAGATACTGGTAACTCGGATTGTGGCAACTATGTCACCATGGAAAGCAATGTAAAATGATGATGATTATACATACATATGTATATATACACACATCGTCATCTTCATCATCATATATATATATGTCTATATATATATATATATATATATATAAATCGATCCAATAGAGGAACCAGCAGTACCAGTTGAAGGTAGTTTAATAAGTAAGGCAATCAAAGATATGAAGACAGGCAAGGCAGCTGGGCCTTCGGAGATAGTTGCTGATATGCTGAAAGCATCTGGAATGGTGGGACACACTATGGTCACCCGGATAGTAAACCTAGTAATACAGAATGGGGTCATACCAAATGACTGGCGTAGCAGCATCATCATTAACTGCTACAAGGGTAAAAGAGATGCCCTAGACAGGGGAAACTATAGAGGCATTAAATTAGTTGACCAGGTCATGAAGGTCACAGAAAGAGTTATAGCGCAACTAATCAGAGAGCGAATTGATATAGATGAAATGCAGTTTGGGTTTGTGTCAGGTAAAAGTACCACGGACGCTCTTTTCCTTGTACGACAACTACAGGAGAATTACCTAGCTAAAAGTAAACCCCTCTACTTAGCTTTTGTTGACTTGGAGAAAGCCTTTTGACAGAATCTCCTGCTCCATTATCTGGTGGGTTCTTAGAAAACTAGGTGTTGATGAATAGTTTGTGAGAGCTATACAAGCCATGTATAAAGAAACAGTCAGCAGGGTTAGAATTAACAATGAATATAGTGAAGAATTTAGCGTAAAAGTTGGTATTCATCAAGGCTCTGTCCTTAGCCCCCTCCTATTTATTATTCACCTTCAGGCTATAACAGAGGAGTTCAAGACCGGCTGCCCATGGGAACTTCTATATGCAGATGATCTAAGTCTCATAGCTGAATCAATGGCTGAACTAGAGAAGAAATTGCAAACATGGAAGCATGGCCTAGAATCAAATGGCCTTAAAGTTAATTTGTCTAAGACTAAAGTTTTAGTATGTAGGAAGGAAAATAGGGTACAGGTACCCTATGGGAAATGGCCATGCTCAGTGTGTAGGAAAGGCGTAGGCAGAAATTCCATATGTCCCAAATGCAAACTATGGGTACATAAAGGATGTAGTGGGATCACAGGTAAGCTATCTAAGAATATAGATTTTATATGTGGCCGATGCTCAGGTGCAATAAGTAGCAAGTGCCCACAGGATACTAGCTCCTTCTATTGCCCAGATGGTTCTATAGAAATAGTGGACACCTTCCGTTACCTGGGTGACAAAATCAGCAGTGGTGGAGGGTGCTCTGAAAGTACAGTAGCCAGAGTCAGAATGGGATGGAAAGAGTTCAGAGAGCTTATACCACTATTGGCCACTAAAGGTTTCTCCCTAAAAATGAAAGGCAGATTGTATGATGCCTGTATACGAACAGCAATGTTACATGGCAGTAAGACATGGGCATTGCATGCAGAGGACCTGTGCAGACTGGAAAGGAACGAAGCATCCATGCTCCATTGGATGTGTAATAGTAATATACGCGAACGGCAAAGCATAAATGAACTAAGTGAGTAATTAGGAATAAGAGGGATCGGATGCTGTTTACTCGAAAGAAGACTACGTTGGTATCGTTACGAGATGCGCATGAAAGACGACAGCTGTATAAAAAAGTGCAGGGTGATCAAAATAGATGGAAGTTACGGAGTAAGTAGACCCAGAAAAACCTGGGACGATTTGATAAATTCCGCCCTTACACACTTACACCTCTCTAGACCGAGAGCTTTGGCGCTATGCAGTAATACAGAAGACCCGCCTTGCCTATGTACAAAGCGAAACCTACAGTCAGTAGGCACCTCTTAACCAAATATATACCCCATCCCACAGCCCCTACTGCACCCCACCCCTTACTCCCACCAACACAACCCTTTCTCTGTAAAGTTATGTTGGTACCACAACATCCAGTCCAAAATAAATGAGGTCGTGTAGGTGTCTCGACAAAAAAAACACACAGTCTACGCTGTAATGTGGTCGTGTATGTAACACAGTAAAAACCTCCCAGTCCACACTGTAAACGTGGTTGGTGTTAGGAAGGGCATCCAGCCATAAAAAAACCTGCCAGACAGTCCTATACGAGCGAGACATGGTCACCCGACCAATCTTGCCTCAAGTAGGACAATTCCCGACTAAACATATGCTAGCGTGGAAGATAGACGTTAAACGATGATGATGATGATGATGGTATATATATATATGTATATATATATGACCAAAGATTAATATGGTTCATTGATTACTCAATGAATATAGTTTTACAATAGATTAAAAGCACTCTACAAAAAAGTTTTCTGGAGTTATTAATATTATTCAGAATATTAATAAATGAAGACATTCACATAATCAAAATATATGTTTTATTATATATATTTCGAAGGTACTGTGCTGGTTTTTCAGTACGTCCTCGTCAGATAAAATACATGAATGATGTATGACATACCCCAACCGTCTTGATGGTTCAATTCTAGTATTGGCAGTGATTTATTACAACAAATCTCAACATTTATATACCACAAATAATATGATAAACTTAAATTTAATAAAGAAGAGGATGTGGAGCGAGATATGGGTATAAGGAGGGGGTGAGTAAATTATATGAATGTCTTCATTTATTAATATTCTGAATAATTTGTATATATATATATATATATATATATTCAGGAGATAAGGATGCAATTCACTTCAAGCACTCAACTTCATATTACTTCTTTAAAATAAGGAAGATGGAGTATATTTATAAAGAGGAAAATGTGATGTTGTTAGTGTCTTTTATTAATTGAGCTGTTAAACATTTTTCCATGATGATAATTGTCATGATTTCTTCAGACAGCAAAATTGAGTAAAAGGAAATATGTATAACGGCTCAATTAATAAAAGACTCTAACATCTACAACTTAACATTTTTCTTTTTATATATGTGTATATATATATATGCATATATATATGTGTGTGTGTGTGTGTGTGTGTGTGTGTGTACAACTATATATGATATATAATTATAATGTAATCAAAAAGATTCTTACAAGCATGGCCCAAGATGGAAAATGTGTATAACACTGCCTACAAGAGTTGAACCACATATGTAGCTGACGACTGTCTTACTGATTAAAGCAAACTTGAACAGCTCTAGCCATCAAATTAATGCTTCTCAGCATCTTACTCATCTCTCATGAGGATAGCCACTTGACCAACCAGTAGAGATCTCTCCAACAATGGTTAACATAGTCCAATATGATACTGAAATTCCTCGTGTTTTTTTGACTAAAACAACCCCAGAATATGGATAATATATAACTATAATGTAAATAGTTAAAATTTTTATGATTTAATAAAAACTTAAAATTATGCATTTTCAAGCATTGCTTAAAATCGTAAAAGTGTACAAGGCTGTCAATGGGAATCAAATCACATATGTCGTATACTGGATGACAGCTAATCAAACTATAAGCACTAATTTGTTGGTTATAGTCATTAAATCCACTTTGTTGTATTTGATAACAATTTCCTGGTATACCACAAATAAGTTGTTCAACACCTGTGGGGTGCTTGTACACTTTTTCTCTGTAAGTGTATAATTGATGTTAAATTTCTGCCTCCTTGATTTTGTTTTAGGTTGAGGCAGTTAGTATCACTTATAGAAATACCTGGTGGTTGTTATAGTTTCTAATTGTCATTACTTTAGGTTAGATGGAAGGCAGTGGATTGGAAGTATTGGTAGAGCGTTGGGCAAAATGCTTTGCAGCATTTAGTTACAATTTTCTACATTCTGAGTTGAAATACTGCTGAGGTCAACTTTGCCTTTCATGACTTCCCAGGTCGATAAAATAAAGAACCAGTTAAATACTAGCATTGATATATTTGACTTTCACCTTCCCCTAAATTGTTGGCCTTGTGCCAATATTAGAAAGAATTATTATAGGTTAGATAAGAGTAGTAGATGGCAGAATCAGAAGAGCAGTGGATAAAATACTTTTCAACATTTGGTTATATCTTGTTACATTCTGAGTTCAAATTCTGCAAAATTTCATATAATCTTTCATCTTTCTGGTAAAATAAATAGCTGTCAAGTACAAGAGTTAATTTTATCCACTGTGGCCTTAGCAAGAAATTACATAGAAATTTTATAGTAACTCCTATGTGGTCATTTGGTATAATTATTGTGTTATGGTTTTAAATTCTGTAGTTCTTTTAGAAGGCTTTTGAATCTAAATACTATGGCCCCCAGACAACAAAGAACAATGACTCTGGCATACATATGAATCAATTTCCATTTTATTTATTTGAGGACTTTTTACAGTGTGTCCCATATAGGCATATGTCACATGACACTAGTGACAAAAATACATGCTATAAAATCAATGTTTAATAAAAAAAATAATACACAATACAATAGGTTAGATGTGTTTCCATTTTCATTTTATTTCATGTTTTTAATAATTTTTTTATAAGGCTATATTTTCTATTGTGCTAAGACTTGTGTCAAGCTTAACTACTGCATCTTTCTTCCTTATCTTGATTTGAATAACTACTATCCTGCTGTATTCTCACTTCCCATATGGGGCCTTCACATATTTAACCTTGTGTTATTGCCAATCATTGTCTTGATTCATAAAAGCTCAGTTGTTCTTTTGTGCTGACAAATCGTTATTACAGCTCGTTTTTCTGTAGAGCACTGCTTCTTGTCTCAACTTCCCATCTTCTCTCTCATGCATTATATAGCCTTTTCCAGTGAAATAATTGTTGGCTGTTTGGTTTCAGTGTTAACAACCATTCAATTTTATAATATAATCTGTCCCTATTGTTTCTAACAATGCCTTTTCTATAGCTTGGTTTTCTGCCTTTATTTTTGTTCTCCATATTTCACAGGACAACTAGTCTGTTATATCCCACAGTCCTGCCCTTTCACACATTACATAATATATGTACATATTGTGTTCTGTTCTTGTGAGTGCAGAGGAGTATTGTATAAGGAGATTTATTCATATTCCTACAACATGGCCAAGATGTTTCCATCTACCATTGTTAGATAAGATGACGGTGTCTTGCTCACACAGAACTGTTTCTGGCTTGGTTTCTATGGCTAGATGCCTTTCCTCAAGCCAACCACATTTATAGCATGGACTGGATGCTTTCTATCATGGCACTAAAATGATCAACTAATAGGTTGAACTGGGTACTTTTTCATTGTGTTAACCAGCACAACCACCTTACAAGGTGGACCGAGTGCTTTTTATCATGTCACTAACACGACCACTTTACAGTGTGCTTTTTGTAGTGTCACTAACATGATCGCATTTTGTCTGACAAGAACATGTTTTAGATTATGTTATACATAAGCCTTGCATTTTCGAAATATGTATAATAAAATAAGTAGAGATGATCTAAAGTGACTATCTTTTGTTTATTATTATTATTACACACACACACATGTATACATATAAGAAATGGAATTTCTACTGATTCCTTTATTCTGTAAAACACAATCTTTCCTATGTTTACCAATTTTGTGTGTTCTAGTATATGATGAATTCTTAGTTGTGATTTTGGTTTGCATAGAATTTATCCTAGCTAATTATAATTAGCTAAGATTCAAAAATAATTGTTTATGAATTAAGAAACAAAGATAGAACAGCTTTGAATTTCTTTATGAATATATTGCCTAGATGATTTAATGTGTTTTAAAAATATTTTTATCTTATGCAAGGTTTCTATTTTTCTCTTGTGATTCTGGATATTTTAAAGTCTTTCTCTAGAGGCTCATTAGGTTAGGCTTCGATTTGAAATGGTAATTAAGCAATTGAGGGTACAAGACTCCACTCTGGACAAGACACCAGTCTATCACCTGTTTAACTCTCACCAGGTGTTGCTTGTACTAATCTTTCAATGTTAAATGAAATGCCTTACTCGAGGATACAGTGTCAGATCTGGGAATCAATATCACATTTATATGACCTTAAACCCAGTACTACAACCACTAAGACAAGGAACTTTCTGGGGGAGATTTGTTGGACACATCTTTAAAATTAACTATACAGAGGAGGCTGACAGTTGTCATCACCGTTGGAAGGAAGCAGACTGACAACAAAGAATCTTGAACATAGCTGTGCCCAAATTTCCATGTCCTTGTTGTCAGTATTCTTTTAGGTCAAAAATAGGCTTATACAGCCATGTTAGAACACGCATAATTTCAATGGGATCAAATTCTCCAGACTGAGAGGTGCCAACGATGATGATGATTCTAGATGTTGGATTCTTCATATCCATTGAATTTTTCCTCTTAATTTAGCAGTCTTATTCGTACATACATATTAGCATGTGGCTTAGTGGTTGAAGTGTTAGACTCACAATCATTATGGGTTTGAGTTAGTGTTCTTCAGCAAAATACTTTATTTCATGTCGCTCTTTCTGCCAGGATTTGTGACTGACAGATAGTATCAGCAATGAAAGTAATATTTCCTTTGTTCAATCATGTGATTTACTCCTTTCTTTTTCATTAGAACTTAATTTAACCATCATATTAGTACTCAATATAATAGTCATATTAGTACTTAATTTAATGCTATTAATACTTAACTTAGTACCATTATAGCAATGTAAGATTAGATTGAGCAGCCCTATAGTCAACGACATTCCAACTTTGACCATATTGCCTTATTTTCAGACATTGTATATCTAGGACTACATTATTTAATGAGTCATTCATTTTTTTAAGCAGTAGTGTGATTTGAGGGATAATTAGCTGCTAATTTTCGTAGGACTAGCAACCATGTTTAGGGTTTTTCCTAATTGGCTGATTTAATAGTTATCATCATTTCATGCCTGCTTTCCTTGCTGACTTCGGTTTGATGGGTCATTAAGGTCCAAGACTAAATTGGATGCCCTTCCTTAATCCAACCACTTTGTAGAGTGTACTAGACACCAGCACAGTTCACCCGCCGAGGTTAACTTTGCCTTTCATCCTTACGGGGTCGATAAAATAAAGTACCAGTAATGTACTGGGTAATTGATGGCCTTGTGCCAAAAGTGGAAACAATTATTTGTTTATTCTCAACATCTGACAACTTAGATGTGACAAAACAACAATAAGAAAATTAAATTCATTGTTTAAAATAATTATGACATCATTATTGAAGAACACATTGTTTAGAATTAGAACCATTGTTTAACCCTTCCATTACCTTATTTCCAATAAATGACACTACCTATGATTTTCAAAGCATTTTATAAATAATCAAAAATTTGAAGAGATTTAGTAATATAACTAACTTTCTCAAACAGTGGTGTTTGAAACATAACATAATAAAATAAAGGTTCTTACATAGAATTATGACAGAATGTTTTTAGATAAATGTAAACACTTTAGGTCAAACAGTTTTGTATCACAGAACCATGGGTGGTTTCAGGTAGTTTGGTATCAAATGGGTTAAAAGATAGACTATATCTAGTGTTTCCATATACGTAGGCTTAGCAATTGAACTAAAATTTTGAAACCTAAGTCATTAAGTAGATTTTCACTGTTTAGTCAGTTCAGGGCAGTGCTCATGACCCCTTTTATGGCTTCCGAGATTAGTAGAAGACAGGGAAGAAGGTATCTTCAAATCAGAGACCTGATGTGAATGTTTGCAATCATTGAGGAGGCCTTAATAAGTGTCCAATCTGTATTGGACACTCATAAAGGCCCCCCAAAAGCCAGGTGGTGATATTAAAACAGACAACAGATTAAGTTTACCACTGAAGTAAGCTACGGTGGGATTTGAACCCAGAATGCAAAAGGCTGGAACAAATCTTGTCTGACACTAACAATTCTACCTATATGCTATCCTGAACTGGTACTTTATTTTATTCCTGCTGAAAGGGTGAAAAGCAAAATTGGCCCTGGTTTGATTTGAACTCAGTACATAAGCAACTGGAACAAATACTGCAAGATAGATCATATATGCTCTAGCAAATCAGTTCATTTGCCATGTTTGTATATAGTTATCAAGAAAGCTAGTGTGTGGGAATTATAGCTATAGTATAAATAAAAATGTGGGTATAATGTTTCTAGTAAAACAATAATTTGTTATTTAATATAAAAGCTTTAAAAATAAGCCAGTCAACCTACCAGTTAGTGAAATAAGAGAATTGCTAATAATACAATCAGTCTTATTGAAGGAATGCAGTCTTCAATATAGATTATTGTCAAGCATGTTTAAGTTAAGGTAGCAAAAGGATTTTTTTTTTTTTTTTGTAACATGAAAATAATAATTATTCAGTTGGTTATTTATCAAGCTAGTTAGTGTGTCAATTATGAGCTAACCTGAAAGACAAGATAAAGTGTTACAATTGAACATATAATCATATTAAGTAGAAAAAATGACAGGGCTCTGGCCCTATCAGGAAAGTGGCCATGCTCAATATGTTGAAAAGAAGTAGGTGAGAACTCTTTACTCAATGTAAAACATGGGCACACAAGAGATGTAGTGGGGTTGTAGGTAGACTAACAGAAAAGGTAAAGTTTGTATGTAGGAGATACACAGGGGTAGTTAGTAGTAAGAACCCAAATGTTATAAACTTTCTCCAATCCTGGAAAAGCTCTATAGAAGTAGTTGATAGCTTCTGTTATCTAGGTGACCTAA
Organism: Eledone cirrhosa; assembly: GCA_964016885.1. Taxonomy (NCBI): domain Eukaryota; kingdom Metazoa; phylum Mollusca; class Cephalopoda; order Octopoda; family Eledonidae; genus Eledone; species Eledone cirrhosa. The sequence continues at coordinate 125,557,378 of OZ024743.1, forward strand.
TTAGCAGCAGAGAAAATTGTTCTGAAAGTATTGTATCTGGAATACAAAAAAACAGGCTGGGGAAGGTTCAGCGAACTACTCCCTTTGTTGTCAACAAAAGGTTTCTCTCTACAAATGAAAATCTAGCTGTATGGTGCTTGAGAGCGAAATGCAATGTTGCATTGAAATGAAACATGGGCAGTAAATGCAGAGAATATGCAGAGGCTGGAGAGCAATGAAACAAGCATGGATGTATGATGTTAAAATGCATGAACAGCCAAGCAATTCAGATATCAAACATAGACTGCAAGAGAGAAGACTGCACTAGTATGGATATTTGATGTGTATGGATGGGGATTGTTGGTTGAAGAAGTGCCAGGAGTTCCCAGTGGAGGAAGCTGCGGTAGAAGGAGGCAAAGGGAGACATGAGCGCAGTCAGTTAAAGTGGATCTCAAAATACTGAACTTGACAGGGGAGATGACAAAGGAATACAGTAGGTTTAGGGAAGTTGTGCTCATCCAACCCATGCAAGCATGGAAAAGCAAATGTAAAAAGGATGAGGATGATGACTACATTTGGGTGAGCAAAAATACATAACTAGTGGTTCCTACTCATATGGATGGATAACCATAAACATTTTTGATGCTTTATTTATTTATTGTGTTGTATAATAATTTTCTAGTTATTCCACGTTTTACCAAGTTTTATCCATATATGGTATTATTTTATTTCCCTTACCATCATCATCACAATCATTATCATTTGATGTCTATTTTTCCATGCTGGCATCGGTTCGATTTTATAAAACTTTATTTATTCAGCCTCATATGTATTGTAATCCATATGTTTTTGATGTTTGTTGTATTGTATAAACTCAAGATACTGGCCCAAAACTGTGACTTTGTTTCTGTGGGTGCTGAATAATACTGATCTGAAATGATTTGTGATGCAATGAACTCAATTTAAATCAAATAAGACAGTCTGTTAGAAAACAACATGCTAGACCTCAATGCTGTATACAATCAAGCACATTTGCTAGATGTGGCCCAACAAAGTTCTAGTATTTTTTCGAACATGGAAGTTGTAAACTTTAGTCCAACTGCATCCATCATAGCCAAGCCTATTAAATCCCCAAAGCTGGAAAAGGAATATTCTGTTGAAATCCAGAAGACAACAAAATCTCAATGCCTGTTCTGTGGAAATGATAGATACCTGCATAGTAGTTTTGTGAGGGAGGCAGTCTGTCATAAGTACAAGAAAATAGGACATTTTAAAATACTTTGCTGATCAAGCTCAGCAGCTGTGATACCTCCCAATAAGGATAATGATTACTTGTGTTCGGCAGTGTTAGCATTAGCAGGTTCTCCTCTCTGTGTAACCTCCACAGTAATATTGTATGTTACTTACAAAGCTGAAGCATTGATTGACAGTGGTAGTACTGACAAAAGTTTTATCAGTGATAAACTAGTTAATGTTCTCAACCTCAAAACAGTCCCATTGAAGAATTTCATTGGTATGGCTTCTGCGTCTTTCTCTGCTAAATCCAACAGGTACTACATTGTAACACTAAACCTTGGTAATCAACTGTACCATAACATGAAACTGTACATGCTCAAAAACCTTATGAAAGTATTGCCATTTGATATGAAGGACAGAAACCACCATTAACATTTGCTGCATTACCAGCTATGAAGACTGATCCCCCAGAACTATTTATACATCTCAGCAAGGACTGTAAACCTATTGCAGCCAAATCTTGAAAATACTTTGAATGTGATAGAAAGTTCAAGTCAGAAGTATGCCACCTAGCAGATGTCAATATTATTGAACAGAGTAATGCACTGGGTAATTGCTGGCCTTGTGCCTAAAGTAGAAACAATATTATTGAACAGAGTAATTCCCCTTGGAGATCCCAAGTGCTCATTGTACATGAGAAAACAAAACGAAGAATGGTGGTAGATTATTCAGAGACAATTAATAAATAAACACATCTTGATGGCTACCGGCTTCCAAAAATACTATTGACAAGTATAAAATCTACAGTATTATAGATTTATGTCCAACATACCATCAAATTCCTTTATCTGCAAAAGATCGTCAATTCACAACTTTTAAAGCTGATTAAATTATGGTAGTATACAATACCCTCAGTCCTGATCCAGAGAGACTCATACCACTTCTCTATCTTCCTGCTCTAGTCGGCCAGAAATCATTAAAACATGTAATTGGTATGTTTTCTTATTATGCTAAGTGGATCTGTAAATTTTCTGATGAAATCCGACTTCTCAATAATGTAACAAAATTTACTCTCAACAGCCAACAAGTAAACGTATTTGCGTTTTTGAAATCGGAATTAACGAATGCTGCCGTGCAAGGGGTAGGTGAGAACCTTACATTTACTGTTGAGACTGATGCCTCGGTCTTTGCTATATCTGCAATCCTAAACCAGGATTCTCGCACGCTACAAGGAAGTGAACAGTACCACTCCTCTTGACTTTAGAAACTTGTTTTCAATTTTCGGTATGCCCAGTTATGTACATTCCGATTGTGGAATTGCCTTTATGTCTGCAGAATTGAGAGAATGGCTCCTCAGTAAGGGCATTGCAACAAATAGAACAACACTGTATAATCCCACCAGAAACAGTCAGTGACCTCCCTTGACCTGATAGAGAGTATGCGCATTGTCAGTCATGATGGATGCAATTTTGTTTTGGTGATGTTTTTATCGCTGATTTCAGACTTGTTTTAGACTAAGATTGGAAAATAGTTTCTTTGAGCCAGGTAACTTGCTGGTCATTCTATCAACTGTTAAGAGTCTTTTTTTGAAGTTTGTGTTGCATTGTCTTTAAGTTGAAGTCTTTTGTGGAAATCAAAACTTGTTAGTTATTATGATAACAACACTCTACCTGTCTAGTCACTTTTCACAGACACACACACTCTTTCTCTCAACAACAACTTTCATTTCTTCCCTTTTCCTTCCTACATATATGTGTGATAGACAGACAGGGGGAGAAACAGCTGTTTTATAATATAGATTGTTTGTAACCTTGATTGCAATTATGATTACATAAAAAAGAAACATATAACTAAAATAATCCCAATCATTGCCAATACAATCTAGCAAAGTGTTGAAACTAAAGATATAGCAATGTATTTTTATGCCTAAAACTAACTAGAGCTTTTAAATTGTCATTCATAATTGACTAAATATATATGTAGTCTAATGGGCTTTAGGATTACAGGTGGCTAATATAAAACTGTGTATTTATGTTTTGCACATGTGGATGTTGTTTTTTTTTTTGTTTTGTTTTTTTTTTGTTTACAAGTGGTAGCACTCAAACAGAGACTACGTAGCACTGAGAATACGCTCTCATCCTACTGAGAACATAACAATCTCTCCAGTGCTGTTGCCATGATAAAATGTACCCACTACACTCTGTAAAGTGGTTGTTTTTAAGAAAAGTATCCAGCCATAGAAACCATACCTGGTAATAAAAAATGAAGGGCACATTTGATAATAGCTCTAGATTCACTATGTCAGAAACAATAAGATGGAATGCTTCATCCTGGTAGATCTGGGATTAAATAACAATAATTACAAGCCTATAAAGCTATAGAAAATCTTTAGGTACCAGTTAACTTTAGTATGTAGCTTTATTTAGTTCACTCTTTTGATACCAAGCTGTCTGAAACCACCCCTGGTTTTATCAAGCAAGACTGTTTGTCTTGGTGTTTATATTCATCTAAAAATGTTCTATCATAATTTTATGTAAGAATCTTTGTTAAGTCATGTTCCAACAGCCAGTTAAATAATGATAAGGTTAATTATATTACTAAATCCCAAATTCTTGATTATTCTCAAAATGATTTGAAGATCATAGACATTGTCTTTCATTAGAAATATGTTAACTAAACGGTTGATATATGAAGTGTAAGAACTCACTGACCTTTATTTCTATATAGTAGGTGCAAATTAATTCACAAAATCAACAGTGATTAGGGTTGACTCTTAGGTCAGAAATTTATTCTGTATGTTTCACCTAACCCATGCCAGTTTGGAAAATCTGAAAGCCAGTACAATGCAGTTGAAATATATAAACAAAGTAATGTTTCTTACCCAGTATATTTCAACATGATATTGTATGCACAATCCACACATATAGACCAGTTAAGGAAGAATACATCATTCGTTTTTGTTTTGCATAACCCTGAAATATGTTAAAATAAACTGGGTAAAAAATTCTACTTTGTTTTGTTATATTTGTCATCCTTTGCCCTTTATATATTTCTACCGCATTGTACCGGCTTTCTAAATCCTTACTAATCAATTAATATTTATTTATATTTTAGAAAATGTTGTATAGAATGTTACTGTAAGATTTACTTCGGTATTTGTAAATGAACTACAATAGTACCATCTTGTATATCAAGACTATTCCTATATTTTTTTTATTGTATTGAAACATCATTAATAAATATTTTCTTGCTTTATGTCATGAGCTAAGATTATACATATTCCTGTAATTGAACAGTAAATTAAAAAAACTGTGCTATTAAAGTAGACAAGATTAAAACAACCTTATAGAAAAATGTCCTCTTTAAACCTTGTTACCATATTTTTAATGAAATACACTCCATATGTGTTTCAATTGATTTTGAAGATAAAAATATTTGGAAGGATTTTATAATATAACTAACTTTCTCATTATTAAGCTGGTGCCTGGAATCTAACTTAATAAAGGTTCTTATATAAAAAATATGATGGAAGACATTTATATAACACTTTAAAACAAGCAGTTTTATATCATAGAGCTGGGTGGTTTCAGGCAATTTGGTATCAAAAGGGTTAAAGTCTCTGATTGTGGCTTTAGACTGTGACTAGATCTTTATCTTATAACCAACAAATAAGGAAATTATTATCATTAAAAGAATGTAATATTGTCAAATATATTTTAATAAAATATTGAAATACAAACAAAAATTTCCTTTATAAAAATTCAATGATTTTTGTTTCTCATATATATCTACAACTCTTATCTGTTTATGTTAAAGGTTTCCCAAAACTCATATGCGCATGATGGATTTTGGATTCACTGGCCGAGAGAACATTAGGAACCAACAGAGGTCTAAGAGCTGTGAACGTACTAACTGTAAAAATGATTTAGTAGGATTTGGATTAAATGAAGACTATTTTGGATTTAATGACATCTTTAATAACATGCGGAGGATGATGGCTGGAATGAATCAATCTCTGGTAAGTAAATAGTATTTTTTTCTATTTTGAAATTAAATAGGATAATATTATTATTGTTAGGTACATTAAAAGGGTGGTTAATTGGCAGAATCAGTAAAGCGTCGGATACCCTGCTTTGTGACATAGAGTTACGGCCCTTTACACCCTGAGTTCAAATCCTGCTGAGGTAAGCTTTGCCTTTCATCCTTACAGCATCGATAAAATAAAGTACCAGTCATACACTGGGATCAATTTAATCAACTTAACCCTTCCCCAAAATTGCTGGTCTTGTGCCAGAAACCATTATTAGGTACATTAAACTCTCGGTTCAATGAACCCCCATTTAATGGATTTGCAATTTAGTAGTCCATATAATAATAGAATGTACTGCTGCTATAGTCATGGCAAAATACTCTTCAATTACAGTCAAAAATGAAACAAAAATTACATGTACTATAATTACATTACTATAATTGAATTAATTTTATATTGTACACTCATGCATATTGTATTAAAGTAGATATTTACATTCAAATCAATAAATATAACCTTTAAGTTACCTTAAATTTAATGGATATACCTTCCTACTCTTAGTTCCATTAAATCAGGTGTTTACTGGTAAGATTGTTCTCATCACAAAAGGTGTAATTTTATTTTTAATCCATTAAAATATTTTAACATACTACATCAAGTATGCGTTGTGTGATTGTTCTCTTCTCTTAACATAGAAATTTGTTTTTATAGTAAAAAAAATTCTTATGACAAGCCCTGTTAATTATATATATTAATTTCCAAAAATGTATGATGTTCTTGTACTATTTTTCTTCTTTATTTTAATCTTTTTATACCGAATTACTTGATTCTATGAGAAAGACTGTTTATTGTAAAGTGTTTATATTTATCTAAAAACTTCCCATCATAATTTTATGTAAGAATATTTGTTAATTTACGCTCCAAATACTATCTTATGACAAAGTTTGTTATGAAATTCTTCCAAATTTTTGATTATTTTCAAAATGATTTCAAAACCTTAAGTAGCCTCTTTCATTAGAAATATGGCAAGAAAAGAGTTAATGTTGCTAAGCTATTTAAAACAGAAAATATATCTCTACTCTATTATTCTTTTACTGGTTTCAGTCATTTAACTGCAGCCTTATCAGTACTTATTTTTTCAAGTCTGGTATCTATTTTATCACTCATTTTTTTTGTAAAATTGCTAGTTTACAGGACATAAACACAGGCACAGGTAACACATATCTACACCCCCCACTTTCCACATATTCTTACACATCTCTTTCTCTCTCTCTCTATATATATATATATTAATTTCCAAAAATTTATGAAGTTCTTTTACTATATATATATATATATATGAAAAATATATCATTTTTTACAAAAACATTATAAAAATTGGAAAGAGGTCGGTGGAGAAGTTAAAACAGCTCAAAATACAGTAATTTATTATAATAAACAGTATAACAGGCTATGTTTCTTACTTCCTTGAAAGATGTTTCAAACAAGCATGTCTACAAAATCCTATTGTGTTGAAAATAATAATAATCATGCATGAAGAAAATGATTCATTAAAGTAATTACCAAATACATTTTTACATAAAATATTGATATACAATCATTTCGTCCCTTATAGGGACTTATCAAAATCAATCATTCATAAGCAAATATCTCATTAATATTTAATGTGAAAATGTATTTGGTAATTACTTTAATAATAATAATAATAATGAAATTATTGTGTAAAGTGCTCGGGTGCACTACAACTCGTCAAAGGTGGTGTATGTATAGTACATAGAATAATATACAAATGTCAGGCAAGTGAATAGTGTATGAGTCATGATATATATGTGTGTATGTGTATGGAGGGGGAATATTAGGTGTAGTGTTGGCGAATCTCAGGAAGCATGGAGGTTTTAAAGGATGCAGTGTCTCGACAGCGAACAACTGATGCAGGGAGTTTGTTCCATGCTTCAGCAACTCTGAGCGTGAAAAAATGTTTCCGAAAGTCATGGGAACTGTGCTGTTTCTGACTTTGTGGGCATGTCCACGTGTATTAGACACATGGAAATCAAAAAGGTACTCTGGGTTGTTGTTAGCAAAATGGTTAATAATTTTGTTTACCAAGTCAGTTGCCAGACGTCGGAGCTTCAATGTATGGATATATCCCAAGGCGTTCAGAATATGGTAGATGCCTGATAGAGGGTATTCGCTTGGTTGCACATCTCTGAACAGTTTCCAGGCGGTCAATGTTCTGAGAAAGATAGGGGTTCCAGACTGGTGATGCAAATTCTAAGTGTGGCCGCACCATAGCTATGTACAGCTTTACAGGTCTTGCTGAGTGATGCTAAGACAGCCTTGCCCTTTTCGACAATTTTAGAGACGTGCTTCGTCCAACGCAAATCGCTGCTGACCGTAATGCCCATGTCACGTTCACAAGAAGACTTCGTGTTGTGGAGGGATAGGGTTAACATATATATAGTGAAGGCTACCCATCTAGGAGAGTAGACACTCCAATTAAAAACTGATACAGGGTGGAAAGGACTTTCAAGTCCAGTAAGACAACCTCTCTAGTGCCGGTAGCATGAAAAATGCACCTAGTCCACGCTGTATAGTGGCTGGTGATAGGAAAGTCATCCAGTCAAAATATGGAAAGCACAGTCCAACTCATGCAAGCATAGAAAAACAGGCGTATAAACGATGATTAACTTGAGGCTGTATTAGAAGACACTTGAACAAGGTGCCATGCAGTGGGAGTAAAACCATGTGATTGTGAAGTGAACTCCCTAACAACACAGCCATGTCTATGCATATTATTTGATAATAATTTGAGTTTACATTATTGAATTCTTTCTAATCTCTAAAAGGTTATTGATGTTATTTACAAAGCAAATACCACCATCTCATTGAGTATACTGAACTAAGAACATTACATAAATTGGACGAGTTAGATCACTTGGGAGTATAAACATTCTACTTAAGTGAATTGACATTTCAAATCTAAGAGTTTCGCATAATTATCATGTTGTTGCATCTCTCTCTCTCTCTCTCTCTCTCTCTCTCTCTCTCTCTCTCTCTCTCTTTCTCTCTCTCTCTCTCTCTCTCTCTCTCTCTCTCTCTCTCTCTCTCTCTCTCTCTCTCTATATATATATATATGAGAAAGTCTTTTTGAGGTGTATGCTAGAGACGTGCTTCGTCCAACGCAAATCGCTGCTGACCGTAATGCATGTGCGGTACACTTATTTTAAGCACCTCTCGATGTATTGCATACATACATATATCTGTGTGTGTTACATGGTTTACGCATCTCTTCCTGATTTTCCTATGTACTGCCATCCATCATCATCGTCGTCATCATCATCACCATCATTGTCATTATCACCACCACCATTGTTTTTCCATGCTTTCATGGGTAGGATGGGTTAGAATCCTCTCCAGCACAACATTCCTACACTAGTCTCTTTCTTTTGTTATCTCTGTTGAATTCAACATCCTGAGATCTACTCTCACCACTTTTACACAGATATCTCAGCTTACCTCTACCACATCTTCCTTCCACATGGAACTTCTGGCAATTCTTCATCATAATGAAGTATTTAAATTGATACATTTATCTGAAGGTAACAATTTGGCAGAGTCATTAGGAGTGTCAAATAAAAAATGTCTCAGAATTTGTTCCAACTCACTGCACTTTTAAGGCTGAATAAGCACCGGCTTAATGTTGGAGTTAACTCACTCCTGCCAGTTCTCCCCCCCCCCACTCTCTCTCTCTCAAATTGGCTGTTCTGACATGGAGATGGATGGGTTCCTCAATGTTTCAAATTGCCATACTACACAGTATGTCAGGACTATGTCCAATATTCACAGGTTTTCACTCTTTGCGGGTGCTCTAGAAACGTTACCCCCCACGAATACCGGGATACTACTGTATATCTACAACATAATATTGATATCTCTTTCTATATTCCTTCTCTCATTACCCACAGTCAACATATTCTTATTAACAAGAGTTTGATTCAGGTCTGTATGTTCATTGCTAGTTTTTAGTCTGGAGTTCTTTAGAAAATGTATATCCACTAAAATATTGTTTACAAAAACGTTTTAGATATTAATCTATATTTAAAACCATTAATGAATTATTAAAATAGATATTAGCTATTTAATAGCTTTTAAAATAGTAAATTACACAAGGCTTTTATGCTGATGTTGTTTAGTGATCTGAAAAATTTATGGAATTTTGTCATGAGCTAAATATTTTATAAAAATTCTAATTTAAGAATATCATTAATATTATCAGAATTTATAGGCGATAAATTCTTATCATTGTCTGTTAGTAATCAATATTAACTTTTTTTATCCCAACTTTTCCTAGATTCAATGATACAAAACTAATTGTATTAAAGTATTTAAATTTATCTAAAAACCTTCCATCATAATTTTATTTAAGAACCTTATGCCAAACATAAGCTTAATGAGAAAGTTGGTTTTATTACTAAATCCCTTCAAATTCTTGATTATTTTCAAAATTACTTGAAAATCATTTGCAATGTCTCCCATTAGAAATATGGTAATGAAAAAGTTAGATTTATTATAAACAAATGGGGGTGCCTGTGGTGGAATGGCAGAATTGTTAGTGTTGGACAAAAGGCCTTGTATAATTTCTTCCAGCTTTTTACATCCTGAGTTCAAATTCCACTGAGCTCAGCTTTTTTTCATCCTTCCAGGGTCAATAAAATAAAGCACTAGCCAAGTACTGTGGTTGATATAATTCACTGCTCTCTTACCCTCAAATTTCTGGCATTGTGTCTATTTAAGAAATTGTTATTCTTTACATTGTTTTTTCTGATAATATATATTTTTACTATTATTTTCTTCTTAGTTTGAATTGTTCAATCCTTTTATTGCTGTATTTTTAATGAAAGATACTGTCTGATTTTCAAATAAGAATTTAGAAGAATTTAATAATATGTTTAACTTTCTCATTATTTAACTGCCACAGGAAGGGTCCATATAAGTGGTTGATAGCTTCTGCTATCTAGGTGACTTAATTAGTAGTGGAGGAGGGTGTTCAGAGAGCATAATAGCTAGAATCAGAATAGGATGGAAGAAGTTTAGAGAGCTACTCCTACTGTTTCTCCTTACGTACAAAAGGACAACTGTATGACACTTGTGTGTGAAGTGTGATGCTGCATGCTAGTAAAACATGGGTAGTGATTGTAGTAGGCATGTGTAGACTGGAGAGAAATGAAGCAGCCATGCTTTGTTGGATGTGCAATGTCAATGTGAGAGAAAGGCAGAGCTTGGATGAAATTAGGGAAAAGCTGGGTTTAAGTGGAATTCAAGATGGTGTGCAGGAGAGAAAACTGCATTGGTACGGACATGTGATGTACATGGATGACGATCGATGGATGAAGAAGTGCCAGGAAATGCCAGTGAAAGGAAGCCACAGTAGAACCAAGAAAGACCAGGTCAGCAGTGGTGAATGCTGACCTCAAATCGCTGAGACTCACAGAGGAGATGACAAAGAAACACGGCGAGTGGAGAGATGCTATGCTGAGAAGGACACATCCAACTCATACAAGCATGGAAAAATGGACGTAAAAATAATGATGATGATGTTTGAAGCATAGCTTGATAAACATCCTTTCTTAAAACTATAGTGGAAGATTTGTAGATAAATGTAAACACTCCAAAATAAATTGATTTTGGATATTAAAAAGGTTATTTACACATTCTGTAACTTTGTGTGAAGCTTCCATTACACTGCTATGGCTCTCATCCTGCCCAACCATTGAAGCAATTAGCTCTTCTATGTTAAAGAAACTGTGGAGATCATTTTGTGAAGTTTATTAAAAATAGATTATAGAATTAAATCCAAGCATTTTGGGATGCACACATTTCAAACAGTTTTTATATTGAAATAGGGCCAGTTTCAGGTGGTTTGGTATCAAAAGAGTTAAACTTATGTTATGCACAGTTAAACACAGATATGGAAAGAGGTGAAGAGGACGTCCCAAGGTGAACTGGCAGCAGACAATTGACAGAAACCTGAAACCAGTCAACAAAAGTTGGAACAATGTATTGATAGATGCAGCTGACTATGGATATTGGAGCACTTTGGCTGCCTTATGTGTCTCAAGATGCATGAGGTTCTTAGCTAGAGATTATTGGCATCACAATATCATAACAGTTTGTTGTTAGGAAAAACTTTGAAGAAAGGAGATATGTATGCTGTGTGTTTATCTGAAAAGAATTTCATATGCAAGTTATATTAGAACAAGTTCATTTATGCTGATCTGTATCAATAGCATACATTTGGTGATACTTAAGATGGTTTATGATTAAAATCCCCATTAAGTCTGCAGCAATCGACCAGGAAAGTGATATACTTGAGAAAAGGTTATGTTTGATTGCTGTCTTGAAATGAGATTAACTAGAGTTAAGTCAAATATCTTATGTAACAGGGAGATGACAGCAACAACAACAGGGCAGTGAATTTGTAGAGTTAGTAGAGTGTAGTAGATGCTTTGCAATATTTGTTCTGACTCTTTGCACACTGAGTCCAAATCCTGCTGAGGTCAACTTTGCCTTTCATCCTTTCATAGTTGATAAAAAATAAAGTGCCAGTCCAGCGCAGCGGACAAAATCCCCACTGGAGTTCACATCCCCATCACCTGGCCCTTGATTGCTTTTTGCACAGTTTACTCTGTTGCAAGTATTTGGACCAAGTCTCTACTTTAAGGGTGTCTCCCTCCCTCTCACCCACCAGCCTCAGTCTTCTAAATAGTTTTAAAAAAAGTAAGAATAAAAAGCAGCAATGCAGTTATTTGGAAAGAATGAGAATAAGTGATTAATGTGAATAAGAGAAATAAAACTTTGGTAATGTGAAGACAGGAGAAAAGAGAAATCTAATTTTAATGTTCACTAGAATTTCCATAGAAGATGTATTGCTTCTAAATAACAAACTGATATCATTTTCTCTTCTTTTTTACCTTTCATTTTATTTTTTCTTTAAATTTATTTTTTCTTTCCTTTTTTTTTTCTCTTTCTTATCTCTTCATTTCTCACTTCCTTAGAATTTTATGGGGTTTTTTTTAGTTTGACAGCAAGACATCTAAAGAATATATTGTAGTATTTTGAAATATGAAAATATTGTGTGTAAAATTAGATTTTCTTAATTATAAAATTATCTGAGAGGCACATTTTTTTAATATGTCTGAAGTATAAATATAAGTTTGTGTTGCTTTAATTGTGGTAATGATAGTTATAACAAACAATTTAAGGGTATTTTCCCTGCTAAGACAGAGGGCTGGGTTGACTTGGTAGCCTATGTGATGGGCTTCATACTCTTTATGAGGTCAGTTTTGAGTTTACAGTTGGATGCCCTTTTTGGTGTCAACCTTTAAGTTGCCTTTTATAACTCACAGGAATTCTAAACAGGTAATAATTGTTAGTTCCAATTTAATGTTTTTGATTCATTCAAAATCGTCAAATCTTAACTTAAAGACAGTAATATTTGATCAAACAAGCATATCCAGCTTTGGCAAAGTCAGTTGGGTTTGGATAGAATATCTTGTGTTATTTTCTCTGGCTCCCTGCACTTGAAGTTCAAATCCTGCCGAGGTCAGTTTTGCCTTTCATCCATTTGAGGTTGATATAAAGTACCAGTCCAGGGCATAGGATTGGTAGAACTGCTAGAAAATCAGATGAGATGCATTGCAACATCTCTTCCAACAATTTGCATTATGAATTCAAATCCCACCTGGGGTCAGGGCTTTTCACCCAACTATGACACCATAATTGATTATGAAAGCTAAAATAGGTGAAGGAGGATTGTGGCCATTTGCTACTGCTGTCAAACGATGATGATGATGATGATGATATCTTTCATAGTCAGAAAATTACCCATCAAACTGTTTAGGTAAACCTATTTCTGTTACTTTTATAATCATAATTATGACCATTTTATGTCTGCTTTCCATACTGCGGTGGGCTAAAGAAATTGACACAAATTCATTCTTATTCAAAGTTACTGCCCTCATAAGAGCTCAGAGGAACAAGTCTTGCTTGGACATTCTATTTTTGGCATGGTTTCTATGTTCAGATGCCCTTCCTAGCACCAACCATTTTACAATGTGTAATTGATGCATTTTATTGAGAAATTGTTATGTGCTCAGCAAAACTAACAGGCTCTCTCAACCCTATGTTGTTGGTGTTCAATTGCTAGCCACTTCCTAGAGTGTACTGTGTGTGTTTTGTCATGACTCCAGTACTAGTGAGGTTGTCTTGAATCTTGTCTCCATTCATTTAAAGCAACATAGACACGAGGATGAATAGGAAAGAGAACTATTTTTTTGGTTATCATATTAACATATTAGTATTATAAATGCTAGAGATTAAGTATTTCAACAGGAAATATAATATAGTTTGCTGTAGGAGTTGTATTGTTTGTTAGAACAACCACTATATTCATTAACCCTCTCATACCAAACTACTTGAAATTACCCTTGGTTCTACATTACAAGGCCATTTATCTTGAAATGTTCATATTCAAATTAAAAGCTTCCATCATAATTTTATGTAAGAGACATTGTTAAGTTGTATAGTTTGCTGAAACAGCCTCTATCATCATCATCATTTAATGTTTGCTTTCCCTGCCAGCAAGGATTGGATAGGTCATTCCAGACAAAGTCAGTGCTTATCAGAGCTACTGAACCCTCAGACAGACAGGGAGCCTGCATTTCTCTTACATTCCAACACTTTACAGAGTATACTGGGGACATTTTATTGTGACACTAGCACTACAGAGATGACTGAAAGATCCACTATATTAGTTACATATAAATCGTTAATGATACTTTTGGTTTTAATAAAACTGTGACACCTGCTAACTCTACTGAAATGTATTGGAAACTTGTAGTCTAAAATTATACTTCCAACTGAAGCAGGTGCATCTTTATGATTAATATCCTTTCAATTGCTACATCAGAAATATCAATGTAATACACAAATACTGTAGTAGTTTCTAGAATAATTTAAAATACTGGCTCCTTCCCCTGTTTGTAAATCACCATCTGCATTTAGCATCAATTTTTCCTGTAAATGTTTAAAATAATTTGATATTAACAATTGCTAATGTTAGCAAACATGAACAATAGTAGCAGCATTGCTAACAGTATATTTTATTCATATGTAAACCATATATATATATATATATATGTTGGTATTATAATACTAAAGGGATTAGATATTCCAGCCAGGTAATAATTTCATTATTTGCTGTGGGAGTTGTATAGTTTATTAAGACAGTCATTATATTAGTTATATATAATCATTAACCCTTCTGATACCAAACTACTTGAAACCACCCATGGTTCTACAATATAAGCCAATTTATTTTAAAATGTTCATATTTAAATTAAAAGCTTCCATCATAGTTTTATATAAGAGCCTTGAACACCAGTTTAATTATGAGATATTTAGAGTTAAATGTATATGTGGTGTGGTAAATAAATATATACATATATATTAGGTCTGAACATAATGGAATCAAATTCCTATTGTCACTGCTTCCATCTCTCTTGCTCTCCCCATCTCTCACTATTATAAGTAAATGGGGACCCCACACACTGGCCACCCCACAACCCAGGCGAACTACTAAATCCCTCTAAATTCTTGACTATTTTCAAAATGGCTTTAATATTATTGGTATTGTCTTTCATTAGAAATATGGTAATGAAAGGGTTAATAAAGCTGTGATATTTGCTAGCTAAACTGTAATTTATTGGAATTTGGTAGTCTAATGTTGTAATATCAACGAAAGCAGCTGCATTCTGGGATTAATATCCTCATAACTACCTTATTAGAAATATCAGAGTGTAATACATAGCTACAATAGTATTTTCTAGAATAATTTAAGATACTGCCTCCCTCCCTTGCTTTTCACTCGACTTGTAGTCATTTGTTCCAAGTCTCTGCTTTCTGAGTTCAAATCCCGTCAAGGTCCACTTTGCCTTTCATCTTTTCAAAGTCGATAAAGAAAGTACCAGACCAGTGCTAGTACATCCCATTCTCCTTGTAGCTGTCACATCACGGATGTTCCATTGGATCAATGGCGGGAGGGTCTGAGGGTATCTGTGTCTGATCATGGGTGTGTGAGCACCTAAAGTTATTAGCAAAAGCATGATTCATACTTCCAGGTCAATTGTGAGTGACTGGTATAGTTTTTCAAAATTGTTTTTATATTATAACCATATACTCTCTATGTTCAAGCTTAAACAGTGTTGACGGTGAAATATATATATGTGTATATATGCCAATTGTACCTCGTTTAACATAGATGCACCATGTCCATGTGTGTCATAGGGTATATGGTGTAGAAAAGACCACATAATGAATATGGAGCCCACTAGGCTAAAGCCTGTTTTTATATGACCTTAAAATGCTTGTTGTTATATACACACAAACACATACCCACACATATGTATGAGTATATGTATAGATGTGGATGTATATATATATAAATGGAAAAGAATGAAACGAAATTTCATTTCTCACTCTTAGTACGGCTGATACCTAAATATAAGTATGTATACGTACATACATATATGTGTACAGGCGTACAGTAGTATGTATATATGTACATACATGCACACATATATATATGTACGTATGGGTTTACCGAACATTTATTATAATGTTCGGTTTGTTTGTAAACAAACAGCCCGAATTACGCCGTACAGTGTTCGGCAACCATCGTCGCCCTTTTGTTCAACACTGACACAGGAACGATGTACTAGTTTCAAGCTTATTAGCTATCGTCAGCATCGTATACCATCCTGTCAGATGATTGAACGTTTGAAAGTATATATTTTCCTTATGCATATTAACGGCTGAGCAGCCTAATTTGCATATCAAGTAAGTTAGTCGGCCGGGCGCACCAAAACGATAAATGGAAAAGAATGAAACGAAATTTCATTTCTCACTCTTAGTATGGCTGTTACTTAAATATAGGTATGTATACATTTATCGTTTTCGGTGCACCCGGCCGACTAACTCACTTGATATGCAAATTAGGCTGCTCAGCCGTTAATATGCATAAGGAAAGTATATACTTTCAAACGTTCAATCATCTGACAGAAATGTATACGATGCTGACGATAGCTAATAAGCTTGAAACTAGTACATCGTTCCTGTGTCAGTGGAGTTTTGGGCATTTGCCAACATTCGTGGGAAAGGGTGAATTTTTGCGGGAGTCTGTGTATGCTTCCTGTCTCTGAATTAAAGCTTCACATAGGTGCTTGGTAACTCGCGGATTCATATTCATTTATTAATCTGAGGTTGTTCCATATATCCTCAGCTCATCCATACATAACGGTAAAAGAATTCAGGGCTAGAAGAACAGTAGTAATAATTGTTTCTACTTTTGGCACAAGGCCAGCAATTACCCAGTGCATTACTGGTACTTTATTTTATCGACCCCATAAGGATGAAAGGCAAAGTTAACCTCGGCGGGAAATGGCAGAGTTTGTTGGGGCTGTAAGGGCTGGAAGAAGAAAAGTAGTAGTAATAGTAGTAATAACAGAGTTTGCTGGGGTTGGTAATGGGTGGGGGACATGTTGCTGAGGTTTGATTGGTCGAATAGGCTATGGTGGTGTGAGGAGTGGGCGGGAGGGAAATTGTGAGATAGGTAGCCATCACGTGTATATCATCATAGGAGATTTGGGTGAAATAATCCGATGTCTGGAATATATATATATATATATATATATATATATATATTCCAGACATCCACACATTTCCAAGTATCCCTCTTATATATATATATCAACTAGAATATTCTACAGTGGATATGGCGCATGTCTCTCAGACATGACAACCCTTAATTTAATTTTGGATATATATATATATATATATATATATATATAACTTACATAGGTTTCGGCCAGTATAGGCCCAGGCCATATCTAACTTAAAAGCACCACCTGATATATGGTAAACACCCACCAAATTGTTAACCATCTTGCCAACAACAACCCTGAGTACCTTTTTGATTTCCATGTGTCTAACACACGTGAGCATGCCCACAAAGTCAGAAAACAGTACAGTTCCCATGAATTTCAGAAACATTTTTTCACGCTCAGAGTTGCTGAAGCATGGAACAAACTACCTGCATCGGTTGTTAGCTGTCGAGACACTGCTTCTTTTTACGGCCTCCATGCTTCCCGAGATTCGCCAACACTACACCTAATGTTCCCCCTCCATACACATACACAAATGTATATCATGACTCATACACTATTCACTTGCCTGGCATCAGTGTATTATTCTATGTACTATACATGCACCTTTGACGAGTTGTGCACCTGAGCACTTTACACAATAATTTCATTATATTATATTATATTATATATATATATCTTCACCATTGTCATTTATCTGTTTATCCATGCTGCAATGGTTTTGACAGGTCATTACAAATCAAGTTGTTACTCTTAATCCAAGCTTCAGACTTCCTAGATGGGTCATGGAGCTATGTCTCATTGATATGCATTCCTCTTTTGGCATGTTTTCTGCAGTTAGATGCCCTCTATGGTGATACTTTTTTTTATATGTATTGTATTGTGATTTTTAGTGGGTGTAGGACTTGAAGACTCTCCCAAGTAACACAAATTCTAACTACGCCACTGAATCTACGACTACATTATTCATTCAATGTCCTTTTTATAGGTTGGGGCTGTTATTTCTAGCATATCAAGTGGCTCCCTTGTTGGTTTGTTCTCTTTTATATTGTCTATAATTTTACTTTTTCTTATATATATTATTAATTGGGAGTATCAGTAGAGGGTCGGATGCCATGCTTTGACGCATAGAGTTACGCCCCTTTCCATTCTGAGTTCAAATCCCGCCGAGGTTAACTTTGCCTTTCATCCTTACGGGGTCGATAAAATAAAGTACCAGTAATGCACTGGGTAATTGCTGGCCTTGTGCCAAAAGTAGAAACTATTATTAAGTGTAGGCTTTTAGATGTTATTCATATTTAAAAATTGGGTTTCATTTTTTTAAAAACTAAAAGGATGTTTTCAATCGATATTGTTTATTAGATTTTGATTTATTAAATTCATAATATTCAATAACTTTGAAGATAAGCTTATGCATAATAATTAAGAACCTACAATTTGTATATATCGATATGCCTCTAGTGGTATTAAAAAAGAATCAATAATATTAATTGTCCTACTTTATGTAATTGAACAAAATTAATATTTGCTTAAATCATTTTAGTTCATTTTATGTTACTGATATTTTTATTATATTGATTTCTATTGGCAATCTAATTACTTTTATGTGTTATTTGTGATAATCCATGAACTGAAAGACCTGATTCTCAGACTGCTCAGATAGACAAAATATGTTATCACAGAAAGGTGAACCATGAATAATACTATCACACAGTTTTTTTTTATATTAATTTTTTTTTATATTACTTGGTTAGAGGGCGGTGGATTGGCAGTATCGGTAGAGCATCAGACACCATACTTTGCAGCAAAGAGTTATGGCCATTTACGTCCTCAGTTCAAATCCTGCTGAGGTTAGCTTTGTCTTTCATCCCTATGGAGTCGATAAAATAAAGCACCAGTAATGCACTGGGGTCGATTTAATCAACTTTTCCCTCCCCCCAAATTGCTGGCCTTCTGCCAATAGTAGAAATCACTATTCATTTATTTGGTTTCAGAACTAGAAACATATGGATAATTTTATGTAGAGAGCCGTAGTTCTTGAACTTATTTTGTTGCAGAATCCATACATGATTTTCCAAAAATCATAGATCTCATACCTATATTTTACAGACAATTCCCACCACCCTAATTTTAATAAGATATCAACTGAAACAAAAGGTTGTTTTAGAGAGAGGATTTAATAAAAGACAACTTAACATGTGAAATCCCAGAATGTTTTTATGGAATCCTAGGGGGTTCCCCATAAACCACTCTGGGAAACATAGTTAGATTTATTTATCCAAAGATTACAAGTTCAAAGTATCATACATACATGGCATATTCCTCTACTTAGCTCAGGTTTACTGAACTAAATCAAGATAGATTTAATTTTGTTTGGTATATTAGATCTTGACTGGTAGTCTTAACCTAGGGTGGTAGACATAACCTTGAGAGATAGGCTTAATTTTGGGTGGTAGACTTAATCTTCAGTTGATGGCTAAATTTTGAGTAGTAGAGTTAATTTTGGGTTGTAGACATAACCTTGGGTGGTAGACTTAGTTCATCACCTGGTTTAAAACCACCATCTGGTCCTTAGGTATCTTAGTGGAGTCGATAATTTTGCAAGCATTCAGTTTCAGAATAACATGTTCCCTCTCTCCCTCCCTCCCTCCTGTCTTGAAGGCCCTGAAAATGGCTATGGGCAGTAAACAGTAAATGATCCAAAAAAAGAATGAGAAAAGAAATGAGGAGGAAAACTCTATATCCTTAGCTAGACAGTGAATTTCAGCTATGATACCCTCTGGATTAACCATTCCACCTTATGGAGCTCCTTCCTCAAGCTTGATGCCTTCCTCCTGATTTGGCAAAGGAAAATAGTAAATTAAACTAAACAGTAAAACAAAGTACCAATCTTATTTTTTTCTTCATTGTGTGTATTTCCACCACTCCTTCCAGAGCCATCCAACTTGTGTTGGTGTAAAGTTTTTACAGAAAGGAGAATATTGCTTTGGTTAATATGATAAAATCTTTCCTTGTTAGAATACTCTCATACATTTTGTCTCCTACTTGTCCAGATTTTATCTTCAAAAGAATATTTTTGCTTATCATTGTAGCATAATCAATCTAATCACTTCAAGTCAGATAACAGGTTAATTTTCAGTATAAATATAAGTGAAAAAAATGACAATCATAAATGGAGCAAATCTTTTATGTTTTGATTTATTTTGGTTTGGTTTGGAAATAGCTGTGCCTGTGTTTTTGCAGCCCGTATGAGATGGGCAAATTAATGTTGTTTCTTTAGTTTTTCTGTCTCTTGAATTTGTTATGAAAATGTTTGAGAAATACAAATTAAATTATCCCTTAAACCTTTTATTTCTGTATTTCTAATGAAAATCACTACCAATTTATTTCAAATAATTTTGAAAATAATGAAAATTTTGGAGGAATAAATATCTAACTTTATCATTAGTAAGCTGGCATTTGGAACATAACAATAATTTCTTAAATAAATAAAATTATGATGGGAGGTCTTAATATAAGAAAGAACACTTTAAAATGAGCAGTTTTATAGCATACAACCAAGAGTGGTTTGATACAGGTTTTTATCAAAATGGTTAAATGCATCATGAGACAAATAGACAGCAATGATTCCAGGTTAGTCATTGTCAAATACCATATATACTTGCAGATAAGTCACAGCCTTTTTACTAAAAGAAAATCAAGGCATGAAAATTGCAGGAACTTTGCTTTAAATTTTGAACTCACAGCACTCATTAATGTGTGCATGTGCATGCACTCACACACACACACACACGCACGCGCACACACACACAGCAGCAAATTATTCAGTATGTACCATGTACCGAGAGTTTGTCATGTCCATATGAATATTGGTGCTGTAAATAAATATACATTAATGATATCTTGTGTAAACGCAAAAATGACTTCTATGTGGACAAATTCTGTTTAGTATTCTATTGGCTAGCTGTAATTTTAATTGTTTCTACTTTTGGCACAAGACCAGCAATTACCCAGTACATTACTGGTACTTTATTTTATCGACCCCGTAAGGATGAAAGGCAAAGTTAACCTAGGCGGGATTTGAACTCAGAATGGCAAGGGCCGTAACTCTATGCGTCAAAGCATGGCGTCTGACCCTCTACCTATACTGCCAATTCACCGCTAGCTGTAATTTTAATGCCCATCAGATGCTACATACATTGCCACTCATTTAGGAGTAACAATTTGAAAGCACTGGTTAATCTATTTATTTCAGGCATACATTGCTTTGATATATTTATGGTTCCAGAATTCTACTAGACTATATTGGCAATGATTAGGATTATTTTAGTTTTATGTTTTTATAAACAGTATTTAGGAAAGGTAACATGTAACAACAAATGCCAAAGCCAAAGTATAAATATTTCATGAGTGTGCCCTATATAAAACTTTATACAGTATATGCTGAACAGTTACAATTGGAGAGGTTAATAGAGTCTCATGATAAAAGGATAGGCATTCAAATGTAAAAATGCTTCATCATAGAGAAAAAAAATGAAGCAAACATGTTTTCATTCCTGTATCAGCCTTAGTTAACCATGAGCTATTGATTTTTGGGTTAAGTTTGATTACTATGCTTCTCATTGAAATATGTGAAGGGGTAAAAAAACTGAATTTCAATTTAAATTCTCTGAATTATTGATTATAATGACTGACTACAATAAATTACCAATTCCAGCTTGCACCCAATCATGAATAGCGATATGATGATTTTTTTAATTCTTTTTTTTCTTTCTGTTTTTCAGCAGAGCAATAAAATGGAACCAAATGGACACCATTTTTCACATTCTTCATATAAAACTTATTCTAAAGTTGGTAATAATGCACCAAAGACATACGAAGCTGTTCAGTCTGTTACCACAGCACCTGGAGGAGTAAGTACACTTTTTTATATAAATATATATATATCTCACAAAAAGGCAGTTGGTAGTCATTATAACGTTGAATAGAATGCTTCATAATATTCAGTCTGGCTCTCTGCACTCTCAGTTCTTATCTCACCAAAGTCAACTTTACCTTTCATCCTTTTGAGGTTGATGAATAAAGTACCAGTCCATTTCTGAGATTGATTCTGTCTCTTTCTCTCTTTCTCAGAAAAAGAAGATATGTAGAAATTAGCTGTGTTCAGCCTTCAAGAGGGATGGGCTCATTACCATATTGCTAATGAAAGACACTGCCTATGTGTTTCAAATAATTTTGAAGATAATCAAAAATTTGGAAGGATTTAGTAATATAATTAACTTTCTCGTTATTGTGCTAGTGTTTGGAACATAACTTAATAAAGGCTCTATATAATGAAATAACAATTTGATAGGAAAAACTGTGCTCATATGTATTGACAAGGTAATTAAGCTTTTTAGGAAGCTAATTGATGCCTGCGGAAGAAATGATGTGCTAGTTTGGTTATGTGATACAAGTTGACAAAGTGGGAAGTTGCCATGAGCTGATGGCAAGGATATTTAAAGTAGGCATGGCTCTGTGGCTAAAAAGTTCACTTCATAATCACGTGGTTTCAGGTTTGAACCTACAGTATTGCACCTTGGGCAAGTGTCTTCTTTCTACTGCAGCCTTAAGCTGACCAATGCTTTGTAAGTGAAATTGGGGAACAGAAACATTGTGTGTGTGTGTGTGTGCAATTTTGGCTTGCATATCTTTGCATTGACAGCAGTGTAGAAAACTGTTAGCATTTGTTTATGTCCCTCTCATAGATCAGCAGTTCAACATTTGCTCATTAGGATATAAGGAAATATATTTTAATAGATTTCTTTATGTGTTCCAATTTCAGTTAATTATGTGCATTTTAAAATATTGTATTTATCTAAAACCACCTTTCATCATAATTTTTTTTTAAGAACTTTGTTTAGTTATGTTCCAAACATCAGTTTAATAATGAAAAAATTACTAAATCCCTCCAAATTCCTGATTATAATCAGTCATTTGAAAATTATAGGCAGTGTTTCATTAAGAATATTCTAACGAAAGGGTTAAAGAGATTTTCAGTGTAATTCAATTGTTATCTAGTGTCATTTGGTCTAGAAGCCATTACTTTTGTAACTACCTTTTGTGCATATGTAGCTACAATTGCACATTGTGTTTTCTTAAGTGGTGTTCAAGTGACTGGAATAATCCCAAACTCTAATTAAATATGGCAACCTTTAGCAGCCTTTAATTAATGTATTGGTGTAGGACTTACGTGCAAGAATTTACTCCCTCTACCAGCACTCACAGCTTATGTCATATTGTTTTGTTTTGTTTTTTTCTTTTTCAATCTGTATATTTAAGGAAAAGCTCTGTTTGAAAAGATGAAGTTAAAACATAAGAAATTAAATATATACATTATATATATATATATATATATATATATATATCATCATCATCATCATCATCATCGTTTAACGTCCATATTCCACGCTCGCATGAGTTTGGACGGGAGTTTTCCCACTTGAGGCAAGAGTGGTTGTCTGGCGGGTTTTCTACGGCTGGATGCCCTTCCCAACACCAACCACATTTACAGTGTGGAACTGGGAGGTTTTTACCGTGTTACCTACACGGCCACATTACAGCGTGGAGTGTGTGTTTTTTTGTCGTGACACCTACACGACCTTGTTTGTTTCGGGCTGGATGTTGTGGTACCAACATAACTTTACATTGAAAGGGGTGGTGTGGATGGGGTGGGGGTAGTGGGACGGGGGTGTATTTTGTTAGAGGTGCCTACTGACTGTAGTAGGTTTCACTTTGCACTTAGGTAAGGCGGGTCTTCTCTATTACTGTGTAGCGCCAAAGATCTCGGTCCAGTGACATTGTCTTGGAGAGGTGTAAGTGTGTGAGGTCAGAATTTATCAAGTCGTCCCAGGTTTTTCTGGGTCTGCCTACTCCGTGGCTACCGTCTATTTTTATTGCCCTGCACTTTTTTATACAGCTGTCGTCTTTCATGCGCATCATGTGACCATACCAACGTAGTCTTCTCTCGAGTAAACAACATCTGATCCCTCTTATTTCTAATTTCTCCCTTAGTTCGTTTATGCTTTGCCGTTCACGTATATTACTATTACACATCCAGCGGAGTATGCAAGTTTCGTTTCTCTCCAGTCTGCGTATATCCTCTGCACACAATGCCCAGGTCTCACTGCCATGTAACATTGCTGTTCGTATGCAGGCATCATACAGCCTGCCTTTCATTTTTAGAGAGAACCCTTTAGCGGCCAATAGTGGTATAAGCTCTCTGAACTTTTTCCATCCCGTTCTGACTCTAGCTACTGTACTTTCAGAGCACCCTTCCCCACTGTTGATTTTGTCACCCAGGTAACGGAAGCTGTCCACTATTTCTATAGAACCATCTGTGCAATGGAATGAGTTAGTATTCTGTGGGCACTTGCTGCTACTTATTGCACCAGAGCACCGGCCACATATAAAATCTATATTCTTAATTAGCTTACCTGTGATCCCACTACATCTTTTATGTACCCATACTTTGCATTTGGGACATATATATATGTATGTGTATGTGTGTGTGTGTGTGTATAATGTGTCTTCACATTAACACCACTTGGGCAGTCAACAACATTTATTTATGTCCTGCAGCTCAGCAGTTTGATATGTAAAGATCAGTTTTTTAGGGTCAGCATCAGGCAAGGCATCCAGCCATAGAATACTGCCTCAAAAAGTCTCCTTTGGCTATGATGTCATTACAGCCAAGTGAGACTGACCACTTAGCTATCATTTATATACCTTATTTTTCAGCCAGGAGATATAAACAAAGAAACAATTTTTTACGGAGTGTTGTGCAAAATTGAATTTTGAAAGTATGTTAGCTTATTGTAAGATTCTACAACACAAGTTTATCAAAAATAGACAGAGTCACCTGTTGAAATTTATGTTTAACCACCCTAGAAATGCCTACTTTATTATATATATATATAAGTGTTTAGAGACTTGGATTCACAATTGTGAGGTTGCAAATTCAATTCTCAAACTGGGCGATGCATTATGTCCTCGAGCAAGATACTTTATTTCAAGTTGTTCCTTCTGTCAGGAGTTGCAACAAGTAGATTGTATCAGCAACGGAAAGACCAATGGAAACATTGTTTCCTTGGTCCAATTTGATGAGTTCCACCCCTCTCAATAAGCGAATGAGGTCTGGGATCTTGTCAATTGTTTGTTTTTTTTTTATATCTATATATATAAAACAGAGGATGTCTGTCTGTGTGTCTGTTTCCCTAAAACTCGAGAAGTACGCAACCGTTTTTTTTTCAAACTTTAAACATGTAACCCATATGGCCCCGGAAGTGTTTTGAGCAAAAAAAAATTTCAAATTATTCTGACTTAGGGATCGAATTAGTGAAGTGGCCAATGTCTGTACATAATGAGGGAGTGAGAGGGGAGAGAAAGAAACGGAGAGGTGAAGTGAAGAAGTGGCTCTCTATTCCTCCTCCTTCCCCCTATTCGTCACAGCGTTTTTCGATAGAGGGGAGAAATGTGAACGAGTTACAGAGAGAAAGAGTGAGAGTGAAAGAAACAGACAGACTAAAAGAGGGGGATAGCGGGAGAGAGAGAGAGTGACAGACGCCGTCTTTTGAGAGTTGTATGCGTCAAAGATACATGACAGTGGAATAATTATTGCGTGTGTGTCTGCTTTCCAGCATAGTTACGTCCCTTTACGATCTGAGTTCAAATCCCGCCGAGGTTGACTTTGCCTTTCATCCTTACGGGGTCGATAAAATAAAGTACCAGTAATGCACTGGTGTAATTGATGGCCTTGTGCCTAAAGTAGAAACAATTATTTTCATGGTAAAGGCTTTATCTCACATAATATAAAAATCTCATAGATTTAATATTATTTATTTTGAGAACAATACCTTAACCCTTTAGTATTAATGTGAGTGAGTTATAAAGAGAAAGAGTGAGAGTGAAAGAAACAAACTAAAAGATAGCGGGAGAGAGAGAGAGACGCTGGAAGAGGGGAAGGAAAGCTATATGTCTTGCTGTCAGCATTACGATACATATTTATACACACACACACAGATAGCGACGTCATAATGACGTAGTGCAGACAGCCAGACATACAGACAGATATTATAAGGGCGCAACGTTATATCTATGTATCTATCTAAAAAGAAAGACTAAGAATTATAGAGAGAGATCGCGAAATCGCCTAATGCGGTCCCTAGGGCATTGAAAATTTGAAATATTTTTTGATAAAATCACTCACAGGACCATAAGTATTACACGTGTAAAGTTTGAAAACAATCGGTTGGGTGGTTCTCAAGTTTTAGTGAGGTGACAGACAGACAGACATTCTCTGTTTTAGAAAAATAGATATATATATAATTATATATTCGTGTACAGATATTTTTGCATACACAATAACAAAATATAAATAAACGTATTTATTTCACGAGGCTCAATAAGGATAAATATATATCAAATATATAAGAAATCTAGAGTAAATCCCGAGTAACGCC
Source organism: Eledone cirrhosa (assembly GCA_964016885.1). Classification (NCBI taxonomy): domain Eukaryota; kingdom Metazoa; phylum Mollusca; class Cephalopoda; order Octopoda; family Eledonidae; genus Eledone; species Eledone cirrhosa. Next base: position 125,583,843 of record OZ024743.1, read on the forward strand.
AGGCCATTCTGCTAGTATATATATAAAACTGAGGATGTCTATCTGCCTGCATTACGTCACTTCCTACAATTCGCTCTGCGTCCAGAACGCGCCCTTATAATATCTGTCTGTATGTCTGGCTGTCTGCTGCCTCCGGTTATTTTGCCACCCTTGCTCAAAACAAATCTCACACTCATTCCCCAAACAGTTGGTAAGTGCACACAACTTCTTCCTCACGTTTTAAGCCACAGTGTTGCTTACTTACGTACCACCAGACCCTTACTTCTTTGCCAGCCGTGGTTATGGCAATACTAAGCTTAGCTAAGGCAGTTACATATTTCACAATATCTTATCCCGTGCAATGCCGGGTACCACTGCTAGTACATATATAAAGAAGGGGTAGAAATAGCAGGCAAATCTTCCTCAAAAGAGGGCTGCAGATTACGCTATTTTTCAGGACTGTATGCTGCTATCGTTTTTAGTTTGAGCTACTTGCTACTTCAGAATATTGTGATCCTGAATACACTATACCTTTAAAATATTGACATAGGACCAAGTTGACTGGTGATATACAAGATTTGCAACACTAAAAGTAAATGAGGTGGGATACCTGAGGTTAAAGTGTTGGCGGTTGAATGGAGACAATATAGAGTTTGAAAGGACTCTTCAGTCTGGCCTTGCATGTGACAAACTCTCTAGTGCTGATATCATAATAAAACAAATCCAGCCAACCTTGTAAAATGTTAGTGTTGATGTCATGATAAAATACACCCAGTTGTGGTGGTGATGGCAGGGGGAGCACTCATTTTGTTCAGCTGAATTAACTGGAGCCAACATGAAATGAAGTACTTTCCTCAAGGACACAATGTGTTGCCAAGTCTGGGAATCAAGCTCACAATCATGAGCCCAACATCCTAACCACATTGCCTTGAGTAATAAATAATAGAAATCTATTAAAGAATGCTCTTCAGACAAGTCAATGGCCTAACAACCTGTGAAGTGTATGCAACATCATAAAATGTTCCTAATACACTGTACAAAATGGTTGGCATTAAAATTGAATGTATGTAAGTGAGACATGGATCTTAACCCATCTAGGAGAACAGTAGCTCCAATTAAGTACTGACTTGATCGGGAATGACCCATCCAATCTATGCAAGCATGGAAAAGTGAATGTAAAATGATGTTGAAGATGATGATATCTTTAAAATCTGTATTTCAAACTATATTTACTGAACCTTTTTTTTATTTAGCTGAAACAAACATACAGAACTGTTCGGGATTCTGAAAAAGGTTTTGATAAAATGGCTGTTGGTCGACACATCAATGACAGGGCATTCATAGAAGAACGAGCCAGACATTCAAGATCGGGTTTTGTAGAAAGAAACAGTCAGTATGTTAATATGGATGAAAGTAAGTATTTTTTTTTGGGGGGGGGGGGTCTTTCCAATTTTTATATTTATTAAACTATGTCTTAACATCCTGTACGACAAGAAACCGCACTTGCATGTCAAAGCAGAACTATGACTACATTACATTAAACATTATTAAAGCCTTTACTGAAATACTACAAATTTTCACAATAATCTGTCCACTAATAAAGATGCTATAAACATTTAAAGTAATAAACTCATTTTTTACTATATTCTACTAAATCATTACAGAAGGCTAAGAGTTAATTAATCAGTTTATTTATTTATTTTCTTTCATTTTACTTATTCAAGCTATGTGATCAGGGCCTATAAGAAGGGAGTTAAGTTGATACATTGGTTTAGAATCTGGAAAACAAATGAAGGGCTTGCAAATATTTTAAGTCCCCTCCCCTTCAAAAACATCTAGCAGTATCTGAAGAGCATCAGACAACATCCCTTGCAGCATATAGTTACAACCCTTAGGTTCTGAGTTCAAATCTCTCCGAAGTTAGCTTTGCCTTTCATCCTTACAGGGTTGATAAAATAAAGTCCCTGTAACACACTGGCATCGATATACACTTCTTTTAAAAAAAATACAAGAACTTTCTAGTAAAAAATGGAATAACAAATATAAATGAATTTTTTCTGTATATTTGAAACTGTTTTTGCTATGGTTCTCTAATGTTAAACAGTTTGCTCTAAAATTTAAAATAAATCCTTTCAGTCGTTTTTGCTGTTTATTTTTACTCATAACCTTTACTGTGTCTCAAGTATGGGTTGGTTGGTTAGTTGTAAATTATTGGAACAGCTGTTTTACAGTTAATTACTTTCTTAAATGATTCAACTTAGTGTCCATTTGATATCTTGGTAGAATGAAGTGAGTAACATACTATGTCTTACTTAAGGATGTAACACAAAGTTTATGATAGGTTTTGAACTCATGGCTCAGTAGTTTCAAGCTTTAACTATTTCAACATCACACCTTCATTAAACTATTCAATTTATTTAGTAGTTGCAATTAAACTTTTTGAGTGCCAGTAGGTTTTTGTTTTTTTTTCACTGTCCTGGCCAGGATTACACATGATTTTTATGTATTTGTCAAAATATTGTTTAAAATAAAGGAGATAATTTAATCAAATTTACTTTATTTACAACAGAGTAGGGAAAACTAACAAATTAACAACCTGACAGCATCTCTATTGTTGGTGCCATGATAAAATGCATCCAGTACACTCTGTAAAATGGTTTGTGTTAGCAAGCCATAGCTCTTGGCCCATATAGGAGGACAGTAACTCTGCTAAAATACTGACTAGGCCTATGACAACCCATCCAACTTATGACAGCATGGAAAAATGAATGTAAAATGCTGACGATAACAATGATGACTTCATTTGGACTACTTCACAAACTAAACTAAAACATATCAGTATGTCATTGGTATACAAGGGGTGAGAGGTAAAAGATGTACCACTACATTTTAGCATTTAGAGTGTTTAAGTCATAAAACTAAGGGTTGGTATTAAATACTGATCTAAGATCTGATATTCTAACTGTTAGATTAACCTACCACCCATGTGCTTCTTCAATAGCTTTTTACTTGCTAAATTGTTCATGATACTTATAATTACTGGATACTATTCAAAATGAGTCTTATCAGCATAATTAGTGTTTGAAACTGAACTCTTAATGATGTTTCTATTACAATATAGCTGCATAAGGTCACCAAAAATTACAACTTGTTGAATGTGATGATTAAATTTTAGTTATTAAAGGGCCTTCTGAAAAACTTTTATTAGTCAGGGGTCAATGTTACTCTCAATTTCCATAGTTTTGTATAATAATAGTTTAATTTCTTAGCTATATTATCCAATAAAAATTGTAGTTTAGTACAGTCCTCTCTAACACTCTATCTTCATACTACTCTGACTATGTTCCACTAAACTATGAAATCAACTGTTTCTACCTAAAACAATTGAATAGAATTTTTAACCCATTTTGATTCTAACATGCCTTAGACATGCCCGAAATAAGCTCTGGTTCTATAAAACAAAACCACCCATTTCAAAAGTTACTATTTTAGTAATGAAATAATTAATAATTTTCATAAATCTCTCAAAATTCTTCATTAATAAATTGAAATAGTGTGATTCATTAGGGTTAAATTAAAGCTGTACATCATAATTTTATATGGAAGAACGTTTTATTAAGTTATATTCCAAATGCTTAGTTAATGGAAAGAAAAGTTATTTATTTTACTAAATCTCTTCAAATACTCGTAATCTATAAAAAATATGGTCAGTAAAGGGTTAATTATATATTTATATGTTTTCCTCTTCATAGGTGATGCAACAAACTTTAGTAAAGAATGGCAACAACGTGCAATGAAAACTGGTGTAGAAAGACCTTGGTACAAACCTATTGTTAATAGAAACCCCAGACGGCAAATGGTCACAGAAGGTAAACATAGAAGAAACTACAGAACATAAAGAGAAACAGCTGATGGATCAAGAACAACGTGGTAAATAACATTTTTTTTAATGATTAATAGATTGGTGGATTTTTGATTACTTATTCTTTGCTCTCTCTCTCTTCTTTCACTCACCATCCTTCACATTTGAAACAAAAACAAAGACTGCCCTCTCCCATTTTGTTTTTCATAGTTAAAAACTATGTGCGTTGAAGCTTCTAACTCTAGGTTAATTTTTGATATATGTGTGTATATATATATATATATATAAAACTCTCACATGCTTTTCCATATATAAATGGATCAATATCTGGGGAGTGTGACCTCTGTAGTACAGAGACTTTGTACATCATAAATAGTAGGCATAAAATTATTAACAAACGCTCTGAAATTTTTAATTCTTGTTTGCACAAAATTAATAAGACATTTCATAGAGTATATAGTTAAAACTTCAGTTAATAATGTTAAATGGACCACCAAATAATTAATTAAACACTAATTAATATATAGATATATTATAACATCAGCATCAAAGTACAAATATCTAAAATTAGAATTAGTATCTAAGTGAATAAAATCTAGTATAAAAAAATAAAAAATAGACTAACAGTTCCTATATGCCTTACTATGAATCAAGCAACGAATCTGCTAACTTGATGTAGCCAGTTCACAAGCAGCAACCCCAATTGGAATAACTATCTCCCACACATATAAGAACTGCTACTTCAGAATTTCGGACATATGATTACTGGTCGGCGAAGCAACTAACGCGTATGACTGGTAACATATCAATGGATATTTACATCTCGTTTGTATTTTTGTCGGAAGAGAACACGTAGGGCAGTTGTTATACAACTGCCTTACATCTTTGAAATACTTATAACAAAGTAAATAGGAGTGTACAAATGAAACCGCCTTTCTTGTTTATTATTATAATAAAACTCTGGGTGAACAAAAACTGGAGTGATTAACATCTGTTAAGAAAAAGTCGGCAGATTTTCAATCAACCAACTTTCTTTAATTGAATATATATATATATATATATTGTACTATATAATTATAAAAACCCTGTTTGTTTACACATATTTCAAAGACTAGAATAATAATGGAAATTTTAATGATGGAACAAAAATCAATAACTCCTGGTTAATAACTAGATATTGAAGCAAGTAGATGATCAAACAATATTTTTAATAAAAAATACTCAAATTTGAATTCTTCTATTGGGATATGAGCAACAAGAATTTTCTAACAATTAAATAGGTTTATTTACAATAGTTTATAACTTTGCCTATTAATCCGTATGGTGAGCAAATGGGGTCCCATGTGCTGGCCTTCCCACAGCCCCGGCGGATAGGATGGAGAAGGCGTTTCCCCAGAGGATGGTAAGGGAGATGCGTGGCTCACATCTGCGGCTGGCTAGCTCAGTGCCTATGGTGGTGAATAGGGAGGTAGCCCTAGAGCCAAGGGTACCACCGTGAACCTGTCGGAGAGCGACTGGCACTTGGAGAGTTTAGCCTCCTCAGTCCGACGTGCAACAGTACCTGGGTTAGTCGCAGACTGCACCAGGTTGCGGCTGGAGAAAATGTCGCTGCAAATGGCATCCCAGACGAGGGGTTTGCCACCGCGGAACGGGAAGATGGTCACACGTCTGGCCTTTTGCCATCCCCTTGGTCCAGCCCCACCGGCTCGAGCTAGGAGGGGAAGCCTACAGCGTCCAAGCCATGCTTAATGACCTCGTTGAGGGCAGCATGGTGTGGAAGGCGGCCGGCAATGTCGTCAAACCTGACGTTGCATATCTCCTCAGCTGCCGCTCGGAGATGCGTGGCTGTAGCACGGGGCGCTTGCGAAGGGTGTAGAGGAGCTTCGGCATGGTGAAGCAGTTACTCAACAGGAAGAGAGCTGGGTGGCCGTCGATCAAGCCCAGTCGGCTCGTTAGGGTCTGGAGTTGTTGGAGCCTAGACTTGATGGTGGAGTGGATGGCCAGCAATAATTGAATGAGAAGGTAGGATTTCAAAGTGTTGATTGATAAAGGTGATGGAAAATAATTTATTCCTCAGTCATTTCCTCACTTTCATTATACAGTTTAACAAAAGCAGTAGATTGGCAAAATCATTAGAGCACAGGACAAAATGCTTCGTAGTATTTAGTTATGGCTCTTTACTTTCTGAGTTCAATTCTCGCCAGGCCAACTTTGCCTTTTATTCTTCCAGAGTTGGTACAATAATGTACCAGTCAAGTACTGGGTAGATATAATTGACTTTCTCCTTCCCCTAAATGGTCAGGATCAGAAGATGAATAGCATCAGATGCATGTGTCAATGTGCAATCAAAACTAATTTATGTCTGGGTGACCTGGCTGTTAGCATAAGATAAAATTAAATGTTACATAATTAGGTTTTGAGAAATACAGAAATGGTATTGAACTAGTAACCATCACCATCATCATCATCATCATCTCCTTCTCCTTCTCCTCCTCAAACACTCCTTCCAGTAGGTCCTGTCAGAAGAAACTGTCTCCAATTGATCCATCTGGATCCCCAAGCAAGACCAATCATCTTGTTTGAGGTCTATCCCTGGGTCTCCTGCCAGCTAGTTTTGCCCATGAAATCTGTCCAGTGATTTTTTTTATTGAGACATTCTAACCACATAATATTGGATCAGTGATCTCTCAATTTGGAAAAGTAGTGACTCTGATTTCTGATCTACGCCCTCTATCAGTGGTATTTATGGAAATTCTACATAGTATAAATGTTATTTTTGTTTTGATGCATAAATTTATCAATCTTCATACTATTGTTTCACTATGTTAAATCTTTTAGTTATGTCTTTGATTTTGTTCCGTAGTAAAGGTTGTTGAAAGCATTAACATGCAAAGTTACTTCTCTATGTTAAAGATTTTAATCATGTCTTCAGTTTTGTTCCATAGTTAAACTTAACACTCAAACACAAATCAAGAAAAACAGGATATTTATAATATCAATTTGCTCTCTGCTGCGTATGTAATGCTGTAACTATAGAATGACATTAGAAATATAATCTATTATACACACAACATATATATTATTCATAAGACAATTAAACTATGCAACAAAATCTAAGACATAATCTATAACATATTATTTGTATTACAGTGAAATTCCGTTATAATGAAATTCAAGGGGTTTCAAAAAAAATTTGTTGTAGCGAAAAATTCTTTATAATGAGATTGATCGAAACAAATCAAGCCTTTGTTTGTTATTACCTAGGGGATTGAAAAATATTTTTTATAATTGAATGTTACCTGTATTTATATGACAATTGACGGATAAATATTTTAAATTAAGTGATTTCACTCATTGAACAGCAGCCATGCTGTAGTTATTATAAAGTCTGCTACTTATTTTATCACGCTCTATTTGTCAAACAGCTAGATTATGGGACATAAACAAAAGAAAAAAAGATTTATAAGTGGTGTAAATGTAAATGTAAACACAGATATAAACAAACATGATCATCATCATGCATAAATATATGCCAAAATATGGAATGTATGAGCAAGATGTGGTCTCTCTGACCTGTCTAGTCTTGGACCATGATAACCCATTCAACCCATACCAGCATGGAAAACATCTGTTAAATGTTGATGATGGTGAAATTATGATAATGATGATGATGACACACACACACACAATTTCTGTCAAGCAAATTTCAACTTAAGGCTATAGCAGAAGTCACTTGCCCGAAGTAACATCAAAATTTTAATCAAATGGTTGCTAAGTGAAGTTCTTACTCACACAGCTGTACCAGCTCAGCGGGACAGCTGCTGCTTACTAGTACATACTAACCAGTATTACCACAGTAACCAGCGATATCACATACTAACCAGTAATCAGTGATATCACATACTAACCAGTATTACTGTGGGTTCATGTGCATTTTTCCATGATATGAAAACATGGATGTATAATTTTGTATTAAGAATTGTTAAAGCTTTACTAACATGGTGAATCTCTAGCAGAATAATGTGAAGGCATATGACTTAGTGATTAAGGTTCATGATTGTAATGTCACAAGTTCAATTCCCAGTGATGCATTGTGTCCTTGAGCAAGGCACTTTATTCCACATTTCTCCAGTACATTTAGCTGGTAAAAATAAATTTTACCTGTAATTCAAGAGACCAGCCTTGTCATACATTGTGTCACACTGAATCTCCCTGATAAGTACATTAAAGGATCTTGTGTCTGTGGAATTCTAAGTTAATTTTATGAGCAGGCAGTTCTATTGTTCAAAGAACTAGAACACCCATCGTCAGAAATTACTTGAAAGCAAAGGAGATGGTGAGGATAGGGCAAAATAGAGAATCCTGTCATGGAATCTGCACGGCTAACCCCAGCTTTAGCAAGAAAAAAAACTTAAAAGGTTTGTTGTTTTTGTTGTGCTGCTAGTTATACATTATTTTAACTTTAGTTACTCAAAACTTAGATATTTATTTTTCTTCCTCTTTTTTTCTCTTCTTTAGAATAACTTTTACGGATTCTTCTGCCAGTTAAAAATATGAATACATGTTATTTGATCAACACAGATTTGGAGCAGCCAGCATCTAATTCCACTTTTAACACTTTCAAATTCTGGGCAACTGAATTCTTGTGCAAGGCAGAAAAGAGTTGTGAAGAAACTAAAACCTTTTTTTTTTTTGTTTTAAATATATTACGAAAACTATTTTATGTAATTTTTTTCTATATTAAAACATGCACCTTTTATTATAATATAATGTCTTTGTATGTAGATCCCTGTCAATATACACCTCTACCTACACTTATATGAATTAAATTTAAGCAGTGTTTTAAATCTTTCTTTTCTTTAAGATCTCCACTAGAGTAGAGTTTCTTAATTTTATTAATGCTAATTCAGTTATTTGTTTTATATATTCAGAATGACTCTGGATTTTATCTTGTGTCAATTCATCCACCTAAATTATTTATTACATGGCATCATTACAGCTAGTTTCTGTAAAAAAAAAAAAATTTAAATGGGGTAATCAATTGAAAGAGATTATGTAATCTTTGTCAAAATGTTTGTGGAGTTTCCTCTCACATAAACTGGTACTTAACTGTTCGTTATGGTTCAGTATTTCAGGTACTTGTATTATTGTGACAGAGTGTAGAATTTCATTGCTATTTAATATCCTACTGTTTCTATTTGATAGTGTTTTAATATCTTATCACACATAGCTTTTCACATTTGAAATATCAATAACTAGCTTTACAAATAGCATTTTTTAAATCTTTCATAAAAATATGTATCATTATGTTCTTGTAGAAGAAGTATATTAAATATATTGTAATATATTTCTAAATATCTTATAGATATGAATTAAATAAATTATATATGAATGCATAAATAAGGATGCAATGAAAAGTAATTTATTTCTTACAAGACTGAATGGTTTTAGTTTGACAGATCTGACACAAACTACCATTGTGCTCTTTTTATAAGGGACTAGGTATTAGTAGGTACGATCAACACCATCTTAATGGTGTATTTAAATATAGTTGTTGTTTATATGTGGATATGTTAAACCTGGTTTAACAAATCCTATATAGACTGTTAATCTGTTGATCACAACTGGTTTTCTCATGTCCTAATTATAGCTATTCAATATGTTTGTGTTGAAGCTAGATATCATAGACACACACATGTGGACTGTAGGTCTCAGATCTGGCTCTTTAAATCCTGACTCTACCTACAGTCTGTGTTGGATCATTTATTTTAGATCAGCTGCTGCTCACCTTGTGAGTACCTACTTGACCAAGGTTTATTAGCTGTCAATTGCTCATTGTATATTTTACAAGACCTGGTTTTCTCACTGAGTATTCTGGATTACTCTCACTGAATATTAGAGAAATGAAACACTTTTTTTTAGATATTTATACTTCTTGTTACAAAAAGCAAAAAAATATTTTTTAAAAAACTTGAAAACATTAGTTTTTCTATTGATCTTACAAAAAAATGCATTTTAAATTAGATTTTAAACAAACTTCCCTCGGTATTTTTATTGGCTGGTGTTGATTGTTTAGCAGTTTATGATTGCAATTTGAATACCACCTAAATACAGTATGTGAATGAGTTATTAATGTAAGAATGACATCAGGCCATTTTTATCTTGTTATTTCTATAAAAAAAAAAAGAAAGAAAATAAAAAAAAAAAGAACTAGAAAGATTTATTTTTCTTTCCATCAGTCAAAAGTTATATTGAACCAAAATGTCAAGTTGTGTTGCTTTTAATATAAATCTCCTTTCTTCCTGAGTTAACATTATAGTTTCTTTACTGCTATTGCCTTTGTGTTTCATTGACATTAGTTATGCATGAGTATCACTGTAAATTCTACTGAATCAACTACTTTGACTATTTATTACTATGTTTGACAGTATGTTGAATGTTTCTCACTACTTCCTCAATGATCAGTGTAATAAAATGATCAGTAATGGGAAGAGTTAGTGTGAAATTACATCATTGTACCATTTGTTGCTGTTTAGCTTGTGCATGTAAACTGCAATGCCATGCTATGTGTTGCAGCTGACTATATTTCCTTTATATGATTTTCAGATATTTTCTCTCAAAAGTTCTGAAAGCAGCCAAATGACTACTTTATGGAAAGAACTAATAAATCTAACATAATTAGACCAATCTATTTGTTTATTTCATTTTTGTTTGCTCATTTCTTCCATTAATATTGTCTGTTATCTCTCATTTTCCCCCTTAATCTGAAGAAAACTATTTTCTATAGACTGTATTCATGCATTTGTATCTTTCAATCTACTTTTGCACTGCCTTAAAGTATTCATATCAATTTTTTTCTAGTTCTATCAACACAGCTTTTATTAAATAAAGCAGATTCTTGCACTGCACTGTTTTAATATTATAAGTAAATGCTATTTCTAATATGTTTTTCACGCTTACAATTCACTTGTCTTTTCTTCTGCAATGATATATGAGTAAATTCAATACCTAAGTTACAGTGATTGTTGTCATTTTGAAACTAAAGTAGCTATTTAAAAATATTGATTGATATATCAAATTCTGGGGAAGTCTCATTATATCCTTATTACTAGAATCCTTAATTTATTATATTTGTTCCAGCCACTTCGATATTTATCAACATTCCTTAATTTACAAAAGGATTATATGCATATATATGCAGATATATAAATATACCATCCAACATATACACTAGCATGAAAAAACAGATGTTGAATGATGAGAATTATAATATAGCTATGTTACTTATTTTATCAAATTAGCCATAAGTTAGGAAAGCAAGCATAGAATCAATTTCTTGTTCATTGTTGAATAGTTTTTCAAACTGAATTTTTTGCTGTGAACTGAAATTGAACTTCTAGCTTGTTTTAAAACTCAACGTCTTCCAATTGTTATATTTTGATAAATCTTATATGAAATGTTTGTTGGTATACAAAACTGCCTCTCAACTTAATAAATTAAGTTGAACTCATAAATCATCATTTGGCTGCTTCCTAGGACCTGTGATGAGAGCATGTTGGCTTTCAACTCTTTTTATCTAGAACAACTTTTTTCTCTAAAATTATTTGTTAATTGATCTTCAAAGATAAAAGTATATTATCCTATATGGATGAATTAGTTGTGGCTTGGTGAAGCTTAAGTACCAGTCAGCCAAGATACATGTAATATATATATGACTCTGCTATATGCATGGAGTCACTTCCTCAGTAAATCTTTGTTGTTATTTTTGTATCTACAAATCTACAATCCCACATTAGCATCAATTATTGCATTTTGATTTTTTTTAAATGTTCAAGCACGGGTAAATAAAATGAATTACTTTTGTAATTTGGTTGGCAAAATAATTGCAAATTTAGATAGTAACAACTTATTCGTGTTGAAAGGTTGTTTTTTTCCTTTTGTATTGGCTAGGTTTGTTCAAGTTGACATATGGTTGCCTATCATTTCTAGTGAGTTTGGTATTTTCTTATGAGTTTTTCTTAAATTCGCTAATTCTTGCTTTTGTTTTTTTGTAATAACTTCAATTAGAAATATGTTTCTTTCTAAGCAGAGTAAATATGACCTGAAATTTCAAGAAAAGAAAATGTTTAAACTGTATGTGAAATTAAACATGTATGTGAAATTTTGAGAACTTCAAGTTTAAGTGTAGTCTTTTGTATAGATAAACTTAAGTTGTTTTAACTTAAATTGTTGTAATATCTCAGGTGTAATATTTTGAGAAATTTTAAAGATTGACTTTGTATTTAGTTCTAATCATATTTAATGTGAAGTTTCATCATATGTTTGCATTGTAAAAAAAAATGATATAATACTGTGTGAATTATATTTCATCAGAATAAACTCTAATCTATGGTGAGATGGTCTTTGTTAAGAATTTGTGTATAACCTGCTACATCCTTTCGTTATTTAATTTCGAGGCTAGAAATTCCTATATTTATCAGAAGTAGCAGAATAGTTTTGTTGATCACAAGTTAAGAATTTGGGAGAAGAGAATATTGAAAAACAATCAAGATTGTTTGCCATGTGCCAACTTTCGATCTTCCCAATTCATTGACTTCAAATTTGACCCTCATCACTACTAAGGGCCTTTATTGGGCACTAAGCCACCTAAGGTCCTTCTGCTTTAGTATGATTCAGGTCTTCAGCAAAAAATTGTAAGGACTTTTTTAATTTCATTTTCAATTACTATAAGCACTCCCTACACACATTCTCTCTCTCTCACACACTCACAACTATTCTTATTTATTTATAATGGTTGAATTCAAATTGTTAATTTTATGGCTTAGTAAGCATAGTTTGTGTAATATTTCAGTCTCTTGGTTTTACTAGTGATACAATAAATAGTATAAAACCTTTTTGTATTTTTCATTGTGCCTATATAGGAACTCTAATGCTTGCTTGTTCTCTCTTCTCCAGAAAAAAAAAATATTTTCACTAGACATAACAAAATGTGTTACTTTCAGCTATTTTCTGATTTTGATATCTATTATATTTTCATTTGCAATAAAGCATGTAATTCTTTTCATTTACATATAAGTTTAAGAAATTTAATGTCTGGCTTAAAAATTGAAAGTATTGAAACAAGTAGAATTTTTCTTCTTTTTTATGTATTGAAATCATTTCCCTACTTTAGTTCTCTTTTTGACAATTATTTCTCCAGACAGCTGGTTTCTCTTTAGATTGTGTTGTAACTCTGTTCAACTCTGCAACTAACTGAAATGTTCTTTCAAAACCATCTTTATTGCATTGACTTTAAAATCTTCCTTTGAAATAGATTTCAGGAAAAGTATCATGTCTGATGGAAATCACACAAGAAAGGTTGTGTGTTAGTTCATATATTACAATGATGTTTTAATGGAGAGCATTCATAACTAGCTACATTTGAGCTTTATATTACAAGGGTGCTTTAATGGTGAGAATTCGTAGCTAGCTACATTTTAACTTTATATTACAAGGCTGCCTTAATGATAAGCAATTGGGATCATTCATAATTAGCTACATGTTGACATTATATTACAAAGGTACCTTAATGTGAAGCAGTAATGAATATTCATAGCTACAGTTTAACTTTAAATTACAAGGGTATACTGATGTTAAGCAACGATTCTATATTACATGTAATATAGAATGTGAATGAGATTTGGAATTTAGAAAGATGTTTAATAATGCTATCTCCATGTTGTTGAAGTTAATGGCAGTGCTATTTAAAAGGTTCTCAGCATCATACAATACAAAAGTCACATGTAGCTGGCTCCCAAAAACCTGATCTATCACTGTGTACTGATTGCCAATCAATGTTTAGTCATTAAAATCTTCCATACATAAATAATCAAAAGTGCCAATCACTTTTGCTTTGAAGTGTGTTTATGCTCATGTCATAGGTAGAATTGAAATACAAAAGATTCTGAAGATATGAAATATCCTCAAAATCAAATATCTATATTTTAAAAGATAATTCAAGCTGTTTATTCTCAGATCAATTTAATTTGAGAAATTTTGATCTAAAGTATAGAAAATGATTACTTTTGCTGTTTCACAACTTCCATATTCTAGCATCATTTCTAGTTAAACAATGTTATTTTGAGAGTAAATGATACCCAATGTATGTATGTGTGTGAATTTATTTATATATATTTATCAATCTGAAAGTTAATTGTCTTTAATATAAGTCAGTTTCACTCATATGATGTTCCCAACTGTACTTTCTGGAATGAAGAAACAATACTAATTATCCAAATAAATACAGAGAACCAATAGACATTGGCAGCTATATAGTGAAAAAAGTACTCAATACCATAGTAGAGTAGAATGAGTTAACTTATACTTCAGTAAAAAAAAAAAGGAAAAAAAATTAACCTTTCTTTACTTTCCTCATATGACTGGTCTACTTTTGTATTCTATAGATAACTGTTGCATCATGAACAGTTTTGATTTATTGAAACTACCTCTAGTTGATTCATTTCTCTTTTAAAAGAAATACAAATATTTTCTTTGTGTGTGTGCATGAATGGAAATCCCCTTGGAACTGTATATTACCAGTAAAATACTTAAATAATATAGCAATAATGGAAGATGTCTGAGCTGTGAAGGCAAAACTGCCTCAAGCAAACTTATCTTTGTCATGATATTTGTTCGATTCCTGCTGTTGTAAGCCCATTTTTGTTGGTTTTCGTTTTCTTAATGTCAATTTAAGTGAAGTAATGAATTTATCTTCTGGTATTTTTACATCAGTTATTGATAGAGATTTAGTAATTGTGGTCTTAACAGAAAAATTCCAGCAGCTATGTTGATTGACAAAACAAACCAACTATAGTTTCAATAATTTTCTTAGTGTAATATAGCCGAGAATGTTATTCTTCCAGCTACATATAGTTTATCAATCATCCCAAGGGTATTATCTACTCAAATATTTGAAATTATTGTTGTTGTTGTTGATTCCACCTTTTAGTATAAACTGCAGGCTTTGCCTAATTTATCACATATTTGGTTTTAAAATATATAATATATATGAAATATATATTTTAAAAAATAATTGAATAATAAAGTATTCCAATGTCGCCTCCAACTGTTTCCTTGGTTTTAAAATTAGTGTCTTATCATTCATTTCAATCTTCTAATTCTTCCAAAACAAATACTGTTCTATGAAAGTCTTTATTGTATTGATTTAAGCCATAGGTATGAAACAAAAGATACCATCTGTTAATTTATTCATAATACTCTCTATATCAATGACTCTCTTGGAAAACGGTTTAATATAGTTCATTTATATTCGCGGTGTAGCTGTGAATGACATTTCTTAATTAAGAAAGTATTGATTTCTTTCTTTGCACTGAATGCACATAACTGCACTTAATGCACAATCCTGCTGTTTGTATTTCTTGCACTAAAACACAGCTGCTAATATCATTTATTTGGATGCTGGGGTGTTTTTTTTCTTATATAAACTATATATTAATTGGAAAACATTTATGCATGAATATTTTAAGAAAATGAAAACTGCATGAATATATTTGTAAAACAAAAAGGGGTTTATGGATGAATATATTGGAAAAACAAAAGAAGATATCTTGTTTCAGTTGTATAAAAAAGGAATGAGAACTGCTGCATAGTGTGAGGCTGAACAAACACTTTGTGTGTACTTTGAAGCTGTCTTTCATTCAACCTCGCTAAAACAAGCCAAATTCTGTCTGTGCTCACTGAAACTGGACATTTTTCTTTTGACAGCTGCAAGCAGCATAACAGGAATCAATATAATGCTATAGAATATGGTAAAAGGCTACTTGTTTCTTGATTAGGTAAAATCAGTGTGCAAATAAAGTGAGCAAACAGATAACGGTTATGGAAATAATGATGAAATATTTTTTGCTGAGGTAGGACTATTTTCTCAACAAACTATATGTAAATACAGGCTGTGTAGTTAAATATTTACATTATCTAAATATATCAGCCATGTGTATGAATGCAATGCAAGTATGTATTTTAAGCTGTATGATGTGTAGATAACTAAATAACAATAAAATCCATTTGTTTATGTATAAAGGAATATATGAACCCATACATAATATGTTTATGTATGATAAATATATATCTAGTCATGGTGTGAGTATTTGAGTTGCATCCAGTGCTCTTACCCTGGATACTGAAGTAGTTGAAGCATGTTTGCAACTTAAATACAACAAGACAAACATGCTTATTATATGTCTTTATTCTGAATCAAATCTGTGTTAGTGCTAACATTAATTAGTTTGTTTATATGTTAGCAGTCTTGACAATAAGCAGCATCACTTTCTTGTTGTTCACCTATGGATTTCCTCTATCTAATGACATGAAAGGTTATTGTTTTTAGCTCTATGTTAGCTCTGTGTTCTTCCTTTTTTTAAAAAAGATAGTATGGGTGCTGAGATTTGAAGGATATTTGGCTGTCTATTCCAACCAGGTAAACAACCTTGCAGAGGCACCTTTGTTGGTTCCATTAATAATTTTTGAAGGAAAGTTACATTTGCTGAAAGACAGATGTGTTTCTTGTTTTGTTTTAAAGTCAATCATATTGCCACTCTTATATGTAAAGTACAACATCAACCAAGTGTTTTATGGTCATCTTCTCTGCCAAATTTGGGGTGAGCCCTATGGGACCCATAACAAACTTCTTCAATTTTCCCTATTGTTTGCATCCCCTCTCACCAACTTTCAATCATCTTTTACCATGTCTTTCTTGGTCTTCCACCTTCCACATTCATTTCCATCACTCCTCTCACCTAGTTGCATTTTCCTTCCTTGTAACCTAAATATCACATTCATCACTGGTTCTATTCCCTTCATCTTTTGCAAATCCTCATTTGTCTTCCTCTTTCTCAATGATACTCCATTCACTGGACTATTCTCATTTCTCTTATTCGCAGCCTTCTCTGCTGCTCCACGTTTATCACTCATCTCTTGTTCCCTACTTCCCACATATGCAGCATACACCTTTCCCTTCATATGTAAAGTATGTATGTATATGGTTGCTCAGTTCTTTGAGGACATTTGCATAAATTTAGTAAAAGATGCATAAGTCATGAAAGAAGAGCTTTAATTGAGAAAAAGATTGGCATGAATAATCTTGAGGGTCTTCTTGATGTATCTATTCAATGAATATGCCATTAGCATGAACGACTGCTTCAATACAAGGTCTGAAGTGTTGACATGTCAGATGATCTTATCTATTTTGGACATTGTACTAGTTATTTCAGACTCCAGAGATGTTATAGTGTTATGGGGTTGTTGATTGACCTCCTTGACTACACCCCATACATAGTAGTCCAATGGATTCAGGTCTTGAGAACTAGGTGCCCATATGTTTGGGATAACGTGATTATGGAGATTGTAACTCATCCATTCTTGGGTCATTTTGGCCTTATGAGATGGCACAGTTTTGTTGGTAGGTGTACAGTCTTCCTTTGCTCACACTCTCTATGCAAGGCTTCACAGCCCCTCCAACACTTTATAGTCAGCAGAATTGACCCTTAAGCCCTGAAGAAAGAAGTGAGGAGGCATGACATCTCCCTCATTGCTCACAACTCACAGAACCATCACAGTTGCAAGAAACTTTGTGTGCATGACCGTTGGAATATCTTTAAGGTGTCTGCATAACCATCTTTCATTCTGTTGCTTGACCTTTTAGTCCTGATCAAAGTCTTTTTCATCTGACAAAAAACAAAGCATTACAGGCTCTTGGTGTTTCAACTTGCTCACAAGTACTTTACGCTGATCAGACAATTATCTTTTGTCTTTGCACACATAAATTGGTCTTTCCACATCACATATGACTTATATCAGAGATCCTTATACACAATTCTTCCAATAGTGTGTCTTGATATTTTGAACTCTTTAGCAATGGCACTAACTGACTTTCTAGCATTGTTCTCGATAATTTCCCTCACCATTCGTACAAATGTTGGTGTTCTGATGGTTTGGACCCTTGCAGCTCTTTGCAAACTTTGACAGCAAATTTCCATGCAACTTTCAGGAAGCAGGCAATCTCTAAATCACTATGCCCTGCCTTTAAGGTAATGATTACAGTGTTCCTTTTCATTTGCTGAGTTAGTTTAATATTCATCATCATTTATCTGAAAAGAATTGATAATCAGAACAAGTTAAAAAAAAGTAAGAGCCATTAAAAGACATGTCCTCAAAGAACAGAGCAACCCTGTATGTATGGATCATAACTTGTCATAGAGTCATAGAGGCAATATCATAACGTATGCTGTGCCTTGAGCATTTTAAAGTGGAGCCCATCCCTTCCCCAGGTCTGAATACAGCCAGTGTCTTCCAGAGAAGAGGGAGGAAGAATCAACCTCAGTACTGGACTGATACTTTTTACCAACCTTGAAAAGATGAAAAGCAATGTTGACTTTGGCGAGATTTGAACTCGCAGAGAGTCAGAACAAATTCCACAAAACATTCTATCGAATGTTCTAACAACTCCACCAATTCACTGCCTGTCATATGACAAGTAACTGGAGGGTGGGAACAGAATTTATTTTAATTTCAACAAAAGTCATCTCAACATCACAAAGTGTAATCCTTTTGACTAAGCTGGTCATGGAATCTGAATCTCAGCTGAAAAAATAACTTGATTTTGTATGCTGTTATAGTTGTTGTATTCTGGAGTTCTGTGACTTGTTGGAGTGCAATCTTCTTTCTTTTTAGTTCCTTTTGCTCGCTATGGAGGGAAACGAAAGATCTCTATTCCATACAGTTGTGCATTTTATCACGGTCCTGTTCCTAGGCCAGGCCCATGTCTACTAGGTCTTCCTCCACAGTGCTAAACCATATCTTGATGGGTTTGCCTTGGTTCATATGTTTTTTTCTGGCTTCCAATTGAGGTAGGCATGTAGCAGTAATTTAAACTCTTGTTCTGATGTTAGCATAGTAGGTCAGTGTGATCACATATGCTGACCTCTGGGCAACATGTTCATTTTCTTTTGTTTCAAAATTTAGAGTCTCACCAGAGAAGGGAGTCATTTGCAGTTTATCAGAGATTAACTAGCTTCTACACACATTTGGCACTTGTTTCTCAAAAAAGAGACATCACACGGAGTTGCTCTAGCAAGTAGAGAGATGTAGTACTTAGCCAAACATTCTGGCCTTCCATTGGCACTTCAACAATACTCAGTCATCTGCCTCTTCTACTAGACAACACAGCTTCCTTGCCACTTCCTTGTATAGCACAACCTCATCACAATACAGTTTACTACCACCTCTGTTGGTACATACTGTCTGACTACAACTTGTCACTTTTTAAGGGAACATCCCATGGTAAACAAAGAGACTTCTGCACAACACATAAGCCTTATTGAACACTATATTCATTAGTGAATACTACAATCAAAATTTATATTTATGATTCGAAGTAATCATATTTTTTATCCTTTTTCCTGAAGTGAAGTAAAAATATAAATTCAACCGGAATTATTGGTTTTTGTTGTGTTTATTGTCCTCTTCCACAACAACCAAAACTTCACTTCAGGCCCTCGTTGATCTCTTCATGGACATATGGTGATGGTGTTCTTTAGTGAATACTCTGCAGGGTGAAAATACACATCACAAATGAAATCATACATTGGTGTTGTGTTCTGTTTCTGTCTTCAATTAATCTTTGAACTACTGTTTAATTTAGTGTTGATCCTAGAGTTGCTGACATCCTGGCCAAGCTGAATTTCAGTACCTTTGTAAGTGTAATTTTTTCTTAATTTTCACAAGGAGGAGAAATTGCAAATGTAGGAATAAAGTGTTTATTACAATATACATACTAAAGAGGTGATAGGAAGGGCAGCCAGCAATAGAAACATTACTAAATAAAGGGTCAAGAGGACTCTTCAGTTGTGTCTTGGACACAACAATCTTTGTTGGTAATACAATAAGCACACTCTGTGAAGGAGTTGGTGATAGGAAGGACATCCAGTTGTAGAAAAGTTGCTAAACAAAGAAGTGAAAGGATTCTTTGTGTCAAAAACATGACAACCTCTTTATTGCTGGTGCTACAATAAAATGCATAATGCACCCTGTAGAATGCAAGGACATATATGAGATGCAGCCCACAGTCTGCCTGTGAGGACAGAGTTCTGACTTTGTCTATGACAACACACCAAACCCTTGCTAGCAGAAAAAACACATAAAATAAAATGAGAATGGTGGTGATAGTAGTGAGTGATAATGATGATGATGAACTAGAAGTGAGAGCAATCAAGAGTGTCTATATTATTGGCAATGATCTTGACACATTTTTATTACAAACATTGAGTGGAGAATGGGTTAAAAAGATGAGGGAAAGTTGAAAGGATGCCATTTATCTCCTGTAGATGTAACAAATGGCAAGGAATTTTCACATTTTGCTTATATTTCATTTAATTATTTAGACATTTTCTTTAAACACCTCTAGTAGCCAATAAAGAAATCATTATTTTCTCATTTTTCACTTTGTATTTTGAAAATCTCAAACGCATGCTGTGACACTTTGGGTGATTGTCTGACTTGATGGTACCCTCAGTCAACTCTGGTTCCATTTACTTTGTAATTGAGGTTACTGAAGGGTTAGATTTTTGGGGGTTTTTTTTTAGAGGACTGATTCATCAGTATCACACTTTTGATATTTTCACATTGCTAGGGTTTGAATGTATTCCTATGCTTCTATGGAAAGGAATCCTTAACTAAATATATAATACAAGATTGTAGTAAATTCCATTAGTATTTTCTTACATTCAGACATGAGAAGCATCAGCAAAGAATGAACATTTTTCACCAGTAATAGTGTGTTTATGTATATGTGTCTGTAATGCGGACACAGCATGGTTAAATGATTAAGAAGTTTGTTTCGAAATCATTAGGTTCCAGGTTTGATCCTACTGTATGGTATCTTGAGCAACTGTTATTTACCTCGGGTCGACCCATGCCTTGAGTGAAATTGGGTAGACAGAATGTGTTTGGAAGCCTGTCAGATGGATTGTGCTTGTAATTCAAAAGGCCAATGTTGTCACGTTATGTCATGTTAAATTTCCCTGAGAATTACATTAGGAGTACATGTGTTTGTGGAATGCTCAGCCACTATGTTAATTTCATGAGCAGACTGTTCCAATGACCAAACAACTGGAACACTCATCATCAAAATTAAGAGGTTCATTGCTTGTATGTAATGGCCAGCTGTGACAGTTTGAACTAACCAATGAGAGGTTGTCATGTTCTGCTTCTCTGATGTGCAAAATCTCAGGTGGATATTGCCTTATGGTCCCAGTAGACAGAATTGAAAAGGCATTGCCTTGGATAGTAAGAATGTCATTTTGAAATAAAGCTTGACTGATGAATAATTTTGGAAATGTGTATTATCCACACTGATAATCTGAATGAAGGTTAGAGAATACACACTTGTTGTTTAGGTTGAGTATTAGTGGATAACTTGTTAACTGGACTGTACTCTCAACTACTTAAAGTCGTAATAAACCAGGATAAGCTCTGACCTGATATACCTCTAGGTTGAAGAAAGACTTTTTTCAATGAGCTTGTGTTATTCAACAGCACTCATCAAGCTATTTGTTATCATCATCATCATAATTTATATTTCCACTTTCCATGATGGCATATCTCAAACAGGTTGTCACTGTCCATGACCAGATGGGTCAGTTGGATGTTCTTCCTAACACCAACTACTTTGCATGGTGTTCTGGGTGCATTTTTTCATGACACCAGCCCTACCACTTTACACAGTGGACTAGGTGCATTTTATCGTGGTGCCAGCACTACAGAGGTTGTCGCATGATCATTCAACCTCAAGATTTCTCTTGAACTCTATATTTTCTCTGTTCAATTTATTAAGAAGTCTTGTGAGCTATATAAAAGGGTGTAACATGTGCAGGCCCATGCCTCTCCAAAGAGTATTAGTACTGGAAGTAAAATAATTCTTGCAAATTACTGGAAATACATATTTGATTTTTCATTTTGGTTATGAATTTATAAATATCAACTCTGTAAAAGCAATTGTTTCCAACACACACATTATCCACTTCAGTAGTGCAATTTGTCAAAGCTTAACATACTTTTATTTTCTTTCTTTACATACCACCAGCACATACACACATGTATGTATATGTGTATGTGTGTGAAGAATGACCTCTAGCAACTGAACTTCATGAAGGATAGGACACAGGATCATCATGATTTATGATTTATTGTGTTAGAAAAGATATGCCCACCAGTACAAGCACAGTGACACTAAATATAAATGTGATGAGAGTTTGAAGTTAGGTATTTGTACATGCACCTATACCTATACATTAGACATTCATATATATGTGTGAGGGGATCCTTTTAGCCTGCAGTAAATGGGATAAACTGAGGGAATGCTCTCAGTATTCTCTGTAAAGTGGATAAATGGATTTAGTCACATAGGGAAGAGAGAACCTTTCATTCTTGTCAAGGACTTGACAACCTCTTTAGTGCTAGTACCGCAATAAAACGCACCCAGTACACTCTGTAAATTGGTTGATGATTGAACAGAGCCAATATAGGGTAGAGAGGACTCTTCAGTGCTGGCTGAGCACATGACAATGAAATACACCTAATATATTCTGTAAACTGTGCTAGAATATGGAATGTATGACAGGTTGCCTTGACTCCACAGATCTTCATGTACTGTCTTGCCATGTGAACAGAGATCATTTCACTTGCTATATTAAACTGAACCTAATTATCAAAAGGACCCTGGTTTGTGTCAATATCCTCTCAATTCTGGAGCCAACTGAATTGAGGAGAGTTGATGGGAAGAGGCCAAGTGGTTTAATTGTTTACCCCTGGCTAAAAGGTAGATGTTTCAATTGGGACACCACACTTAGCAACTCTTCTTCTCCTTTCTATATCATGGATGCTGCAGCAAAGGTGAGGGCCATTGCATCCATAGACAAACAGAATAAAATTCTAAAATACAAGGAATTAGTGGCAATTTTTTTCTGCCTGTGCTGTTTGAGATGTAGGGGGAAACTGGGCTGCTGACAACATGGTTATTATTGTTATTGGCCCGCCTACTTTAAGGTTCTTTACATTCTGAGTTCTAATCGTGCTGAGGTTAACTTTACCTTTCATCCTTACGGGGTTGATAAAATAAAGTACCAGTCACACACTGGGTCGATATAATCAACTTTCCCATCTCCCCAAATTGTTGGACTATAGTAAAAACCATTATTGTTGATGTCTTGCTTTATTGACAAATCAGGTGATGCCCATGAGGGTGTTTGGTTATTCCAGCACCTTGACCTCACTATCATCCATGGCAATGCCTACAAATTTATTAGAGGGGAAATTTCAGCCCTTGTTTTGGTGAGTGATTAAGTGTGTATGGGTGTGTGTGTCTCTTCTTCCAATTTTTTCTCTTTTTTTTCTTCATAATTTCTTTTTAGTAAACTGTTATTTGTATGCATTCTATAAAAATAAATCTTAATTAAGTCATTGACTGCCGTCTTATCCGTCTTACCTCACATCACCTGCTTTATGTCACTGACTCCAAAGTTAATTACATCTTCATCATTTACAATGACTCGTGGAGTGAATCGGGATGTTTCAAGATCACAAGGTGAAAATGGAGGACTTAATATCAAAATACATTCAATTTTATATATATGTTGGCATGGTACATGTTCCACAGTGTGTGTGTACGTACATAGTGTGTTAATAAGCGTGTAAATGTCAATAGCACAAGCATACAAGTTATAACTACAAGAGTAGACAATGAGTCACTAGAAGTTTTTAGACGATTTAATCTGTAACATTTGATCCTTAGCCAACAAATACAACTTCTACTCCATTGACGGATTATTCGTTATTTTCTTTTCTTTAATTTCTTACTGTCTTTCTTTTTATTCGTTTATTTTATATAAACCATGCCGTCGTGTAATTATTGTTTAAACAGATTTCTGTTCGTGTTTAACCTACCGAGATAAATGGGGTGGATAAAAAGAACTTTATTTCCTTAATCAATAAATATTTCTGTCTCACAATTCGAAAGAAATAGTTATAAACTCATATACACACACACAAATTTATTTATTTATTTTCAAATTTCGAAATAAATTTCTTTAAACGTTCTCGGATAAAAATAATTTTTCGCTATTTACATTTTTTTTTCTTTATTTCTTTAAAATCGGGCGTAGAGATTAAGAAATGCAGAAAAACTAATATTGATTATAGATACTGAGGTACTTTCAGAAATTCGGAAGCTAAAATCAGAAATTCGGAAGCTAAAATCAGAAATCAATAGATTACAGTGAAAATCTGGCGTTGAGCCAGAAACGGATCGTTTAATCATCACCAGGTTTTCTATAATCGTTCACGATAAATCCAGATATGCAAGACGTGCTATTGTAGTACGAGACAAAAGTTTATATGGACACCTACATCACTGATTTTATAGTATGAAATTGAGTATCACTTCAGAACAGTGAAATTCACAAAAATGGATCTTAATTTTTTTTATTGGAGAACATTATTCCTAGTAAAAAGAAAATAATAGTGTAATATTTTTTGTCGAATTGATCGATTATAACCTGCCATAAAAAAAGGCATATGGATTAGTGATTAGAGCGTTGAGCCTGCATTCATGAGGTTGTGAGTTTGATTCACGGACCGGGTGATGCGTTGATATCCTTGAGCAAGACACTTTATTTCATGTTGTTCTAGTTTACTCAGCTGTAGAAATGAGTTGCGACGTCACTGGTACCGAGTTGTATCAACCTTTGCCTTTCCCTTGGACAACATCGGTGGCGTGGAGATGGAAGACTGGAATGCATGCGTGACTGCTGGTCTTCCATAAATAAAAAAACAACAACAACCTTGCCCGGACTTGTGCTTTGATGCAAATTGCATGACCCATCGGCGTGACCGAAGGGGGTCTTTACCCTTTACCCTAAAAAAAAAAAGACTATACCAAGACAAAAGAAATTGTTATTGCGGCAAATGTCCCCATCGTATTTAAGTTGCACAATCATGTGAAATCTGAATAGTATAAGATACATTAGAATAATTATTAAAAAGTTATTTTTTTAATCCATAGGACTAAAACAAATTCCAATAAGAAAAAAAATTAAAATCGTTTCTCAACAAACGCGTGTGAGAAAGCTTAGGATATTTCTTCAATGACTTATTGTATTTTCGTTAAAATCAAAAATGAATATTCTGTCGAAATAAACTCTGTAAGATGCAGGATTAACATACATAATCTAAATCTGTCATGGCAACCTGCAGCCCGCGAAGCTTTCTGAATGGCTCGCCTAAATCACCTCAGTGAAATCTTTCTGATTTTTTTACCCCAACTTTTCAGTCGTAATTTATCTTTCTATCATTTTTACGATCGAGGAAAACAACGTGTACGAATTCTGAAGAAACAAATCAAAACAACCTGAGTTACCGCCCTTTTTTTTAATGTGGGCACGAATATAAATTAGCGCCTGCGGCTCGCCTGATGATGAACCATATCCCATGCGGCCCGATTCTCGAAAAAGGTTGCCCATGCCTGATCTAAACTAAATCTAATCCAAATATTCCAGTTACAAATTTCACCACTGACTATCTTTTTTTCTCGGAGGAGAGTGAATTATGACCTTATAGACATATATCTAAATTTATAGATTGACATGACTATAAGAAACGAATTTTTACCAACACTTCAAGTAATTGGAGGTCATATCTTATTCGAAACGATTGTAAGAGAATAAAAACGTTTTTTGTTTTTTATGAAAGAAGTATAATTTTCTATTAATACTTTCCTTTGAGAATTGTTAATATAGTTCTACCTTTGATGTATGTATGTGTGCATGCATGTGGGACCTGGATCCCATATCGACACCACCTTAAACAGTTGGAACGTTTCCATCAGATGTGTCTCAGACGGATCTATGGCGTTCACTAGAGGGACCACATCAGTGATGTCGAGATTTTGGAAAGCTCTCTGTGAGAAAGCATAGAAGCTCTTGTGCTTAAGCAAAGACTCCGGTGGAGTGGTCACCTTGCCAGGATGAAGGATACCAAAACAACTCTTTTATGGAGAGTAAGTTAAAGGAAAACGACCTCCACATAAACCAAAAAAGAGGTATAAGGATTCGTTGAAAGCCTCTTTGAAAGACGCTAACATTTTGCTGATCGTAATAAATGGAGAAAGACTGTACACGAGGAGAAAGTTGCTTTTGAAGCACCTCGAATCGCATACGAGAAAGTAAAAAGGGATGTCAGGAAAGTCATTGCTGCTACATTTCCAGGCAGCGAAGGTCCTCCTATGGCGCTGACATGCAGCGATTGTGCAAGACTCTGCCACAGCAAAGCTGGATTCAAAAGTCATCTTCGCAGTCATAAAGTGAGACCAGTGGTTAACTACCAGGCTGCTGTTGGAGATGCTACTCATCATGCCTGTCAAGCATGTGGAAAAGAGTGTAGATCTGCAGGAGGGGTCAAACGACATGCAAAACCACAGCTGGCTATTGCCAGTGAATGTTTTTATCATGGTTGCCAACTCTGCAACACATTTTAGATCATTAACTGGACTAAAAGTCGTAGCACTGTTAATTATTGATATATACATGTGCGTGTGTGTTTTTTTTTGTTTTTTTTTATCGTGCAATGACATTCGATAACGAGGCGGGCAACCATCATGTATGTATTATGTGTGTGTGTATGCATGTATGTTCTGGGTTTTATAATTTTATAAATCTTTACCTATAGAAAGAGAGTCGGTTTCTAACATAGATACAAGACTCTCTCATTGGAATTTACACAACATCAACTAGGTAGATATGTCTGCATGCATGTGTGTGCAGGTATGGATGTTATTATATGTGTGGATGTGGATGTTTTTTAGTTATAGTGTGCATGTGTATATGCTTTGTATCTGTACATGTGTACATGCAGTTATTAGATGCGGGATTTGGGGAATGCGTTACATAATTTTACAGTTCCATTAATGGATTGTACTTGTAATTTCCTAACTATTTGTGTTCTTTCTGTTCCTGTGAAGCCCAGCTTCTCAAGATTTGTATTGAGACAGTTACTAACATATCCCAGTGCCCCAATAATCACAGGCATAAATCTGAAGGTATAATCAGGGTGGAGTATCTGCAGATTTCTCATTTGTTCTGCATGATATTCTCCTTTTAGCTAATCTTTAATATTATATTGGCATCTGCTGGGCAAATATCTATGCAGAACTAATGAGAAATCTGCAGATACTCCACCCTGACTATACCTTCAGATTTATACCTGTGTGTGTATGTATGTATGTATGTATGTATGTATGTATGTATGTATGTATGTATGTATGTATGTATGTATGTATGTGAGAGATGACCCCTTAGCCTTTGTCAAGGCAGAATTCTAGGAGAAGGAAAACTCTGATATAACACCTGCAACCCTGATGGTATCCAATGATGTTGACTTGTTCTTCTTTTTGGTAAATATCATCTTGGTTAAGAGAGTGGGACTGGCTTTGTGCAGTGCCTTTGCTCACTATAAAAGTTTCACGGCACAGGCATTGCTTTATATCTGGAGATCTCTCTGTACTTGTCGTCACATGGTACCATGGGCCTAGCACTATGTGTCAATAATTCCATCACCATGTATGTATGTATGTATGTATGTATGTATGTATGTATGTATGTATGTATGTATGTATGTATGTATGCATTATGTGTATGTATGTGTGTGTGTATGCATGTATGTATGTATCTATGTGTGTGTGTGTATGCGCGCGTGCGTATCCATGTATATATGTATGTAATTATGTTTGTATAACAGGTTTCTATTTCGTTTCATATATGCATGTAAATATATATTTGAAAGACAAGACAGACAAATAGATACAAGTAGGATATGTGAGGAATGTAGCGAGAAACATTGCAAAGCCAGTCGGGAAATCAGAAATTACAATAAAACAGGATAACAGTGACATATGTAGAGAGAACGAGATAGGGAAGCAGTAAGATAATGTTACTACGGAACCGTAATAATGCTGTCATGTGTGATTAAATATTTTACTGTCTGGGAAAGTAGAGAGTGCAGGGAATTCCAATAGCAATAAAGGTTGCTATTATAGTAAGCCTGGTGATTACCAGATGGTGTCAACGTGTGTTGGGGTCACGTGTACTGACAGCACAGCTTGTACTGGGACTTATTTATTAATTATGACCAGATACGTCGTGGGGAATGTGATTGTCTTGTATATCAGGTAACTAGGGCCGGCACTACCATTAGGCCAACTAGGCAACCGCCTTGGTCGCAGACCACTGAGAGCCACATACTGACCCTTAAATGTTATACTTCAATACCGTGTACTCTTTCCTTATGGTTCTCGCGGTTTAAAGGTTTGTACGGTGATTTATTGGCCCTTTTGATACGAAACCACCTGAAACCGCCCCAAATTCTAGCATGTGTTTTTAACCGTAATATTATTTTATTCATAGTTGTATAAATAATTGTTTCTACTTTTTGGCACAAGGCCAGCAATTACCCAGTGCATTTCTGGTACTTTATAGTTGTATAAATAATATTACAAATTGTTCACAATTCAGAATGAAAATATAAACACATATAATAAATATGTAGCGGTTGTCTCCCTTGTTTTGATTAGGATCTAGACGGGAAGTGGAACCCTTTCTGCAACTTCCGGTCAGAGCCCTATAAAACTAACAACTTTAAGCTTCCTCTCTCTCTTTGCCTTTTCGGCACCAGGTCGAAGAGTCTTCTCATTTGGCTCTGCCATTAATTTGGCCAACAGGCGCCTGGCCTTAGCCAGGCGCCCTCTGCCAGCCGCGTTTGCCTGGCAATCAAAACGGTAACTACTAACTTTGTTTCATTCTAACATCTATCTTTGACATGTCAAGTATTCTATCTACCGTTAATTAAATATTATATACACAAACATTGTCTCGTTTTGTTACATTCATACAACCAGTACCCTCGCTATAAATACAAATAATTATTGCTAGGAATCACACAAATATAACGCACCAAAATATATGATCAGGGAGAGAGAAAAAAAAAAAAGGGATCAAAAACAAAAAAAAAAAACGACCATCAATTCACCCCCAAGTGCAACAATCGACCGCACATCACAAGGGTCAACGGAATATTTTCAGACAAGCCAAAACGCTCGCAGCATTGCCATGCGTGATGGCGAGACTAAGTTACTAAAACAACAAGGCACCCTCACGGACATCACCTAACACCATCGGTAAGGCGGTGGTATTAGTCAGCGGCCCAGCTTAACCAAACGTCACGAATGTCACAGGCTGGAAAAATACAAAACTGTTTATTAAAAAAAAACATTCCATCATAATTTCATGTTAAAATGCTTAAGGTGATTATATTACTAAATCTTCCGAATTCTGGATTATTTTCAACCTGATCTAAAAATCATAGGCAGTGGTTTTCATTAGAAAATATGGTAATGAAAGAAACAAAATATGGTAGTGAAAGAAAACAAAAAGAAAAAAAAAACAGAAGATGCTCACTCAATAACACACCACGCCAAGGAGCGTTGGAGGCGCCCTCTTATATTTGATGTAAGCCAACACACTCAGTATTGCCGCATGTGATAGTGAGGCTAAGGCACTGTAATAGCCAAGCACGCTCGTGAGCATCACCTGATACCTCGGTGAGGTGAGCCGCCAACAAGAACCTCGCTGTCGGCAGCCCAGCTTCCCTAAATGACTCAAATACCAAAAACTGAAAAGAAAAAAAAAAAAAGTGTGTCGATAATTCGTGGTTAGCAACACTTTTGAATATTGATGTCTTACATATTTGTATAGCGGATCAAATGTTAGAATAAATGTTTGTGGTGGGGTGTTGATTCGGTTGTTAAGTGTGTATTCATCGATTGCTCGGTTGTGTGGTCACTGTTGTGTAGAGTCTAGGCGAGGGAAGATTGATGTGTCCGATATAGTGTGACTAGAGATTGTAGGTTTGCAAGTAAGTGAATAACAATGTTCATTATGATGATAATGATATGATGGTTCCTTGGGTAATTTACTTTGATCGGGTAGGAAATGAAATATATCAACCACAATAACACAAAGCCGCTATGGTACTAATTTATTAAATATAACTTTCGCCGAAGTTATATGACAATACACGAAGAACAAATAACCACAGATGAATTGTGAGATGTTATGTATCAGGATGATGTGTATGTGTGTTTGCTTGCAAAGGTATTATTAAAAATATATTTGCCAAACTTCTGTTGATGGTATGAATTTTGCTGGCTTGAGAGGGGGGAGGGGCACAGGGTCTGTGTAAAGCAGTGGACTACATCTTAACTGCTAGGAATCATCTCTGCAACTGTCCTCTTTGACTCTGGGAGCAATGTTGCTGGTCTTCCAAACTTGCTAACTATACATCATCTTCACTAGAACTCACTTATGCCACCCATCAAGCCTCTTTCTATTAACATTTAACTATATACTATTCCTAATTCCTCACCATCTTTCCTCCGAACACGTACTTTTCTCTGTCAATGTTTCCTCTCATCTTCTATTCTCAGGAGTCCAAATAAAACATGAACAGTACCAGCCTTACTCAGATATTCCTATTTCGCTAATTAAAAAGAGGTTGTAAAAAATCTATAGGTTCTCCTCTCTACACATCAGCTGCAATATGAAAATTGATAGCTCCTGCAAGAAAAAAATACATTGTTATTTATTAGAAGTATCCAATTGTTGCCAAAGACTGTGTTTAAGAATCCATTAATTCTACAGGTCGTGCAATAATGTATATGCATTCTTTTAAAAGTAGAAATGCTTCATGAAATACAGTCCTTTTTTTTTCTTTTGTTGGATATATAAACTAAACATTTTTTTTAAATGCTACCACTTAAATTTTATTCACAATTGTATAAATAATATTACAAATATTACAAAGGAGAAAGAAAAAACACACAAGTAGGTAATACGCACGTCTTGGATTATGTACATCAAAAGGCAAATGAAAGAGGTAGACAAACGAACCACTGCCAAAACAAAAGATAACGATATCACAAGGAGTACTGGAACCTCTCTAATAATTCTTGAGGCAAGCCAGCACACTCGCAGCGTTATCTCGGGTGATGGCGAGGCTGGTGCGCTAAAATAGACAAGCGCCCTCACGAGCATCACCAGTTACTTCGGTCAGGCGAGATGCCAGAGATGACAAGATCCTCGCAGTCAGCGGCCCGATTTCCCCAAACGTCTCGAACACCACAGGCTGGAAAGGGTAGGTAACCGACAAATCTCGGTATTTTAGAATTTTGTTCCGTTCGGCTACGGAAGCAGTAGCTCTCGCCCTAACCGCAGCATCCAGGATGCGGGAAGAAAAAAAGAGTCACTGACGTCCCAGATAAGACACCTGCCTCTTATCCAGGGGCACATCAGGCCTTTTCCCATCAATTCTGGACAACCCAGACTGTTTCAAAATTGAAGGGATGTTTACCCGAGCCAAAACCCTCTTGATGATGAAGTTTAGCT
The DNA here is from genome assembly GCA_964016885.1 of Eledone cirrhosa. Taxonomy (NCBI): domain Eukaryota; kingdom Metazoa; phylum Mollusca; class Cephalopoda; order Octopoda; family Eledonidae; genus Eledone; species Eledone cirrhosa. Next base: position 125,615,226 of record OZ024743.1, read on the forward strand.
CAGTGTGACGCGCGAAGCGACCAGCATTCAGACGGCAAGATAGACCGTGAAGGCCTGTGGAGTCGAGGAGCCTACCACACCGATATTTCAGTCCGGTACAGTCATCGGCTCCCGCTCTAAGGGCAAGGGTGACACGAGGCTCCTCCAAACTGAGTAGACCACCGATGTTGGCCACGGGTAGGGCATCAACCCAGTTTCCTGAGTATTTGACGCTAGTAGACAGTAAGCGGCACATTGAGAACTGATCTGACTGGTCGAAGAGACAGTCAAGGTGGCCTTCGAATGTATGTTGTCTCAAACACTGAATCCGTTTGTCCTCTGCCGTGTCAGGAACAGACAAACCCAGCTTTCTCCGTCGTAGAAGAGCTTCATCCACCTCCGTTGAAACTAGTCCATGTTGGAAAGGAGAGGAGGTTGCCCACCAAGGTGGAGGAAATGAAGCAAAGGAGAAGGGGGGGGGACGAACATTTACGTAGACCAAGGCCTCCAAATCGCTTGGCCAACGCAGTCTGACCACGGGACTCTTAAGAGAATCTGACATTGACCAAGCACTCGAGCTTCTCGAAGATTAGGTCGTCAAAGCGTTAAAATACAGTCCTTTTTTTACTCTTTTGTCGGAATATAAAGTAAACATTGTGAGTGAGATGTTTTTCTTTAACATTTCTGGAAAAACTGTCACTATAAAAGGTGGCAGGAGTATACTTATTTCCCCCAATACAGTTCGTATATATTTATTCCTTGGCACATTCAATTGCTATTAGTTGATAATGCTGTGTATGATTTCTGCAGTAACAATAATCAAGGCTATTTGTTAATCAACTATCTGCAATATTTCTATCAATTTATTACAAAGTCTGTTAGAATCAAGCCTGGAGTAAAACCTTATGCTATAAATTTGTGAGTGGGGGGATTGATTTAGGCTGAAAAATAGTATTGATCTCAGACTTGGGGGAATAATTTATGCTATTTTACGGCATTACTTCTTTCGGTGTAGGAACCGAGAAAGAGAGAGCAAAAAAAAAAAGAAAAGAACACATTTTATTATGATAGTTTTACAGCAGACTACTCTTCAATTTGAGTTTCTCCTGTTTTCTTTGTTAAATATATGTATTGTGATGTTATCAACGATTTTCTTATTGAATATAGAGAAAAATGTTCACTGTGAACGCCTCAGTTACTTCTTTTCGCGTCTATCATTTACACTTCACAGCTGGTTTTTATTCGATAAACCTAGTTACAGTACACCGTTCGCAAATAACTGTTTTCCTAAGTTGCCTATCTAATTCGTTATTTATACATCTTCGCGCCTCTGACTGACATTATGGGTGGATTGGCAGTATCGGTAGAGGGTCGGACGCCATGCTTTCCAGCATAGTTACGTCCCTTTACGATCTGAGTTCAAATCCCGCCGAGGTTGACTTTGCCTTTCATCCTTACGGGGTCGATAAAATAAAGTACCAGTAATGCACTGGGTAATTGCTGGCCTTGTGTCAAAAGTAGAAACAATTATCTACTAATACACTATCATTCTGTATTTTTGTATATTATCTATCCAAACGAAAGTCTGTCTATTGATTGACAAAGACTTTATATAATATTATTTATCCAAACAAAAGCTTGTCTATTAATTTATTCAGTCTCTAATAAAAAATTTAAAAAAATGAATAATTAAAGGCATATTTTTAAGTTCTAAAAGACCAGGTTTTCTTTACCCTACTCCACATGCATCTTGTCAGTATTCTTGCCTAGTTCAATTGTTACACAACCTTAGTTGCCGTTAACAATTGCCAAATAAGACCTGTAAAGAATGCCATAGCTTAGCACCTCATCATGTCTAAATCTGGCCTTGCTGCTCACATGTCTATATAATTACATTGTCATGACGTCTAACATATTTGCGTGTCAAGCATTTTGTTTAACATGTTTTCTTCGTCTTAAATTGTTTTCAGTTTCCTATGCATTTAACATGTTACCTGGCAAATTTATGTTTGTATGAAGTGTTGTTTACATATATGACTGCTTGTTCCTAACATACTATCTTGCTCTCAAGTTAAATCTGAGTCAGCAAGTGGACTTACACAGTTCTTCACTCTACTCAATACAACTGCCGATTAGAGAAGGTGTAAGTCAATGGTATTTATTTAAGGTCACTATTGAAAAAATAAAGATATCAAATTACAGAAAACATAAAGCTATATTATAATATAGTTGCGTGAGTGTGTGTGTGTGTAATACAATGAGAACAGCCTTCTGCATTCAGTGAATTTTGTGATACTTGATACTGTAATATAATTACTCATTTTACTAGAGGGCTCAACTTGGTTATCCATATAATTGTTTAATATAGACGCCAGACTTTTCCCAAAAGCACTTTATTTAAAGGAAACCAACCCTTGTTAGACGTCGTAAATCTTTGAACAGTTGTACGTTTACTGTTAAAATGCCTATCGAATGCATACATGTTTCCCAACATACTAAACAGTGGCGATTCCAGATCAGCTAGAGACCTTGTGTATAAACCATCAGTACAGTAGCTAAAGGGATGTGGCATCCCGGGCGACACTTTTGGGTCTGCTGTGGGCTATAAGGGTACTTTAATGCTGTAGCACAGCTGTGTGTAGGAGACGCCATCTTCGTTGTTATCATGGCGACTCGCCTTACTGAGGTGATGCCCGTGAGTGTGTCTGGTTATTTCAGCGCCTTAGCCTCGCCATCACCCGTGGTAATGCTGTGAGCGTGATGGCTTGCCTGAAAGTGTGCAATTAATCCCCAAGGTGTGAGGTGTTGCCAATTGTCGCACTTGTTGGTGAATTCCCGCCGCCCCCTCTTTTTTGCCTTCCTTTATCATTTTTGTTCAATGAATTTATATTATTGTGTTACTATACACGGTTTAGACATTCTATTTGTAATGTTCTGAACGAATTGCGAGCGATTTGTAATGTTATTTTTGTATACATTTAAAACATATTTGCAATGTTTAAAAAAAAATTTTTTCAGTTATTTTGCTTGACAGAAGTTTATTCGAGGGTATGTGTTGCTCTATTTTCCGTCTTTTGAGCCTGGTCTTTCTGGCCAGACCAATTTTGTGTGTGATTAGTTTAATTTTTGGCGATTTGGCCGATTGTCTTGGTCGTGCCTTCACCTTGCAGCTCTTATTGACCACCCATCTTTTACCTTTGATTTTCAGTTGAACCTGTTTTTCGAAATTATTGTATTCCAGCTTATTCAATGTTCACTTTCCTTGTCATTAAATTACCATCAGTATATTATTTGCTTTCTGATCAAGTAACCTACCGTATGTTCCATTCTCTGATACTTGACGGTGTAATGTAGGTTATTGTAAATAATGTGTATCATACGTATTTTACATTAGGTAAATATAGTGTTTCACCACTGCTACTACTGAAGCTGGAGAAGGTTATGAATCCAAATCAGTGTCAAAGTCAATAGATTCAACTTCAAGCGATTCAGCTTCAACTCCTTTAAGTGAGGAAGAAAATATTCCGGGGCTAGCTGTGGACAGAGTGGACTTAAAAGATGTTGGCTTATGGTCAAGCAAGATTAGCAATGACACACGGATCTTTCTGGTATGCCAAGGTGCGTCTATGGAAAATCTAGATTCTGATTTTGGTGAAGTGATTCATCAAGGTGTGTCAACCAAAGAACAAACTAGACAACTAACACACGAGAGGTTTTTCAAACTCTGCCCAATGGCGAAAAAATGTTGAGATCATGGATGGTGGGCTCCTTTTCCAAGGAAGCTCTTTACTGCTTTTGTTGCAAACTGTTTTCAGACAAAAGTAACTCAAAATTTAATTCCGAGGATCGATTCAACACATGGTAGAAACTGAAGCCTAAAATATCCAAGCATGAATCTGTAGCGGAGTTGTTTCATGGCGCATAACAATAATCTATTCATGCGTGATTTGGTCACCGGTTGACCAATCGTAACTCGCGTATGAATATTAACTATTTCCACCCAAAGAAGAAATTTTGAGCTTCTTTTGTTTCACTTTATATTAGTTGCTGTTTTGACTTCAGGAAGCTAACATCCATTTTTCCTTGCCGTGTCAACAATTAACCAAAATGTAACCGTAAATTACAACTTCGGCCTGGTCGGCTAGGGACCTCTTTCTTTGCATATAACATTTAATTTTGTTTGTCCACTTTCATTGGCATGCCACCACAACATTTTGTAAATCTGTTCCGGTTGTAAATAAATCATGTAAAAAGTTATAAAGTCTTATAATACTTTTACTGCCACCAACTTGGACATGATATGGGAAAATCCTTTACCTAAGGTTCTATCACTACAACAGCAAATTCTCTTCTTTCGTGGCGACAACCTTACAACTGAATAACAACTTCAACTTCTACGTTACATTCATCTTTACCGGCAAACATTCACTGCTACACACAAACAACTAACTATTCATTCTTTTTCGTCTATCACCAACAAAAATCTTTCTGTTAAAAATCCAGTGCAGCTCATGTTCAGAATATCACACAATGGAAGATGTTGGAAATTAGGATTGCTTGTGGAGCAACAATTGATAAAAAAGAACAAGAAGTTGTTGAAAGCCAAGTGAAAAAGTGGAAGGAAATTCTTTCAAGATTGCTTGATATTATTAGATTCTTAGCTAAACAGAATTTGGCTTTAAGAGGCCGTCGAGAAGAAAGGAATTATGAAAGAAATGAGACTGATGTTGAACCTGAAGCAATGGAAAATAGAGGAAATTTTTTAGAGCTTGTTCATTTGTTGGTGAAATATGATCCAATGCTACGTGAACATCTTCTAAAAATCCAGTTGGGAAACAAGTTTGCTACTTCCTTTATGTCTACTTGGTGCGTTGCAATAATTTTTCTTTTTGTGCTTTCTTGGCCTGTGAAGACCCGTCCTCCTAGAAATTAACGACACACAGACTTACCTCCAAACCAAAGGATTGAACATACAACAATGTGATATGAAACTCACGGCATTAGAAACATTTCTAGCTGAAAACAGGGACAAGCTAGTGAGTAATGTAGTTAACTATGCTTAAGAAATTTGCAATGATCTGGGGATAGTCATGGAGCATCAGCGTCATACCCCAAAAGAAGAAACAAATGTTTGGTGAAGGATTACGAGATGCTGAATTGCCAAACGACATTGAATTGAGGTGAAAGAGAAATGTTTTCTTCACTGGACAAAGTGATTCAAGAAATATATGCTTCCAAGTATAACAATTAACACTTTAGTCTATGCTATGGACTCTTAACTCTTGATAGTCGTAAGGATGCTACCATTACATTCAGCGTGTCTAGGGCATTTAAGCCTGGTGGAGTCCATTCCTCTCCAAGTCTGAATACAGTCGATTTTTCAAAAGAAATAGGGAGAAATGAGAAAGATATAAAAGAAGAATCAACCCTTGTATTGAAGTGATGCTTTATTTATCAACCTCAAAAGGATGAAAGGCAAATTTGACCTCAGCAGGATTTGAACTCAATGTTGCTGCAACTTACTCTCTCTTTTATTTACATTCTCCTACTGTCACCCATACCCTCTGTCATTTGACAGCCTCCTACTTACACAGTCTTTCATTTGTATTAGAGCAAATAAAAACACATTGCAAAACATAAATAAACCTGCATCATACCAGTCAAAAATAATGGAGCATATAGTAAAAAGTATTTATTTCAATAATTCTCCTTGATTACAAGTTTTCTTTGACCTTCGTAAACTTCAATCTGCCTCATCCTCTCCTTTTTCTTTTTCTTGGTAGTAATAGTATATTTTTATTTATTTTACTTTCTTACCACTTCCTAGACAGAAATTTCTTATCATCTCATGTGTATCATCTCAGTCTATGTGTGTGCATGTAAATACACACACATATATAACATATATTATATATATCTATATACTGTATATAAAACTGAGGATGTCTGTGTGTGTGTGTGTGAGTTTGAATCCCTAAAACTCGAGAACCACCCAACCGACTGTTTTCAAACTTTACACATGTAATACTTATGTTTCAGGAGTGTTCTGAGAAACAAAAAATTTCAAATTTTCAATGCCCTAGGCGATTTAGCGTTCCCTCTCTATAATTCTTAGTCTTTCTCTTTTTAGATAGATACATACATATAACGTCGCGCCCTTATAATATCTGTCTGTATGTCTGGCTGTCTGCATTACGTCACTTCCCTGAGGATGTCTGTCTGTGTGTGTGTCTGTGAGTTTGAATCCCTAAAACTCGAGAAGTACCCAACCGATTTTTTTCAAACTTTACATGTGTATTACTTATGTTTCAGGGAGTGTTATGCACATGAAAAAATTCAACTTTTTAAAATCTCCTAGGGCCCGCATTAAGTGAAAAACTGCGTTTTTAAAGATTTTTAGGTGTTTTTTGAGACGTTACGTCAGACCGATTTCCTTAAAATTGTAACTATGTATTAGTCAGTTGTCTGCATTACGTCACTTCTGTCTGCATTACGTCACTTCCCTGAGGATGTCTGTCTGTGTATGTGGGTTTGAATCCCTAAATCTCGAGAAGTACCCAACCGACTTTTTTCAAACTTTACATGTGTATTACTTATGTTTCAGGGAGTGTTATGCACATAAAAAATTCAACTTTTTCATCCCATATCCCGCATTAGGTGAAAAACTGCGTTTTTTCAGGTTTTTAGGGGTTTTTTGAGGCGTTATGTCAGACTGATTTCCTTGAAATTGTAACTATGTATTAGTCAGTCTCTTCTTCATACCGTGAGCAAAGAAAATCCAACTTTTTTATGGCCTAGGGCCCGCATTAGGTGAAAAACTTCATTTTTTTCCAGCTTTTTAGGGCCTTTTTGAGGCGTTACGCTTTATTGAGGCGTTTCTTCCTGAAATTTCAAGGCATATTATGCACATGAAAAAATTAATTTTCTTGATCCCCTAGGGCCCGCTTTAGGTGAAAACCTGCATTTTTCCTGCCTCATCGAGGAAAATCTGAAAGATTATCCAGCCATCAGAGTATTCGGTTTATTTTCTTTACATATTGTCGAGGCATGCAATAGGTCTGTTGGCGGCCTGCGTTCCAAAATACCTTATCCCGTGCAACGCCGGGTACCACTGATAGTGTTATATATATTTATATGTGCGTTTGTGTTATATATGTGCAAAAGGCAAACAGAAATAACAAAGTAAACAACACGGTACAATGAAGAAATATATTATTAGTATTATAATTGATATAGTAGGAAAAGAATCTTAATGTTTCGGACGCTAGTCCTTCATCAGAAAATAGAATGAAAAATTAAAGAAGAAATAGAAAGATTGAGGAGACAGGCTGTGGCGGAAACAAAAAAACACATTTTTTCAGAGAACAAAACAGGTCCATTCATGTCACCATCTCTAAGAAAACTATTCATGAGGGGAAAAAAACGTTTTATATAGAGAGCTGTATGTGTGTGTGTTAAGCATACGAAGCTAAGAGGATATGTGTGTTTGTATGTAAGTATGAAGCTGTGAGCAAACGTGTGTATTAGTTGTTGGTCCGTTATATATAGATATGTACATACACATTATCGTTTAATGTCCTACTTACCCTGCTAATTTGTGTGTGTGTAATATTTCATCAAATAAGGATAAAATAAATACTGGTGGACATCAAGTCCGGCACTCTGCCATTTCAGTCAACTTGTCATTTTTAATATACAAAATATTAATTTATTACTCACATTGCTGAAATGCCAATGGACAGAATATAATCAATTGGATTGTTTCCATTATATGCCAAATCTGAGAGACAAATACAAATCCCTGGAGTATTTCAAAGTAACATAACTAAATTGTAAAAGTCTCCTGTTTCTTCTACTCCATCAAGAATGCAGAATAATAATGAAAAAAAAAAAAGCAAATTATAATGGGCATAGGCATGGCTGTGTGGTTAAGTTCACTTCATAATCACATGCTTTTGAGTTCTATCCCACTGAATGACATCTTGGACAAGTGTCTTCTATTGTAGCCTTGTGAGTGAATTTAGTAGATGTAAGGAAGCACATTGTATATATGTATGTATGTATGTGTGTATGCATGCATGTCTGTGTGTTTGTCTCGTCTCTATTCAATATAATATATTGGAACGGTAATGAAATAAAGAAAATAGACACCAATATCAGGAAACATCTGACCTGTAATAGAATACATCACTCAAAAACAGATGTGGATCACTTCTATCTCCCAAAATAAAATGATCCAGCTTGAACTGAAGTGAATAATGCAAATCATCCATTGATGGATACAATTGATCATGATCAGTTAAACCATTAACTCTGTTTATCACATTCATACATGTGATAACAAATATATGTCCCTTTTTATGTATGTGAATATCTATATGTATGATGGAGGCACATGGCTTAGTGGTTAGAGCATTGGCCTTGCAATCGAAAGGTTGTGAGTTCAATTCTCAGACCAGGTGATGTGTTGTTTCCTTGAGCAAGACACTTTATTTCACATTGCTCCAGTTTACTCAGCTGTAGAAATGAGATGATAGGGACAGGGTTCCCTATCATTCCACTGCAAAGTGGTCGTGGATGTGCCACGGCAAAAAAGCACCCAGCACTCACTGTAAATGAGGTTGGTGTTAGGAAGGGCATCCAGCTGTAGAAATCAAGCCAGCATCAGTTCTCGTCCCACCCTTGCAAGCAGGGAAAAAGCGGACATAAAATGAAATGATGATGATGATGATGATGTGCATGCATGTTCATAATATTATTGTGACCATGCATGTTACCTTTCTAGTGGAGAAAACAGACATTAAATGATGATGATGTTGATTGAAGTTCATCATATGCATTGCTAACATTCCATATCTTTCTTCAAATTTTAAAAAGCATTTTTTTGTAAAAAGAAATATAATTTATGAATCATTCAGATTTTTCAGAGTAAGTTTACCTCATACAATAGAAATGTGATCCGTTTTGCTTTATTTACAATAGCTTGGTAGCTTATGTTTCCATATTAAATTCTATTGTTATTGATTTAGGCATTTGTCTCTTTGAAATCTATAGAATAAATATCAGTAACATATTTTTTTTAAATTGATTCAAATGATTGCTGTGCACTCAATGTTACTAAAAAGTTTTAGCTTAGATGAATATATGTATGTGCGTGTATTCCTATTTATAGAATATAGTTTTGACCAGTGAATCAGTTGATGCATTACCAAATATTTTGTAGAAGAAAATTTAAGGAATCAATAGACATTTATATTGTGGTGCCTAAACATGTTCAAAAGAAAAAGAAGTAAATTACTTACTTATTTCGTTTTTGTATTTGTTTCAAGGATGTGTTTGAAACAAATATTGTTATACTTTGGGAGGGCCATGCTGCCAATACAATTTATTATTATAATTTCTCAGTTGGCTAGTTTAATAACTGGATGGTTGTTTAGTTGTTGATTATCACCAAAGCTCTCTTGTTACACATTCTGTGATCTCCTCAGTGACTACTTTTGTTGTTATTTTGAGTCTCTCCTTTGTTCGGTTTTGTGAGGTCACAGAATATATGATGAAGAGCTTTGATGACAATTAACAACTAAGCAACCATCCGGTTATTAAACTAACCGACTGGTAAATTGCTTATTTTTTTAGTTAAATACAGTTAACCCTTTAGCATTCACATTACTCTATATTTACTTTGTATTTTCACGGAAAAGGCTTTATCTTACATAATATATCTCGCATGATATCGAATTTATGAGATTTTGATATTATTTATTTTGAGAACAATACCTTTAGATAAGTATGAGCAGCTGGTTATGGCCGGTTTAAACAGAAAGAGGTGAGAGAATTCTGGCTGGATACAACCAGTTTAAATGCTAAAGGGTTAATAGTGGGCCAAGTTATTTGATCTGTGGCTTCATTACCCCATTCTGTGGTATATTCAAACTAGACTAAAAGGGAGGAGGCTAGGGATACTTTATATGGGTCTAGTCTTATCTGTTAACAAAAACGTGTCTTATTTTATCAAAGACATTTGTGGTAGTTTTGTAGCCCCAGGTCAGCCATGATTGCACAGGCCTAAAATCGAAGGTATTCCAGCTATATCTATCAACATCCTTTTCTTAGGCACACTGCACTCATCATCACATTATCTAATTTGTACTCCTTTTCTAAGATGGTAGAATATGATTTGAGGGTTTAGACTATGAGTAGATTATTATGATACAGTAGAAAGAAGATTAAACTGAAGTAAAAATAATATAATTAGATATATTGCAGATCATGAAATCAAATATTGATAATTTAAATGTTCATAAAGCCTCTGGTGTCGTGAAATGAAAATTGACTTGTGATGCCATCATTCCTGCAAAATATAATATTAGATACTTTTAATTAAGTATATAGATATGGGTGTGATCTGAGACATTCATATGTTTGCCTGGGGAATTAGCAGTAGAGTGATATGGTTTGAACCTAGAATTGAAATCGGATCAATTCACTAAACCCATCAAATGAAATATTCATTTGTTTAAAAGTAAACTCTGAGTTTGTCTGTGACATCACTGGTGCCAAGCTGTATTAGGCCTTGCCTTTCCCTTGGATAACATCAATGGCAAGGAGACAGGAAGCCTCCATGCACGGGTGACTGCTAGTCTTTAGAACCTTTGTTCAGGCATGTCTTGAAAAGGAATTTATAGGAGCAGATCCATAATTGTATGAGATATATGGAGACTGTGGAAGACCTAGGAAACAGGAAATTGCAATGTTTATATTTTTTCCTGGTGATATAATCACTGAAACTGATGAGAATTGGCAGTAACTAGGTATTGAAACTACATTGTGATCAACAGTAGCTAAAGTGTGTACCACTTGGGATAGTCCTTGAGTTTGACCTCCCCATTCCTCAAAAAAAAAATGCAGCAGACCAAAAGCCTGGCCTCCCAAAAAGTGCCAGCCATGGTAGAGCATCTACTCACTCACTTCTAGTTATTCTACTAATTGGGGTTTCAACTGGCCAGGTGCTAAACCCTTACTTTACAATGCAGAATCCAATGAAATAAAGTATTTCACAATGTTTGAATATTAGAGAGAAGTAGATAATCAGACAAAATTAATTGTAATCATGTGAAGTATTGGGAGATGGCCAAAGGATTTAGAGGTTTGTTTCACAATCATTAGGTCCTGGGTTTAATCCCACTGTGTGGTATCTAGAGCAAGAGTCATTTACCAAAGCCTTGTGTTGACTCGTGCCTTGTGAATGAAATTGAAGTGATGGGAACTGTTTGGAAGCCCATTGAATGGGCTATACCTGTAATTCAAATGATTAGCCTTGTCACACACAGAAATTCCCTGAGAATTATGTTACGGGTACACATGTCTGTGGAACACTCAGCCACTTACATATTAATTCATGAACAGGCAGTTCCTTTGATTGAACAACTGGAACACTCATCATAGAAACTGATGGAGATCCATTGTCATCCTCATGTTTTTAGATGCGTGATTTTCTGCAGTTATCAGCAACCATACGTGACACTTGCTATGTACTGATGCATTCATGTAGAAATTGAAATCCTCAGATAATTGTTCTTATAACTACAACTTTGAAAGCATGGCTAAATATAGAAATATATTGATTGGTATGTGGTAAACATATATAGACATGCAACCACCAGAAAGAACCTGAAGTTCAGAGAATTTTGTTTGATATCATCATCATTTCATTTTACGTCCGCTTTTTCCCTGCTTGCAAGGGTGGGACGGGAACTGATTTTGGCTTGATTTCTACAGCTGGATGCCCTTCCTAACACCAACCTCATTTACAGTGAGTGCTGGGTGCTTTTTTGCCGTGGTACCTCCACGACCACTTTGCAGTGGAATGATATGGACCCCAGTCCCTATCATCTCATTTCTACAGCTGAGTAAACTGGAGCAATGTGAAATAAAGTGTCTTGCTCAAGGAAACAACACATCACCCGGTCTGAGGATTGAACTCACAACCTTTCGATTGCAAGGCCAATGCTCTAACCACTAAGCCATGTGCCTCCATATATCAAATATATATTGATATCCAAGAACATATATCACATGATTAATCTTTTTGCACCAACTTCTCTAAACCCTGCTCTGGTTCTATAAAATAAAATCACTAATTTTAAAGGTTTCCTATTTAAACTAAAATCTTCCAACATAATTTAATATAAGAACCATACGTTAAGTTATATTACAAACCACAAGAAACCACATTAACAAAGATATTCTTGCAATATAAAACCAAACCATGACTGCATCACATTAAAAATTAAAGTCCTTACATTTATATTACAAATTTTCACAATGATTTGACCACTAATATCGATATGACAAACATTTGAATTAACAGATCCATTTTTAGATATTTTCTGTTAAATCATTCCAGAATATTAAAATAACTATTGATCTTAGTAAATTCATCAAAATTTTTCATTAATTCAAATATACTGTATGTCATTATAAATATGGATATATTCATCATTGTTGCTGAAGTGACAAAGAATAAATATATACTGACATCAACATACAATATCAAGGTTTATTTCTTTATAAATAAGAGAAGGTTGCTATTGTTGTACAACCCTAGGTCATCTTTGATTAAACAGACCTATGATCTAGGGTATTTTATTGAGGGATTGTGTAACTAGGACTACATTATTCAATGTGTCCTCCCTTCCTCTTTTTGAAAGACACTTCAACTTCAATAAAACCCACAAAAAAGACCATGTCCAAGCATAACTATAATCCAATGACTTGAAACCATTAAAAAAAAAAATAAGATAATCCTCCTTATTGCAGCTCCATCGTGGCCATGATTATATGTTTGCATAATTTTCTTTTTTTTCCCGACATCTTTCCAGCTGACATTAATATCAATTAAAACAGTTAAATTCATTCCTGCACTAATTATTAGTTACACTATTATTATCCTTTAACACAACATTCAGAGGTTACCTGGCAGCTTTCCTATTGTATTAAGAAGGACGTGCTATATGTAGCAATCATATGGTGAACTTGTTAAGCTTCACCCTGGGAAGAATTCCAAACATCATCCAATGTGTATTTACTAAACATAAAGACTATTAGTCATAATTGTCTTGTTTCTAACTGAATTTAATATTCCCCTATAAAACATAATGATGAGGTAATGCTTAATTACTATATATATATCTATATATCTAAATATAATATTTTTTATTATGGTTAACTAATGAATCATGTTTCTCTAGATTTTTGCCTGTATACTCACAGGATCATCAGGTAAGACTGAATATACAGATGAAACTCCAGAGTAACAAGACTCATCACTTAACCATAATAAAGAGTATTAATGAACTCTATTTTGGTATTTACTACTCATTCTCAAGTCCATCAACATCCCACATTACTGTCAGCAGCGGGGCATTTCTGTCAGCAGCGATTTGTGTTGGACAAAGCACATCTCTAAAATTGTCAAGAGGGCCGAGGGTGTCTTGGCATCACTCAGCAAGACCTTTGTTAACCGCTCTCCAGCCATCTATTTAAAGCTCTATACAGCTATGGTACAACCACACTTGGAATTCACATCATCAGTCTGGAACCCCTATCTTGCTCAGAACATTGACCTCCGGGAAACTGTTCAGAGATGTGCAACCAAACGCATACCCTCCATCAGACACCTACCATACTCTGAACGCCTTGCTTCCCTGGGCATGGATTCATTGAAGCTCCGACGTCTGGCAATGGACTTGGTAAACACCCACAAAATTATTAACCATCTCGCCAACAACAACTCTGAGCACCTTTTTGATCTCCATGTGTCTAACACACGTGGACATGCCTACAAAGTCAGAAAACAGCACAGCTCCCATGACTTTCGTAGACATTTTTTCATGCTTAGAGTTGCTGAAGCATGGAACAAACTGCCTGCGTCAGTTGTTAGCTGCCGAGACACTGCATCCTTTAAAACCCTTATCCTTCCCCAAATTCGCCAAAACTACACCTGATGTCCCCCTTCCATACACATGCACACATGTGTATATCATGACTCATGCACTGTTCCTTTTCCTGACGTTTGTACATTACCCTATGTACTCTACATACACTTTTAATGAGTTGTAGTGCATCTGAGCACTGTACACAATATTTTCATTATTATTATTATATATCTAAATATATAACATCATCCTCATCATCATCATTGTTTAATGTCCATCTTCCACACTAGCATGGGTTGGACAGGTTTGTCCTACTTGAGGCAAGATTGGTCAGGTGACCGTGCTTTACTCATATAGAACTGTATCTGGCAGGTTTTCTACGGCTGGATGCCCTTCCTAACACCAACCACATATACAGTGTGGACTGAGAGCCTTTTTACTATGTCTCCTACATGACCACTTTACAGCGTGGACTGGGTGCTTTTTGTCATGACACCTACACAACCACTTTACAGTGTGGATTGGATGTTCTGTGGTACCAACATAACTTTACAGAGAAAGGGTAGTGTGGGTGGAAGTGGGAGGATGGAGTGGGGGTAAAGTAGATAAAGTGACCAAGCTTAAACTTCAAAGCCACTGTCAGTTTTCTATTAAAAAAACAAAAATTACACACTCCTTACATGTATTGAAAGTTCATTTATTAAATGTTTGATTACTTTAAATATTTTAAACACCTATCTAAATATATATATATATAACGGCGATGAATTAGTTTTGCGAGGTTTTTGATATGAAGTCGTGTGTCGAAACAAATATTGTTATACTTGGGGAGGGTCATATTTGTGTAATAATATTACCAGAATTAATAACAGAATACACTCACTGTTTGGTAAACTAAGATAGAATACATTAACCAATACACAGTCACCCAAACAAGAACACACATCAAACAAAACACTATACACACAGGCAAACGCATGCGCAGAGAAGACAAAAAAATAAACAAATAAATAAATAAATAAACAGACTAAATAAAGATGGTGTAGGCATGCAATGCAATGGGAGGAAACATAATAGCACCACTGACGATGTTACAGATGTGCAACGAAAGAACTTTGATAGACTATATATATGTGTTTGTGTCTATATTATATCTGTATTTTTGACCGTTGGTCAGTCAATGGTAACATTGAGGACCAAATAAATTAAATTAACCGATATAAAAGACACAGAAGCGAAAACCAACCAAACAGTGAGTGTGTTCTGTTATTAATTCTGGCAATATTATTACACAAATATGACCCTCCCCAAATATAACAATATATATATATATATATATCATTAACTGCTACAAGGGTAAAGGAGATGCCCTAGATAGGGGTAACTATAGAGGCATTAAATTAATCGACCAGGTCATGAAGGTCACAGAAAAAGTAATAGCGCAACTAATCAGAGAGAGAATTGATCTATATGAAATGCAATTCGAGTTTGTGTCAGGTAAAAGTACCACAGACGCTCTTTTCATTGTATGACAACTACAGGAGAAGTACCTAGCTAAAAGTAAACCCCTATACTTAGCTTTTGTTGACTTGGAGAAAGCCTTTGACAGAGTCCCCTGCTCCATTATCTGGTGGGCTCTTAGAAAACTAGGTGTTGACGAATGGCTTGTGAGAGCTATACAAGCCATGTATAAAGAAACAGTCAGCAAGGTTAGAATTAACAACGAATATAGTGAAGAATTTAGCGTAAAAGTTGGTGTTCATCAGGGCTCCGTCCTTAGCCCCCTCCTATTCATTATTGCCCTTCAGGCTATAACAGAGGAGTTAAAGACTGGCTGCCCATGGGAACTCCTATATGCAGGTGATCTAACGCTCATAGCTGAATCAATGGCCGAACTAGAGAAGAAATTCCAAATATGGAAGCATGGCCTAGAATCAAAAGGCCTTAAAATTAACCTGTCTAAGACTAAAGTTCTAGTTTGTAGGAAGGAAAATAGGGCACCAGTCCCATCTTGGAAATGACCATGCTCAGTGTGTGGGAAATGAGTAGGCAGAAACTCCATTTTATGTCCCAAATGCAAAGTATGGGTGCATAAAAGATGTAGTGGGATCACAGGTAAGCCAACTAAGAATATAGATGTTATATGTGGCCGGTGCTCTGGTGCAATAAGTAGCAGCAAGTGCCCACAGAATACTAGCTCATTCCATTGCACAGATGGTTCTATAGAAATAGTGGACACTTTCCGTTACCTGGGTGACAAAATCAGCAGTGGTGGAGGGTGCTCTGAAAGTACAGTAGCTAGAGTCAGAACGGGATGGAAAAAGTTCAGAGAGCTTATACCACTATTGGCCGCTAAAGGGTTCTCTCTAAAAATGAAAGGCAGGCTGTATGATGCCAGCATACGAACAGCAATGTTGCATGGCAGTGAGACCTGGGCATTGTGTGCAGAGGATATACGCAGACTGGAGAAGAACGAAGCTTGCATGCTCCGCTGGATGTGTAATAGCAATATATGTGAACAGCAAAGCATAAACAAACTAAGGGAGAAATTAGGAATAAAAGGGATCAGATGCTGTTTACTCAAGAGAAGACTACGTTGGTACGGTCACATGATGCGCATGAAAGACGACAGCTGTATAAAAAAGTGCAGGGCGATAAAAATAGACGGTAGCCACGGAATAGGCAGACCCAGAAAAACCTGGGACAACTTGATAAATTCCGACCTCACACACTTACACCTCTCCAAGACAATGTCACTGGACCGAGATCTTTGGCGCTACACAGTAATACAGAAGACCCGCCTTGCCTAAGTACAAAGCGAAACCTACAGTCAGTAGGCACCTCTAACAAAAATACACCCCAGTCCCACTACCCCCACCTATCCACACCACCCCCTTCAATGTAAAGTTATGTTGGTACCACAACATCCAGGCCGAAACAAATGAGGTCGTGTAGGTGTCATGACAAAAAAAACACACAGTCCACGCTGTAATGTGGCCGTGTAGGTAACACGGTAAAAACCTCCCAGTCCACACTGTAAACGTGGTTGGTGTTAGGAAGGGCATCCAGCGGTAGAAAACCCACCAGACAGTCCTATACAAGCAGGACAACCAACCTTGCCTCAAGTGGGAAAATTCCCGTCCAAACCCATGCTAGCGTGGAAGATGGACGTTAAACGATGATGATGATATATATATATATATGTATATATATATATATATATATATATATATATATATATATATATATAGAGAGAGAGAGAGAGAGAGAGAGAGAGAGAGAGAGAGAGAGAGAGAGAAAGAGGCACATGGCTTAGTGGTTAGAGCATTGGTCTTGCAATCGAAAGATTGTGAGTTCAATTCTCAGACCGGGTGATGTATTGTTTCCTTGAGCAAGACACTTTATTTCATATTGCTCCAGTTTACTCAGCTGTAGAAATGAGATGGTAGGACTGGGGTCCATATCATTCCACTGCAAAGTGATCGTGGAGGTGCCACCACAAAAAAGCACCCAGCACTCACTGTAAAGTGGACGTGTAGGCGCCACGGAAAAAAAAGCACCCAGCATTCACTGTAAATGAGGTTGGTGTTAGGAGGGGCAACCAGCTGTAGAAATCAAGCCAGAATCAGTTCCCGTCCCACCCTTGCAAGCAGGGAAAAGTGGACGTAAAATGATGATGATATATATATATATATGTATATATAAGTAGTAACACAACAGTTAGTTCGCCATACCGGGAACAATTGTTTCACCTTATGCAGATCTTCAGCTCTGACTGAAGATCCACATATATATAATGGTAGAACTTTCCAGTGTTCTACCATTATATATATATATATATATATATATATATATATTCCTGGTGATTTCTTCCGAATGAAACAGTTCTAGTTCTATATATATCTATCTATATATACCTGTCCAACCAAGCCAGCATAGAAAAGTGAACATAAAATTATGATGTTGATGATATATATAGCAGTGCCATCCAGTTCCAGGCACCCAAACTGTCCCTCCTCATAGCAGTACCATCCAGTTCCATGCTGTAATTCTGGGTGTGCGTCTGAAACTATGGTTCCGCTGTGAGAAGAGTTTGGCTCGGCCAACTGGCCTATCCCTCTTCATAACAGTGCCATCCAGTCGCACACTGTAAATGTGCTGAGTGTTAGGAAGGGCATCCAGCTGTGAAAACCCTGGCCAAATTTACAGTTTTGCCAGAGCAAGGCCATGGCCAATCCTGGCTAGACTTGTATCTCATTGCGGATGACCCGTCTTACCTATGCAAGCATGGAAAAATGGACGACTCGTCTAACCTATGCTAGCGTGGGAAAATGTTAAACAGTGATGATGATGATGGTGATATATATATATATATATTTATTTATATATATATATATATATATATATATCTATCTAAGGCGGGTAAAACTCCTGAGATCCATGGACGAGTTCTCTCCAGCGGTCTCTGTCCCTCATTATCGCTGCCATATCCTGCATCTCCAACAGACCAGTGTCTGTCCTTAGGGCATCAACATATGTTAACCTTGGTCTTCCTCTTCTAGTGTGTCCATGTAGGGGCTCCCAAAGGAGCACTGAGTGCAATGTCAACTCTGGATGTCGGTGAGCATGTCCAGCCAACCTCAGTCTTCTCTGTGTCACTTTTGAGCTGACTTTTGGGATGCTCCCATACAGCTCTGAGTTTTTCATCCTCAGTGTATACTGATTAATGTTCAGAGCCATCCTCAGCATATATATATATCAGCATCACCGTTTAACGTTTTTCCACGCTAGCATGGGTTAGACGAGATGTCCAGTTCTGGGCAATGCTAGTTCAGGTGACTATGTGTTGCTCATACAGAACTGATTTTGGCTTGGTTTCTACACTGGATGCCCTTCCTAACGCCAACCTCATTTACAGTGAGTACAGGGAGCTTTTTGTCGTGAGACGTACGTGACCACTTTACAGTGGGAGGGCATGTTGGGGCATACTGCATATATGCTTCAGCATCGGGCTGTACCCGTTGGAAGTCGGGTCTTCTGTATCACTGCGTAATGCAGTGTCATCGCTTTTGAGAGATGCAATTGAGCGAGGTCAATGTGCGTGTGAATGTATGTATATATATATATATATATATATATATATATATATATACAAAAAAGGTTTCTCTCTAAAAATGAAAGGCAGATTATATGATGCCTGTATATGAACAGCAATGTTACATGGCAGTGAGACACTGGCATTGTGTGCAGAGGACCTGCGCAGACTGGAAAGGAATGAAGCATCCATGCTCCGCTGGATGTGTAATAGTAATATACGTGAATGGCAAAGCATAAATGAACTAAGTGAGAAATTAGGAATAAGAGGGATCAGATGCTGTTTACTCGAGAGAAGACTACGTTGGTATAGCCACGTGATGCGCATGAAAGATGACAGCTGTATAAAAAAGTGCAGGGCGATCAAAATTGATGGTAGTTACGGAGTAGGTAGACCCAGAAAAACCTGGGACGATCTGATAAATTCCGACCTTACACACTTGCACCTCTCTAAGACAATGTCACTGGACCGAGATCTTTGGCGCTACGCAGTAATACAGAAGACCCGCCTTGCCTATGTACAAAGTGAAACCTACAGTCAGTAGGCACCTCTTAACCAAATATACACCCCAATCCACTACCCCTACCCTATCCTCCCACTCCCACTAACACCACCCTCTCTCAGTCCAAATAAATGCGATAATGCGATTGAGATCGTGTGGGTGTCATGACAAAAAAACACACAGTCCACGCTGTAATGTGGCCATGTAGGTAACGCGGTAAAAAGTTCCCAGTTCCACACTGTAAATGTGGTTGGTGTTAGGAAGGGCATCCAGCCGTAGAAAACCTGCCAGATAGTCCTATATGAGCGAGACACGGTCACCCGGCCAACTTTGCCTCAAGTGGGACAACTCCTGTCTAACCCATGCCTGCGTGGAAGATAGACGTTAAATGAAGATGATGATGATGATGATACATATATATATTCATCAAAGCAGAATTTCCAAGCATTGAGTCTCAAGCAACATCTTCTCAAATGTGCTGGACAGGACATATCTTCCACATGAAAGAAAGCACGATCCCAAAGCAACTGCTTTACGGTGAGCTCCATCTTGGAAAAAGACCTCAACACAAACCGAAAACAAGGTACAAGGACAACATCAAGAATAACTTTAAAGAACTGGTATTTGATACAGACAACTGGGAGGAGATAGCTCTAAATAGGGCTGAGTAGATAAAGCACTTAAAGGGCTGTTGTAAAACTTTTGAGGAATATCGTCTAGAACATAAACAACTGAAGCATCAGCTGGGGAAGGGCTGTGCTCACAGTCTTGATGAAGTCATCAGTAGTTGACCACTCGCAACACCGATGAACAAACACCTGGTGAAACAACGTGCATGATGTGCAACAATGTATGTAAAACTAGTTCTGGACTAAAAATAACACATGGTGGTGCATAAAGATTGTGTCCCACAGGGTCACCCCACCGGTCCTGTGAAAAGCACAACTCTCTTCTGTCACCCGTGTCGTAAATCATGCAGATCTACAGCTGGTCTACAAAGTCATCTACGAAGTCATGGATGTTGATGGGATGACAATGAAGAATCAATAAGAGACATCAACCGTCTGTGAAGACGGTGCAATCCTCATATATATATATGTGAGTGTGTATATATATATATATATATATATATATATGTGTGTAGGTGTATATATGTTTATATATATATATGTGTTTGTGTATATATATATTAGTGTGTGTGTATGTATATATATATGTATATATATATATATATATATATATATATGTGTGTGTGTGTGTGTGTGTAGTGAAATCTGTCCACACCTTGACCCCTGGGTGACATTTAATGGTCACTTTTTGGCATAAACAAGTCTGTGCATGGGCGATCTCTTGAAGTCACCCCTGTAGTTCTCAAGGCAGGGGACAGAGGAAGCGACATGTAAATAGCCTGTCTTAGACCAAGCAAAAGGCAGTTCAGAGCAGTTCCTGATAGAGTAATGATGTAAAACATTTGCTTTCTACAGACCCCTTGGAGTCTACAGACTCTCTCTCTCTCCTGGTCTTACAGACTCTCACTTTCTATTACTCTCTCTCTTTCACTCAATCTCTATCTCTTGGTCTCTCTCTCAACCAAGACAGTGAAGTTCATGAAATTTTCTTGGTAAATACAATTTAATTCTACTTTTATAAACAAACAAATAACGTACATAATCCCTGTGTATTTTTAGTATAGCTCCTGCATGAGTTATTTTCAATAAATATAGTGGTTTGGTGTCATCATGGTTCATTTATATTCATTTTCTGCATGGTCAAGGGACTATCATATCATCTTATTGAACACTCACTTACCTGCACACATGCAACCTCTGGTCACACTGTAGCACACAACAGTGACTGCACGACACAGCAAGCTACAAGTGAGTACACACGCAACAACCGAATCAGCACCACAATACAATCCACTAACCAACATCGACCAACAAATAATCACTATATATATAAGAATAAGGATTAACAACGATTTAAATTAAATCATTTAATGATTGATGATTGTTTCATTAAAATAACTGCAACATTCCATTCCTGTTATATGAATCTCATCAGAATTGATTAAATATTAATAATATTTACCAATACATGCAGTGTGCAAGAGAGGAGAGTGTGTTAGTATCAATATGTGATTCATATGAAGGATGGTGTAGAGTGCTCAAAATTGATGGTAGCTATGGAGTAGGAAGACCTACAAAGGCTTGGGATAGGGTGATAAAGGCTGACCTTGTACAATTGCACCTCTCAAAGATGATGACACAGGATCAAGATCTCTGGTGTTATGCAGTAATACAGAAGACCCACCTTCCGATATGCCCAGGTTGAAGCATACCTTCAGTATGTACAAAACTTTCCCCTACTTTCCCCACCCATGTCCTAACACCCTACCTTCCCCACCCACATCCTAACACTGCACCGCCCCCCCCCCCCCTGATAAGTCCTCCCCCCATCCCCTAGATCTGCCTCTCTCATCCCATGCACCTTTTCTACCCCAGCCCCCAGTCCACACTCTAGAGTGATCATTTTGGTGTCACAACAAAAGCATCCACTCCACACTCTAAAGTGGTCATGTAAGTGTCACATCAAAAAGCACTTAGTCCACACTGTGAATGTGGTTGGCATTAGGAAAGGCATCCAACCATGGAAACTAACCTAGAATCAGAATATTCATCATGATGATGAATATTTACCATTACATGTCCATAAAATTATCACAGAGATCAAAAAAAAAATAAACAATTCAAATACAGTTTGGAAAAAATAGAATTTTATGGAAGCTTAAACATTAATTAGATATTAATTGAAATTTATTACTGATCTTGCTGTGGGCTATAAAATCGCATTGAGCTTTAAAATATGTTTTTCCTTTATATGGCTGTATTATCAACTCATCTAAATTCTTTTATACGTGTGTATGTGTGTGTGTGTGTGTGTGTGTGTGTGTGTGTGTGTGTGTGTGTGTGTGTGTGTGTGTGTGTGTGTGTGTGTGTGTGTGTGTGTGTGTGTATACACATATATATAAATAACAAATAGTTTTATCACTCTACATGGCTGAATACAATAAATGTAATCTGAGTTTTTCGAATATTAATAATAATATTCGATTCATTTTCAAATGAATGGCTTAACAAGGCTGTTTGCATAATTGAAAACAAATCGAATATTATTATTAATATTAAAAAACTCAGATTACATTTATATATATATACTTGCTGAATTACCTGGCATTGCCTGGGTTACTGTTGTTCTTATTCAGATTAGTAAACAATAAATATGAAGATATGTTTTTTTTTCTCATAATTATTTCAAAATATCTACATTTTATTTTTAAAATATCAAAATTGTAATGAAAATAGAATTTAGAAATGAAATCTGTCAGTCTTGAAGCACCTTAGGGTAAACAATATTCATTGTGTAATTTTTTGTTGGTGTCCAAATGAATAAATTGTTGCTACACACTCACACACTCTCATATACATATACTAAGACAGTCACACACAGACATACATTCATGCAGACACACGCATAGCTTTTCACCTCACTTTTGGTCAGTCGCAACATATGTGTAGATGTGTGTGTGTATTTAATAACGAACCTAATGAATGCGCTCACGCACACTTACAGACACATACATATTCATATACTAAATGTGACGTCCTTGTGTTGTTTTGTATTGTTTTAATCCAAATGAAAATAAAAATTATCACACATACACTCACACACAAATACACTCACACATACACTCACACATACATACACGCTCACATACACTCTCATATACACTCACTCTCGCATACACTCACACACACTCTCACATACACTCAAACACACTCTCACATACACTCACATACATATACTAAGACAGACACACACAGACATATATTCACGCACACCTGTCTGTCATCACATATGTATCTGTATGTGTAGATGTGTGTGCATGTTTAATTCTCTGAGGCCTAACATGAAAATAAAAATTATCACACATACACTCACACACATACACTCTCACATACACTTACACACACATACACTCTCACATACATATACTAAGACAGACGCACACAGACATACATTCACGGACACCTATTACTTGTGTAGACGTATGTGTGTGTTTAATTCTCTGAGGCCTAACGTACATAATGAACTTGCAAACAAACACTCACAGATACATACACACTCATACACAAAATGTGTTTGTGGTGGTGATTTACTATTGTTCACTATA
This sequence comes from Eledone cirrhosa, assembly GCA_964016885.1. NCBI lineage: Eukaryota > Metazoa > Mollusca > Cephalopoda > Octopoda > Eledonidae > Eledone > Eledone cirrhosa. The sequence goes on from OZ024743.1 coordinate 125,638,973, forward strand.
GAAAGGTTATTTTAGATAAAATGTCATATTGTTTTAATCCAAATGAAAATAAAAATTACATGTTGACACTCCTGAGGTCTAATACTATATTACCTTGTAAAATTTGATTTGATTTGGTCCAGCGATTTCAGAATGCATAGGAACAGACAGACAGACAGACAGAGACAAAGAATTTTATATATATATATATATATATATATATATATATATATATATATATATATATATATATGTACAGTGGCGGACTGGCCAGGTCATCAGCTTGCTTGATAGCAAGTGGGGCCCACAGTAGTATTTTAGGGGCCAATGCAAAAACTTTGCTTTCAAAGAAAATATCAGAAGTCCTAGAGAATGAATAAAAAAAAAAATAAATAAAACAATTAAGCAAAATAAAGGAATTAATAGAAATCAAAATATATTATACTTTAGACAATCAAAATCAAAAACATATATTCTGACTGGAGTCAGAATTCTTGTACAAGCTGAAAACATCTCAATTGAGGATGCAAGGGCATTGGCCACCAGCATCCAGACTGCTTTCAGGATCTTGAGTGGGATCTTCTGAAGCCACCTGAGCTGAGCGATGTTGACCAGCAAGGCTTCAGCATTTTTGAGCATACATTTTTATTATGTAGACGCTCTTTTTTCCTCTGGCGAGTTTCTCTAAGATTTTGATACAATTTTGTGGGCATTATTAAAAAACTTTATGGGGTAGATAAAATAAAGTACCAGTAATACACTGGGATAATTGCTGGCCTTGTGCCAAAAGTAGAAACAATTATTAAAAAACTTTAATAGCAACCCTTACATAAGAGGACAAGATATCCATTGGAGAATTTTCCTTCTCAAAATCACCTCAAAACCTTTCCTAACACTAACCATGTTTCCAGTGTGTACAGGGTGTTTTTTTTTATTATGGCACCAAAACGATCACTTTACAGTGTGGACTGGGTGCTTTTTGTCATGGCACCAAAACAACCACTTTACTCTATAGACTATGCGATTTTTGTCATGAGACCTAATGCTTTACATTGAGGCCTGGATGCTTTTTATCATGTTTTGAACATGACCACTTTACAGATTGGGCTGGGTGCTTTCATGACTACTTTACAGTGTGTTTATCTCAAATACACCCAACAAAAGGTCCAGCTGTATAAGTAAGCAGCAGCATAGTAATTAAGGCAATTAAGAACATAAAGACAGGAAAAGCAACTGGACCATCAGGAATAGTACCTGAGATGTTGAAAGTATCTTGGATGGTAGGGCACACTCTAACCACCCATGTCATAAACCAAGTAATACAGAATGGTGTCATTCCCAATAACTGGAAAAGCAGCACTGTTATAAGAGAAAATGAGACACCCTAGAGAGAAGTAACTACAGTGGCATCAAGCTGATTGACCCGGTCATGAAAGTTACAGAAAGAGTCATCAAACAACTGATAAGAGATTGTATACACCTAGACAAGATGCAGTTTGGATTTGTGCCAGGAAAAAGCTCCACTGAGGCCCTTTTCCTTGTGAAGCAAATGCAGGAGAAGTACTTGGCTAAAAGCAAGCCGCTCTACTTAGTATTCATGGACCTAGAGAAAGCTTTTGACAGAGTCCCTCACTCCATAATCTGGTGGGCTCTCAGAAAACTAGGGGCAGTACAAGCGATGTACAGAGGGACGACCAACAAAGTCAAAATTAACAATGAGTATAGTGAAATTCAGTGTGCAAGCGGAGGTCTACCTGAGCTATGTTCTTAGCCTCCTCCTATTCATTGTTGTCCTACAGGCTATAACAGAGGAATTTAAGACTAGTTGCCCATGGGAACCCTTATACACTGATGACCTGACCCTCATAGCTGAATCTATGACAGAATTAGAGAAGAAATTTCAGACATGGAGACACAGCTTGGAAATAAAAGGCCTTAAAGTGAACCTGACAAAGACCAAAATCCTAAATAGAATAAAAAAGCAGGGCTCTCATCCCCTCAGGGAATAGGCCTTGCTTTGTGTGCTGGAAAGGAGTCAGTAGAAACTCAATCCTGTGTCCCAAATGTAAATTATGGGTACACAGGAGGTGTAGTGGGAAATCAAGTAGACTAACAAAAACATATATATATATATAAACATAAATCTTCATATATGGTCATTGCACAGGGGTAGTAAGCAAAAACCCTCAGGAAACAAGCTCTTTTTAATGCACAGAGGACCCTATAACAGTTGATAGCTTCTGCTACCTAGGTAACCAAATCAGCAATGGTGGTGGATACGCAGAAAGTACAGTTGCCAGATTAAGGACAGAATGGAAAAAGTTCAGGGAGATTCTGCTGTTGCTAGCTACAAAAGGTTTCTCACTCAAGATAAAATGTAAGCTGTATGATACCTTGTTGCAAACAGCAATGTTGCATGGAAGTGAAACATGGGCACTGTATGCCAAGGATCTATGTAGATTGGAACGAAGTGAAGCCTGCATGCTCTGATGGATGTGTAACAGTAGTGTGCATGAACAGTGAAATGTAAATGAATTGAGAGCAAAACAGGGCATAGGAGGGGTCAAATACTGTGTGCAGGAAAAAGAACTGCAGTGGTATGGACATGTGATCTGCATGAGAGATGATAGCTATACAAAGGGGTGTTGTAGGGTGCCTTGCATGAGGAAGACCTGGGAAGATGTGGGATGAAATGATAAGTGCTGACCTGGTACAACTGAACCTCTTGATGGAGATGACACAGGACTGAGACCTCTGGTACTATGACATATGACAGAAGACCCAAGTCGAAAATCCAGTCCAGCCCAGCCTGTAAACACAGATCCCAGCATGGACAACCAGCCAGACCTCCTTCATAATATACCCACCCAATTTTCATAATATGGGTCTAGTGGCCAGGCTTGCCTCATAAGTGTTACCACCCAGTCCCACACAGTAAATGTGGTTGGTGTTAGGAAGGACATTCTAGCAGCTGTAAAAACCCAGTCAAAACATGGTCCCGTATGAGCAAGGTCTGGCACAGCCAACTGATAAGACCATCCTCATACATGCAGTTCCACACAGTAAATTTGGTTGCTACTAGGAAGGACACCTAGCAGCCATAAAAACATAGATAAGACGTGGTCCCATATGAGCAAGGTATGGCATGGCCAACTGGCCAGACTTACCTCATAAGCAGGACCACTCAGTTCTACACTGTAAATGTGGTTGGTGTTAGAAAAGGCAACCAGCAGTCATAAAAATCCTAGCCATAACACAGGTCCTTCTATGAGCAGGGTACAACATGGCCAACTGGCCAGACCTACTTCATAACGGTACCATCCAGTTCCACAGTTCCTCTACAAGCAGGGTCCAGCACGGCCAACTGGCCGGATCCTCCTCATAACAAGACCACCCAGTTCTGCACTGTAAACATGGTTGGCACTAGGAAGGACATCAAGGAGTCGTAAAAACCTAGCTGAAGTGTAGCCTGATATGAGCAAGATATAACGTGGCCAACTGGCCTGACATGCCTCATAAGGAAGCGGGATCACCCAGCTCCACACTGTAAATGTGGTTGCCGTTGGAAAGGACATCTAGCAACCATAAGAACTCAGCCAAGATACAGTCCCATATGAAGAAGGTACGGTGTGGCCAATTAGCCAGACTTGCCTCATAATGGCAATCACCTAGTCTCACACTGCAAATGTGGTTGGTGTTAGGAAATGCATCCAGCAGCCATAAAAATCCTCAGACCCCACTATGAGCAATGTTCGACGCAACCAACTGGTCAGACTTATCTCATTACGGGTCCACCCAGCTCCCAAATACAGATCTGCTTATGAGCAGAGTTTGGCACGGCCATCTGGCCAGACCCCTCACATAACAGAACCACCCAGTTCCACACTGTCAATGTGGTTGGTGTTAGGAAGGGTATCCAGCTGTAAAAAAATGGCCAAAATACAGTCCCGTTTCAGAAAGGTATGATGCAGCCAAATGGCCAGACTTGCCCATGGCATGGACAACCCATTTGATCTATGCAAGTATGGAAATTAAGACGTTAAACTGTAATGATGATATATATATATATATATATATCATCATCATCATCATCATTTAACATCCATCTTCCATGCTAGCATGGGTCAGACAGGCTGTCCCTTTGAGAGATTAGGTCAGGGGACAGTGATTCGCTCACAAAGAACTGATTTTGGTTTGTTTTTCATGGTTGGATGCCCTTCCTAACATCAACCACATTTACAGTGTGTGCTTGGTGCTTTTTTCTGTATTGCTTTTGTTATGACACCTACATAACTACTATAGTGTTGGCTAGGCGCTTTTGTTGTGGTTCCAGGGTAGATCACTTTATAGAGGAGGTTGGGAACTTGAGAGGGGTGGGGAAGATGCTTTGGGAAATTGGGGATGTAGGTTTATGGGAGGGGAGATGGTAGGGTATGGTGTTGCCTACTAGGTATATGCCTCAGCCTGGGAATAATAGAGGACGGGTCTTCTGTAATACTTCATAGCGCCAGAGGTCACGGTCCTGTGTCATCGCTTTAGTGAGGTGTAATTGAGCAAAGTCAGCCCTTATTACCTCATCCAAGTCTTTCTAGGCCTGCTTACTCCATAGCTACCATTAACTTTGAGCGCTCTACACCTTTTTATACAGCTGTCTCCTTCATATGTCCATACCAAAGCAATCTCATCTCCTGCACATATATATATATATGGGGGCGAGGGGTATGTGTGTGTATATATATATATGGAGGGGTGGTTATGTGTGTGTGTATATATATATATATATATATATATATATATATATATATATGTATATAAGTGAATCGAACTAGATAAACTGAGTTTGTGATAGTAGACCGACATTTCCCACTCGCTCGATGATTACACAGGACTTGCATTTCTGAAGTGCCTAGCTGTGATTCAGAGAGCACACATTTAGTTATTAGTGGTAAGTTCGAGACTATATGTAGGTGTTAAACAATTCAGCCTGGACCAAACGAAAATTGTTGGTTTCTTCCCTGTATCCCATGCACTGGGGTGCAATTGCTGCACCCAGTACATGGATGCGTTAATTCCAGACTCATTGGGAAGGAACAAACACGGCCAAGATCAATACAGAGGTTTGTCAATGGGGAGAGAGATCTTTATACATTTTATTGCATATATATGTCATCACTATTTAACATCCATTTTTTCCATGTTTACATACTCACATACACACACATATATATATACATACATATATGATGGTTGTCACTCGATAAACAAGTAAAACATTTCTTGATCGCGCAAGTTTTTTTTATTGTGTTAATTAGAAAGATTTCTACTGTGAGCCCATAAATGGCTCTTAAGTCCAAACATGGAGTGAAAGGATTTTTGGCAAATTTTGCAGTAGAGTTTAAAAGGTATTGATGGCAAAGTCTTACCTCCCAGATCATGTCAGCTCTGTGGATTTTATGTTTCTTAAGGCCACTAGATGACTTACATCTTTTAAGACAAATTAGATATATATAGTCTAACCCATGCTAGCGTGGAAGATGGACATTAAACGAAGATGATGATGATGATGATGTGTTCAGGTCTTATGTAAATTGGTTTATATCACGTGACCTTAAATGGGATTTCAGACCTACATTCGATAAGCATCCTTTATTATATGTGAACAATGGAAAAGTGTATAATCATTCTTTCTAGTAAGGGAGGAGGATATGTCCTGTTTTTGTGCACCCTTTTAAGTTCAGCATATCTAACATGTGGTGAATTCATAGAGCTGATTTGTACTGTTTAAGAATGTCTTGCTAGTGTGGTTTTATGTGGTACAGGAGGTTAAGATTTTGTGAAACAAGTCAGTCAGTACATGCACAAAGGAAATGAAGTTTTTCCACTGCAATTTTAGTGAGAAGAGAAACTAGACAAGAGCAGCATGAACATGTTGTACAAGAGAGAGAGAAAAAACTAGGTCAGTGGTTCATGACTGCACAATAGCTGGTGACAAGATAATGGAAAATAAATTTGAACCAATTATGAAAATAGGCATTCTGTCTGTAGATTTAATTTATTTCTTCGTTTGTTCCTTTTCAAATTCTATTGTTTCTTTTATGAACATTGGCAAACTGAAGATTCTGTTTTAGTTATTTTCCGAGCCATTTAGTTCGACAGGTTTAAGTGTTTTATTCAGGTGTGTAAGTGTTTCTATTTTAGAAATTTCTAGACCTTTACACCTATGAGCATATTTTTGAAGTCTATACAATAAGGTATTCTATTTATTTATTTATTTATTTTTCCTAAGATTTCCAGGGTAAAAAAAATTTTCCTAGAAATATTTTCAAACTTGAATGTGGCAATTGTCTTACAGCAAGAGAGAATTTCCATGCAATATAAGTTTGTGGTGCAGTTTTAATATCTAGTTATATGACAAATATGCTGTGTGCATCCAGTTTAGAATAGATACACCATATCCCAGCTTGTAAGAGGAGACTAAATGGGTTGGCACTGAGATGACACCCACCCTCCATTAAAACAAATTGTCTCAAAAAGGACACAATGATGGAGTTTGCAAAGCTAACCCTGATTTTAGCAGTAAAAATGACCTTAAAACAGTTGTTGTGGAGGTATGACGGATGCAATCACAAACTGATACAAATCCTAAGTACATACAAATATAAGAGAAAATATTGGGTAGATGAGATAAATATAAAATGACATGTGGTGTTAATTACAACCACCAACATTATGTATACATGTATATATGTTTTCTGTGTGTATCTGGTTTAGAGAACAGGCACAGCATGTCACTGTGAGTTGTAAGAGGCAGTTAAAAGGGTTGATGCCAAGAACAGCACTTGTTTGTAAATCATTGCCTCAAATAAAGGTCCCATGATAAGTATGAAGCCTATCATAGAATCTACAAAGTTAATCCCCACTTTTGCAAGGAAATGGCCTTGTTGTTGATGTAATAGGCGGTGGATTGGCAGTATCAGTAGAGAGTCGGACGCCATGCTTTCGAGCATAGTTACGTCCCTCTACAATCTGAGTTCAAATCCCGCCGAGGTTGACTTTGCCTTTCATCCTTACGGGGTCGATAAAATAAAGTACCAGTAATGTACTGGGTAATTGCTGGCCTTGTGCCTAAAGTAGAAACAATTATGTATACATGTGTAATATTATGTGTAATATTGTGTCAACATGTGGACTAAAGTGGTTGATTTGACAGAGTTTCTAGAGCATTGGATATTTGTTCCAGGTCTCTGCATTCTAAGTTTAAATCCTGCCAAGGCTCACTTTGCCTTTCATCCGTTCAGGGTCAATAAAGTACCACCCTTCTATCTTTCCAGCTGTCACATCCTGGATGTTCCACCGGACCAAGGGAGGGAGAGTTGAGAAGATGCCTATCTATATCTGCTCACAACTGCATGGGCACTTAAAACGCCTAGCACAAGCATGGTACATTCTACCAAGTCATACTCGATTACTAGTGATGGCTTTAGTTTAGTGGACTTCTTATGCTGACTTGAATTATATATTTAATTGACTAAAAGTAAATAAATGAACAAAAAGAAAATTTGAAATATTTTTTCTTCTCACCGAAGGAAAGAGTGTGAGACATAATCAGTGAGAAAATTAAAATAGGTAAGAGAATGAGATCAGAAGGAAATAAATACAATTCAACAGATTTGTGGTTATTCTGCGTAATAACATTTCTGACTAACTTGTTTCCTATAATAATAAAAAACAACAACCTTGCAATTATACTAGTCATAATTACTGTAGTATGCTTGAGGGAATATTGAAGTTGTTAAAATTGCATATTACATCTATCATCATCATTATCGCTGTTGTTGTTGTAGTTGCGGTTATGATTTTCTTGATCTGTTTCTTTGTTGTTGTTTTGTTGTTTTTTTTTTCTCCCTTTATTGCTATCATTTAATGTCTCTTTATATTAAGTGTTCAAATCCTGCTAAAATAGACTTTGCTTCATATATCTCTCTAATGTCAATAAAATAATTAGCAATTAACCCTTTAGCATTTAAACCGGCCGTATCCAGCCAGAATTCTCTCACTTCTTTCTGTTCAAACTGACCATAACTGGCCCCTCATACTTATGTTAAGATATTGTTCTCAAAATAACTATCAAAATTTCGTAGATTTGATATTATCTCCTTATAATATATAACCAGCAATTTCTCTGTTTGTCTGTCTGTCTGTCCGACAGTGGAAACACGTGCGCGCGTGCGAATGTTTTTTGCGCACGCGTAGAGAGAGAGTGAAAGAAAGAGACAGACTATGAGAGGGGGATAGCGGGAGGAAGAGAGGGGGGAATTGAGGAGTGCTACAGAAACATATATACATTTCTGTGTGTGTGTAATATATATATATATACACACACAGAAATATATATATACACACACAGAAATATATATACATTTCTGTGTGTGTAATATATATATAGACTAGCAGAAAACCACCCGATAGGCGGTTTTCTGCTAGTCTGTAAATATAAAACTGAGGATGTCTGTGTGTGTGTGTATGTGCGTTCGAATCCCTAAAACTCGAGAACCACCAAACCGACTGTTTTCAAACTTTACACATGTAATACTTATGTTTCAGGGAGTGTTCTGAGCAAAAACAATTTCAAATTTTCAATGCCCTAGGGACCGGATTAGGCGATTTAGCGATTCACTCTATAATACTTAGTCTTTCTCTTTTTAGATAGATACATACATATAACGTCGCGCCCTTATAATATCTGTCTGTATGTCTGACTGTCTGCATTACTACACTTCCCTGAGAATAACTGTCTGTGTGTGTGTGAGTTTGAATCCCTAAAACTCGAGAAGTACCCAACCGATTTTTTTCAAACTTTATATGTGTATTATTTATGTTTCAGGGAGTGTTACGCACATAAAAAATTCAACTTTTTCATCCCATATCCCGCATTAGGTGAAAAACTGCGTTTTTTCAGGTTTTTAGGGGTTTTTTGAGGCGTTATGTCAGACTGATTTCCTTGAAATTGTAACTATGTATTAGTCAGTCTCTTCATACCGTGAGCAAAGAAAATCCAACTGTCTTATGGCCTAGGACCCGCATTAGGTGAAAAACTTCATTTTTTTTCAGCTTCTTAAGGCTTTTTGGAGGCACTACGTCTAGCCGATTTTCCCGAAATTTCAAGGCATATTATGCACATAAAAAATTAATTTTCTTGATCCCCTAGGGCCCGCATTAGGTGAAAACCTGCACTTTTCCTGTTTCATCGAGGAAAATCCAGCCATCAGAGTATTCGGTTTATTTTCTTTACATATTGTTCAGGCATAATACCTTATCCCGTGCAACGCCGGGTACCACTGCTAGTGTGAGATAAATATGAGAAATAAAGCCGTTACCATGAAAATACAATAGTAAATATAGAGTAATATAAATGCTAAAGGGTTAAATTCAGTGGTTGATTTAATCATCGAATCCCCCTGTACAAATTGTGTGACCTTGTATTTATTTACAATAGCACTAACATAGTGTGATTCAGAATAAAGGTGTGTATGAACCCATATACAATATGTTTCATCATTGTTTTTACATCTACTTTCCATGCAGCATGGATTGGATAAGTTGTGATGGTCTGAAACCAGATGGGTTGTCACAACCTTATCTGGCTCATACATTCCATATTTGGTATGGTTTCTATGGCTAGAAGCCCTTCCTAATGCCAACCACTAGGTATGTTTTATGGTACCTGCATTACCACTTTACAGAGTGTAGTGATTGTCTTTCCCCTTCCATTCAAATTCCTGGTCTTGTGCCTAAATGATTATTGTTGTTATTATTTGGCAGTATCGCTAGAGCGTCAGAAACCATGCTTTGCAGCATAGAGTTATGGCCCTTTATGTTGCTAGTTCAAATCCTACCAGGTTAACTTTGCCTTTCATCCTTACGGGGGTCGATAAAATAAAGCACCAGTAATGCACTGGGGTAATTGCTGGCCTTGTGCCTAAAGTAGAAACATTATTATCGTTCTGTCATGCAGTAAAGATAGATAATGCACCGGGGTATTTAGTCATCTGCCAAGTCGCAACAAGGACCTTGGACAGTGATTCATGCATCACATTTTGATAGAGGCAAGTGTAAATCTGGTTCTAAAGTTGCTTTTGTGAATATAAGGATGAACTGTCAAAATATCTGCCATTTTGTAAAACAGAGATTCATTGAACAAAAATTGGTGTGATTATCTGTATGGTATTCCCAGTCACTTTAAGAAGTTTTGAAGTTTCAATGAGATTGACCTTAATGCCCTGATCACAACTGGTATCAGTTTCACATTACCCTCTTGCATTCCAAATAGTCTTGCCATCTCCACTTTTAATTCAGAGTACGTGGTGATTTTTTTTCAATCTCCTTATTCACAATATTCGTGACATTTAGTATAGCCATGTCGATGATCTGACAGTATCTGTCTTTCTTGTTCAACACGACAGTGTCTGGTTGGCAATGCTCAATTACTATAACAGTCTGAAAATCATAACCTCAGAATATCGTTGCTTTCCTATCCTCCTGCATTACTTTATAAGCTGCATGCTCATACCATTTCTTTTTGACTTCATATTGGTATTTACAACACAGAGGCCAATGAAGATATAGACAGACTTTATCATGACGGTGCTTGTATTATTTTTGCCCAACGCATTCACATCCACTTACCAAGTAGGTCACATTTTTCACATTCTTTCCACAGAGCCTGCATTCCTGAATGTCCGAAGTTTTGTAGATGTTACACTTCACCAAATTGGTAGCAAGACCTTGGTCTTTCACTGTAACTTTAAGGTTTTCAGTGACATGTTTCAAATCACCTTGCTTAAGCCATGTCCACGTTATTGTTTTATCCCCGATATCCTGTGTATTTCTTTCAAATTGACAATACATTCTCGTTCCTTGATCTTTTCTTTTCTCTTCAGCTCATTGGTTAAACTCTTCCTTTCCAACCATTTCTACTATACTTATACCCATATCTTCTGTTGCATATTACAACAACTCTTTGACACTGTTTACCAAATATTCTGCTGTTCTCCTGTCATTCCTTATTCAATGATCCACACTGATGAGACATCTGCCACCATTCTTTCGCTGTTGTTTTTGGAGGTCGATAAAGTAAAATACACATCCAGAGCATTGGATTAGTAAAGTTGTAAAAGCATCGAACAAGATATTTTACAGTATTCTTTTCAACTCTTTGCATTTGAAATTCAAATGCTACTGAGGCCTACATGGGTGGTAGATGTAATTTAGCACTCAGTTTAACATCACTATCTGATCCTTAGGTGCCTTTAACAGAGTCTATTCTGTTACAACTATTTGGTCCAGATAGCCAGATTGAGGATAACATCTTCCGTCCCTCCGACCCCAACCCCCCATCTCAGAGGATGTGAAAATGGTTCTAGGTATGGCTGTTCCTTCTAAGGCTAGCTCCTTGAATTACAGGCACAGTCCATTTATTAGATTTCCAGACAGTTTTCTGTCTACCCAGTTTAACTGATGAGGCTTGGGTGGACCTGAAGCTATGGTAAAAGCCACTTGCCCCAGATATCATGTAGTAGGATTGAACACAGAATCATATGATCATAAATCAAACTTCTTAACCGTTCAGCCATGCCCTCATTCTCATTTCTTTCATGGAAAACTAACTGTAAAATGATGATGACATATATATTGCTAGTGTTCGTCTTTTGGCATCAAAGATGCCCAAGACTTCAATATTGGGTGGAGGATCTTTGGTTGTGAGTCCAGTGGTGGCTGATGAGGCCAATCCAGGTCTGGAAACCATGCCCATATGTGAAGCATGTGTGGGTAGGTGCTGCAGTGGAAGTGGATGTCTATATATGTGTAGCGACGTGGTTAGTCAGTCTAGTCGCTACTTCTGATCAGATCCGAGAATAGCCCTTAGAAGGACTGTTATCGCATACGGTCTGATCAGATCTGAAGATAGCCCTTAAAAGGACTGTTGTCGCATATAGCCCTTAAAAGAACTGTTGAGGATTGACAGACGAAAGCACAAGTTGAAAGGACGAAGCAAGGCGAGATGTAAATTTGATCAGCTATTTATTTTCACATGAAGCGACGATACGAGGTACAAGGCGTGTGTGAGTGACACAGCGTGGCAGAGGCGAGGGACAATGATACGCGAGTTGACTCTGCCAAAAGTCGACTGCTGAAGTGTTTGGAACCACTCTATTTATACAGAAACAATCGTTTGATATTTAGCCGCTGTGTAGGCGTTTATTCTGGTAGCTTTTAAGGGTTCTTTTGTTTCACGTTGCGGTAGCAAGCTAACAGGTAGATGGCGCTGTATATTTCACAGATGTTATTTCCGGTGGCTGTACATATGTATACATACATACACACACACACATACACACACACACACACACACAGACACACACACACATGCACACATGCAGACACACACACACACATGCACACATGCAGACACACACACACATACACTGACGCACACACACACACTCACACACATGCACACACACACAGATGCTGTGCTGAATAGAACCTGTCCAACCCTTGCAAGCAGGGAAAAGCGGACGTAAAATGATGATGATGATGATGATGATGATGAATCCCAATACTTGACAAGTATTTATTTTATCAACTCTGTGAAGGATGAAAAACAAAGTTGACTTCAGTAGGATTTGAACTCAGAACATAGAATACCACAACAAACACTCCAGTACATTTGTCCAATGCTCTAACAATTCTGCCAATCCCAAATAACAAGGGTTAAATCAGGTAAAGTAGTTAGTCTTTGATGTACACAAATACAGGATTGCCTGTCACCTTTAACCCCGTTAATAGCAAACTGCCTGAAACTGCCCCAAGTTCTATGATACAAAAGTATTTATTTTAAACTGTTCATCATCATCATCATCATCATCATCATCATGAACAACAACAACATCATTTTTATGTTGGCTCTAAATCTGTCCAAATTCCTGATTATTGTAAAATCATAGGCAGTTTCTTCCAGTAGAGATATAGTAATTAAAGGGCTAATTATAGGTCAAATATGTGGAAAAGATTGCCATGTGATACCAAATTCAAATATAAATTAGTAAATTCCAAACAATTTAAACAGACACGTTTGTAAAGATCAACTCTGAGGAGGCCTACTGTTTGTCAATGTATATTTTTTTACAACTCCCTGCATAAACAAACATACTTATTATAGAAATGAAGTAGATAAGTGCATAAAGTGAAACTATTCATGCCCAAACAGGTCTGACATTTATATAACTTCTTAAGGTGTCTTAAATCAATAATAATAACAAAATCACCACATGTCCATGCCTGTGTGGTTTTATATAATATTGCTGGTTGTAACAATGTTACAACATTTAATTTTGTAAATGCTTTATTTCTTATAGTATAGATTGTGTATTTACTGGGTTGCCTGCACATGCACATGCACACATATAAGATATATATATATGTGTGTGTGTGTGTGTGTGTGTCTGTGTGTGTGTGTGTATGTGTATATATAGAGAGAGACATATGCACACACACACACACATATATTTAGTGAGTTTGTGTAATGCATCCACAATAAAAGGCATCAAATACACTTTGTAACATGGTACTACTGATGCCCTTATAAAATACACTCATAAATGTGGTTGTGCACCAGTATGCTCTAAAGGGCATGGTGTTAGAAAGGGCCTTCAGCCATAGAAACCATGCCATAATATGGAACATCTGAGTAAGACATGTCTCTTTAACCCAGTTAGTCTTGGACTGTGATGACTCACCCAACTTATGCCAGCATGGAAAATATATATATATATGGCATTAGGAAGGGATTCCAGCCGTAGAAACCAAGTCAAAATCAGTTCTGTGTGAATGAATCACGGTCCTCTGCCCTAATCTCTCACAATGGGACAGCCTGTCTTACCCATGCTAGCATGGAAGATGGACGTTAAACGATGATGACGATGATGATGATATATATATATATATAATTGTTTCTACTTTTGGCACAAGGCCAGCAATTATCCCAGTACATTACTAGTACTTTATTTTATTAACCCCGTAAGGATGAAAGGCAAAGTTAACCTCGGCGGGATTTGAACTCAGATCGTAAGGGGACGTAACTATGCTGGAAAGCATGTCCAACCCTCCACCGATACTGCCAATTCACCACCCTATATATATATAATATAATATAATAATACAAGGATGATTTGTTAAGCCTTCATTACGTTTATTGATTGGTGGTACGTGTTTGTATTATTATATTACACTCTGTCTAGCTCTACACCTCGCTACTGACATGAACCTAAACATTGAGTGCTCACCTGCGTGAACCTACAGTAACTTCACGTTACACTCTCTGGATACATATTTATATATATATATATATATAGAGAGAGAGAGAGAGAGATATGCTGGGATACTGGGACCAGGAAGACCTCAATTCAAAGACGCACTCGATACATGATAAGATGCAAAGTTGGTATATCAGTGAAAGAAGAGGATCTACAGCGAGCTTGGTGGTTTCGGCTAGTTACTGGAACTGCCAAGCTCGTGGTAGATCCCCTACTTTCACTAACATTTATATATGTATTTATAAATTCATAAGAATTAACTATACTTACTTCAGATACCCTGACTGCAGTTTTGTAGTGTAAGACCAATATTATGCATCTTTATTGGGAGAACACAACTCTTTCGGGGGGATTTTCTCACCATAAGAGAAAAAAATCTTCAAGTGGTTTTTCCAAATGAGAAAAGATCATGCGGTTAGCAGCCAGTATAAAGAAAAGTAATGATGAATGGGCAGCAAATTAAAAGGAGTGCTCGAAATAGCTCACATACCAGCCGACCAGTTTTATTCAACGACAAGGGAGTATAGAAAAATTATCAAAGAAATAAAAATATATATATATATAAACAGTTCTATACGAGCAAGACACAGTCGCCTGACCAATCTTGGTTCAAGTGGGACAAACTTGTCTAACCCATGTTAGCGTGGAAGATGGACATTAAACGATGATGATGATGATATATATATATATATATATATATATATATATATATGTGTGTGTGTATATATATATGTATATATATATATATATATATATATACACACATACACACACACATATACAATAGGCAAATTGCTTAGTGGTTAAAGAGTTTGATTCACAATCGTGAGGTTGAGAGTTTGATTCCTGGACCAGGTGATGCTAATCACCTTACTGGGTGTGTTTTTTCATGGCACCGCACTACCTATTTACAGGATGGACTAGGTGCATTTTATCCTCCTGCCTCTTACCACATAGCCTTCTGTCTCTCACCGCATTTGCATTTAATGTTGCAGAGTAAGTGGACACAAACGAAATTTTAAGCAAACAAAATTCCAAATAATAAATGTATTTATCAATGAACATTGCACAGCACACATCACACAGCATACAACTTAAAAGAAATCTTGTTTTCTGCCTCTCTTAGCAGCAAACATATCGATTATTTATTCAACATTTTTGCCAGCAGACAATTTGGCAACTTTTAGTCAATATTTATTATTGCCACTGTTTAGTTACATTTGACCTATTGCACTCTTCAGATGTGTCTTTATTCATCTGAGATTGCTGTAGGAATACTCTTCAGAATATGATGTAGCAAAAATAGCTGCTAAGATGTTAGGGGGTTTTGTTAAAGACTGGCAGTATGCTATGAAGATTGTTCTTCAACAACAGTTTTAACATCACCAACTTCAGTTGCCTGTGAATTTGATGGATGTGTATGATCCACAACAAATCAAGTAGATTGCTTTCTCTGTCTATAAGAAATCTAAATAAACACCATATTTCAATGCAACCAGTTGATAGTACCCATCTGATTAGTCTGATATGGCAATATTGATGATGAAATAGCTGAGTACACAAAGTATGTTTTGGTCATTAAATCAGGATTCTGTTTCCACAATAGCCCTTTCCAGACTGAAATAGTAGGTAAATATGCAAAGTCTATCTTCTCTGTTAACCTACCTATAATGCCACAGCATTTTTTGGTGTATCCATAGATTACACTGTGTGCATCTTATAGAATTCTGCCCAATCATTTTTGACATATCAAGCAAGGCCACTTCCCTGGTGGTATAAGGTTCCTATCTTCTCTTCTACTTATCAATACTTTACTATTCACTAAGTTTACTTTTAGACCTTTTGATTGATTCTAAGTTTTTCTTCCATGGCAGGAATTTTGCTTCTAACTCTTTCATGAATTCAGCTATAAGGACTTGATAGTCAGCTTACAGGAGTTCTGATGAAGTACCAGTCTTAAACTCCTCTGTTATGACCTGGAGAACAATTATAAACAGAAGTGAACTGAGGACTAAGCCCCGGTGAACTTCCATCTGCGCTTCAAATTATCACTGTAATCATTGTCAACTCTCATCTTAATGGTTGCACCTCTATATATGTCTTGCACAACTCTACATTCCTTAGTGCTTACCAGATTACAGAGCAGGCAACCCTGCCAAATGCTTTCTCTAGATCTACCATAGTCAGGTACAGAGGTTTATTTTTAGAGCTAAGTACTTTTCTTGCAGTTCTCTCACAGGGAAAAGGGCATCAGTAGTACCCCTACCTGGCATGAAGCCAAACTGCGTCTTGTCTAGCTTGGTTCTGTTCCTAATTAATTGTGCTATAAACCTTTCAGTAAATTTCATGACCTGGCCCATCAACTTGATGCCTCAATAGTTTCTCTAATGTTCTCCTTTGCCCTTGTAGCAGTTTACAAGGGTACTGTTATGCCAGACATTTAATATGACACCATCATGTACTACTTGATTAACTATGTATCTGATTAGCTTGTGTGTTTTAGCATCTGAGCAATATTCATTTGTTTAATTTATATAGTGAAAATATACCTCAAATGGAAATTTTCTTTTCTTTTTGTAAAATGTCCTCTCTTCATTATCTGAGTATTACAGTATTAATTGATATATTTATTGTATATATATATATATATAACATATATGAATGTGCATGGCTTAGTGGTTAGAGTGTTGGGCTTACAATTGTGAGTTCGATTCTTGGACTGGGCTTTGCGTTGTGTTCTTGAGCAAGACACTTTATTTTCACGTTACTCCAGTTCACTCAGCTCTAGAATGAACTGCGACATCACTGGTACCAAGCTGTATCAGTATTTGCCTTTCTTTTGGACAACATCGGTGGCATGAAGAGAGGAGACTGGTATGCATAGGTAACTACTGGCCTTCCACAAACAACCTTGCCTGGACTTGTGCCTAGATACAAATCTCATGGTCATTCGTGACTGAAGGTGGTCTTTACCCTTTATAACATCTAATTATTGCAGCTATACAAATGAGAAATTTGCTGTCTTTTAGTTGCTGTTTTTTATTTTCAAAATTAGTATAATTTCATTATTTTCTATAAACACTGTGAAATTATATTTATTTTACCTATGTGCCATTATTTAGTGGCCTACTGGTAAATATTAGAGACAGTGGTGATACTGGTTACGGGTTCAATCTCTATCAGGTTCTACAGAAATTTAAGGGCGGTGAATTGGCAGTATCAGTAGAGGCTCGGACATGCTTTGAAGCATAGTTACGTCCCTTTATGATCTGAGTTCAAATCCCACCGAGGTTAACTTTGCCTTTCATCCATACGGGGTCGATAAAATAAAGTACCAGTAATGTACTGGGTAATTGCTGGCCTTGTGCCAAAAGTAGAAACAATTATTTGATGTTAGCCACAGTGACAAATGTATACTCCCCAAATTACCCATTATACATTTGTATATTATAAGAATGACTGCACTAGTGTATTTTCACATCTATGCACTCAGTCACTCTAAGAAGGCAGCTAGCAAAAGATGTGTAGGAAGAGCAGCAGCTGGTATGAGATGCAGAAGTTATTAGAGAGAGTTATTAGAGAGATGTGTGTGCAAGAGAGAAGGAGGTGAAGGAAAGGAGGAAACTTTTTATTGTTGCTTTGAAATGAAAGGACATTAAAAAATAAAGCAAAGGAAGGAGAGGCATGGCTGGTAGCTAACAGGAGAGAGAGAGAGAGAGAGAGAGAGAGAGAGTAATGATGTAACAAGTTATTGTCAGATTGGAAAGAAGGGAATAGGTGGGGAGGATGTGCCACTTTATGCATGACCTTTCCCAAAGGACACTATAGCTACAGAAAAAGCTGTCAGAAATTTCTTTGGAATGTATGACAAAAAAAAATTAGAATGATGCTTTTTATGAAGTAAAAACATAAATATGTATGTAGAAATGATCTGGTAATTGACTGGCACTTATTTTATTGAATACAGTGGCTGTAAAACAAAGTACATCTAGAGATCTACTTAAATACTACATGGCTTTTAGTCTGTTGTTTTTGCCATTTCACTGCTTTTATTTCAGTTCAATTTAGACCATTGGTGTCCTCAACCCCCAGACTGCCATTTTCCTCTGCAAATCAGGAGGAGAGCATCTCATCTGAGGAAGGCTACGTGTGAGATGGAATAGCTGATGCAGTGGGTATCACTGTTTGTTCTTCACAGCAATGTTTTCACCACCATGTCCACAGAGCACAGCAGATACATACCATTCAGTGTAGTTTGCCCATCACCATTTTCTCCCCATCTTTTTCTTTTTTCTCTCTTTTTCTCTTTCTTTTTGTCATAATAATAAATTTCTTAAATATCTCATATCAGGCACTCTTTTTTGAAACAAAGAAAATTTCTTAATCTGTTGTTCAGTTTAACACCTCAAACTGGCTCTCTGAGTCAGGTTAGGTGTCCAGTCTAATATAACTTCCTTTCTTTTTTTCATCAGCCTCAGAATAGTAATTATTTTTGTAGTGTGGTTTCTCTGATACTGTTATGCATCTTTAAGAGATGTCCAGTATAAATACTTCTTTCTTTCTATTCATTCATTATGGATCATCATACTGTTTGTTTTGACATGATCTTTTACAAACTATATAGATCGTCATCGTCATTATCATCACCATCATCATTTAAAGTTTGTTTTCTCTGTCTCTATGTTGTAGTGTTGTCTAATATGCATCTTTCTGGCAATTCGGTCTAAGCTGCTGTACAACCTAGGCTCAATACCACCCTTATGCTCGAAATTGCATTGCCCAGTGGGTGGCTGAAGAGGAAAATAAATATTTTGTTTACTTGTGCAACATATTTGTTTGTGTGTGCACCTTTACTATATATAATCATCATCATCATCATCATCATCGTTTAACGTCCATATTCCACGCTTGCATGGGTTTGGACGGGAGTTTTCCCACTTGAGGCAAGAGTGGTTGTCTTGCTCGCATAGGACTGTCTGGCTGGTTTTCTACGGCTGGATGCCCTTCCTAACACCAACCACATTTACAGTGTGGAACTGGGAGGTTTTTACCGTGTTACCTACACGGCCACATTACAGCGTGGACTGTGTGTTTTTTGTCGCGACACCTACACGACCTCATTTGTTTCGGCCTGGATGTTGTGGTACCAACATAACTTTACATTGAAAGGGGCGGTGTGGATGGGGTGGGGGTAGTGGGACAGGGGTGTATTTTGTTAGAGGTGCCTACTGACTGTAGTAGGTTTTACTTTGTATTTAGGTAAGGCGGGTCTTCTCTATTACTGTGTAGCGCCAAAGATCTCGGTCCAGTGACATTGTCTTGGAGAGGTGTGTGAGGTCGGAATTTATCAAGTCGTCCCAGGTTTTTCTGGGTCTGCCTATTCCGTGGCTACCGTCTATTTTTATTGCCCTGTACTTTTTTATACAGCTGTCATCTTTCATGCGCATCACGTGACCATACCAACGTAGCCTTCTCTCGAGTAAACAACATCTGATCCCTCTTATTTCTAATTTTTCCCTTAGTTCGTTAATGCTTTGCCGTTCACGTATATTACTGTTACACATCCAGCGGAGCATGAAAGCTTCGTTCCTCTCCAGTCTGCGTATATCCTCTGCACACAATGCTCAGGTCTCACTGCCATGCAACATTGCTGTTTGTATGCAGGCATCATACAGCCTGCCTTTCATTTTTAGGGAGAACCCTTTAGCGGCTAATAGTGGTATAAGCTCTCTGAACTTTTTCCATCCAGTTCTGACTCTAGCTACTGTACTTTCAAAGCACCCTCCCGCACTGCTGATTTTGTCACCCAGGTAACGGAAATATATATACACACTAGCCGAATTACCCATGCCTTGCTGCGTTTCACACATTTTTTTTGTAAGAAAATGATGATTGATTTTAAATCAGTGATATAATTTATGGAGAAAATCTCTGCATTTCAATATTACTTAATGTAAAATGTAATGCATGAAAAATTGGAAAACATAATTTTTTGTAATTTATCAAATCAAAATTACATTATTAAATCTTATTCTTATTTTGTTTCTTGTAAATAATTTTTTTTAAAATATCAATTCAAAACTTAATCATTTCATTTTTGTGTAAAGCATTATTTTCAAATTAGAAATTCAAAGTTTAATTATTTATTTTTTAACATAATAAATACATGAAAATATATTTCATACATTGTCCTAATGAAGAACTTCAGGGTAAACAACATTTCTTGATTAGCTAAAATGTAAAGATTTTTTGAAGTTCCGGTCCTTGAAACAGCCACATAAAACATGCCATGACTGAAACATCGGTTTGTCAGATCTATACCAATAGTTTTGAAAGTTTGACCTTGACTCTTATGATGCTCATGACAAAGCATGGCCTCACTGGGAACTGCAGCCTCTTAAATATAAAAGGCAACTTGCTATCATTTGGTATAAGTGGAATCCTCGGAATGAGAAGAGCTTGACCTTTGTAAGCCCCGAATATAATGGTTGCTTCAATCAAGTTCTCATGCAATCTTGTTACAACACATCTTGTTCCATTTATTGGCCAAAATTTCACTATAGGGGGTTTAACCCCCCCATTAGGGTGTCTTAATATTATTGAAATTTGCTGAAATTTTGTGAATAGGCATCATATCTTGTCATTTATCTATGGTTTAAATTTCATATAAATCGAAGGGAAAAAATTTTCAGCGGGGGTTTGTGCCCTTTCATTAAAATGAAATATACTTATCCAAGTACGCTGGGCAATGTAGTTTCAGAATATATATGGTTATGGGGGGGAGGGGGGGGGGGGTCTATCTCCAAAACCATAGGAGGAGTTCGTGAACAAACAAACAAAAAAACAGACAGGAACTACAACTTTATATATATACTAGCAGTGTATCCCGGTGTGTGTATGTGTGTGTGTGCATGTGTGTGCATGTGTATGTGTTGTTTATGGGTTGGGTTAAGTAATAAAAAGTTGATATGTCTTTGATTCTTCATGAAGTGTTGTATTATGACTTGTTATTGAAGTGTTGTTGCTGTAGTTCACTTCTAAGATGTAATAGAAGATTATGAAGAAGATGAAATGTCTTGGACAACATGTACATTAATAATATACTAAAGTGGTTGGCCATGGAAACCCTGACAAAGATTTGTGAAGACTCTTCAGTCTCAACACAGCAACCTCTTTACCTTGTATTATGGTTGATGATAGGAAGGAAATTCACTGTAGAAACAATGACACAAAAAGGATCAAGACGACCCTTCAGTTGCGTCAAAGACGTGACAACTTCTCTGGTGTTAGTAACACAATAAAACACACCCAGTACACTCTGTAGAGTGCATGAATGTATTTAATCAAGATGTAGCTTTCAGCCCATCTGAGAGGTCAGTAGCTCTGACTAAGGATTAATTCTTTTTCATTCAGTAATGAAATCAGCAGGGCTTTCTAATGATTGATATATGTAAGTCTGTGTGGTGTATGTGGGTGGGTGTTCCTCAAGTAAAAAAACAAAATAATTTGTATACCTTATATATCTGTGTATATGTTTGTTTGAGTGTCTTTATATGGGTGAGTTTGAATAAATGATTATTTGAACTAATTTTTCATTGTTTTACTCTTTTACTTGTTGCAGTCATGTTGCTTCAATAAAATATTTATTTCATATATCCCCAGCACCAAACGTAGGTGGTGGAACTATGACATCATATAAGCTGCTAAATTTCCATAATGGCTTTTTATTTCACAAACATTTTCCTTAAATTTTCTTCTCACGTGAACACTTAACTATACTGGCCCACGTGAGTTACAGAAATGTGACCCAAACTAAGATCAATAAAATACCTATGTTCAACTGACTTATATATATATTTATAGAATAGATGTGGTGTCATTAATGTCAGTAAATTGACTGACACATTTTTCTCTCTAATAACTCTCTAATACAAACAATAATTCACCTAGATCTCATAAGTAAACCTGCAAAGTCACGAAGTTTTGGTTATGGTAATGTGCTGTATTCATGTTTTTATTTACCCTGACACCACTTTCAATGTATATCACTAAAAGTTTTTATATTTGTATTTGTATTCCAAATGGAGCCATAAGATAAAAAATAAGATGCCTTTTGTGTATTGCACGTTTAGCTTTCTGTAGTTTATTCCAACATTTGTAATTACTATATGATTTCTAGGAACCGGTTTCCATTTATTCCTGTAATTGGGGTGGCTGATTTACAAAGCTATTCTCAGTGTATCTACTTTTAACAGACATTATTTACTTATGCCAAACACTCCTCTAGAAAATGGAAGAACAAGTTTAGAGTTTATTGCATGCAAATACTCAGTAGGCTGACTATCCTAAAAAATTCTGTTTTTTCTTGAATACCATACTAGATTCTAAAAGTTTTATAGACAAAGTATTTCCAAATTCATTATATTGAATCATTCAAGCAATCATAGAAATAAATATGTCAAATAATTTCTGTTTTCTGTAGAGATTATCGATAGTATGGATTCTGTTCTTCAAAGTGACTTACAATATATAAGTACATTGAAAAGTTCTTCCACATCATTATTTTCAGTTGCTTAATCAGTGAATGTATTTTTTACACTAAAATCCTTTATATATCATCATCATCATTTTACACTTGCTTTCCATGCTGGCATGTCTTAGAGGGGTGCCATGGTTTTAGATGGAATGGGTTGGAGAACCTTGTCTCACACATATGTTCCATTTAAAAACTAGACCTTACAACAAAAATGACTAAAGACCATGAGGTCTGGTGCTATGTAGTAGAAGACCCAACCTGCAACATACAATATGATCTGACCTACTACCATGCCCCCCATACCCCACTTCCACTAACACTCCCCAACAGTTATCCTCAACATCACTACTTTAACCCCACCGCTGCAAAGTGTAGGCGCCATGGTAAAAAGCACCCAGTACTCACTGTAAATGAGGTTGACGTTAAGACGGGTATTCAGCTGTAGAAACCAAATCAAAGTCAGTTCTGTATGTGCAAGACAGGGTTACCTGACCTAGGCATTGCCCACAACTGGACAACCCATCTAACTCACGCTAGCATGGAAAAATGGACATAAAACGATGATGATGATGATGATATGTGTGTGTGTGGGGGGGGGGGGGTTCCAGAACTAGCTGTTGAAATAGCTAGAGCTCAGCCATCAGGCCCTGAATCTTTATGATATAGCTATGCTCTACTGTCCCAAGTATTGATTACTCCATTGATTACTCCAATGGTCTAACTAGTTTAAAACTTGTACTATCCTGATATATATATACATATATATATATACATATATATATATATATATATATATATATATATATATATAATATAATATATATATAATATAATATATATATAGTTCAAGGAGACAACAAACAGAGGTACAAAAAGTCTTATTAGTTTCACATTTTATATGGAATATATAAATAAATATTGATGTCTCTGGTCCAAACAAAACAAGAGTATATTTGAATTCATAAAAAATGAGAAAACTCAATGCAAGAATAGCTGTTAAAACAGCGAAATGATGTCAATGACACCGTTGGGTAAAATACCACAGAGAACAGAGATCAGTAGCTAGTGGTCAGTAGAGAGACAAACCACGAGGTGGGTGACAGGCAGATGAAATAGAGAAAATAGAGAAACGTGTGTTGGTGCATGGAAGAAATAAATAAAGAAAAGGCAATGTACAAGAGAAGTTCCCACACATACCTTCACCCTCACCAGCTCTCAACCAGAAAAATAGTTTCACACAATTTTATTCAACAAAGTAAAGAACATCCTATGTCTCTCATACACACAAATACATACATATGCACATACACATATATATATACATACACACAAAACTGAGTTGTCAATATATAAAACTTTATATATTGACTACACATTTTTGTGTGTATGTATGTGCACATGCATATGTATGTATTTGTGTGTATGAGAGACAGGGGAGTAATCAAAGTACCTTTCCACATGCAAACAACATAACTTGCTATTAGGAAGGGCATCCAGCATTAGAAACCATGCCAAATAAAAGTTTGAAAAAAACGCCTCAGTTGATGTCAAGGGTATGATAACCCCACTAGTATTGGTGCACAGTACTAGTGATAAAATGAACCCAATACTCTCTGTAAAATGGTTGATATTAAGGAGGGCATCCACCTATAGAAGCCAAAACCGGAATGCATGTAGATGAAATGTAGCCCTCGGATCATTTTAGAGGATAGTAGCTTTGATTAAGTAGTGACTTATCCAATCTTACTAGCATGACCCCCCCCCCCCCCCCCCTATGATGGTGGTGAAGTCAAATTGCAAATATTTTAAGAAATTAAAAATGTACAATACCAATATGTCTCTCTTTATTACATGGAGAGGAATGGGCTCTGCCAGGTTTCAAATACCCAAAACACATTGTGTGTTAAGATGGTGCCCCTAAGACACCATCAAGAGTTAAAGGTCTTAATTCATTCATTTATTCATTTTATTCCATCCTTATAAATTTACTATAGCTACCTTCAAGTAGGTGTAGCAATAGGTATTACATTTGAATAGTTTCCATATTTCGAATGAAAGACACTGCCTATAATTTTCAAATAATTTTGAAAATAACTCAGAATTTGAATGGATTTAGTAATATAATTTACTTTCTCATTATTAATATTCTGGTATTTGGAACATAACTTTACAAATGTTCTTACATAAAAGTATAATAGAAATAAACAGCTTTGTATTGCAGAACCAAATGGCTTGTTATTAAATGAGATGACAGGTAGAATCTTCAGTTAAGCAAAATTTGACAACACTGCAAGCACTTAAAGAATGTTAAGACATCAAGTTTTGTCTCAGTATTACATCTGAGAAGACACTATATAAAACTAACAGTGGTCATTGTTTGTACAACCTTTCAGTATATCGAATATCAACTTCACATGTTTCCATAATTCTGGAATACAATGTTGCCTTTAAATAATGTAGACCTGAACCTAAACAACAAGAACAACATTTTAGACGAAGGTGTATTTGTGTATTTATGACTTGCAAAAATATTCAGAAGAATACGAATGGCTGGTGCGTGTTTGTACAATCAGCTCCAAGAAAAATGCATGTTGTCGCTCTGCATTTCTTTTGCCGGAGTTGCGACAATTCCTAGGACTGATAAATTTTTATAGACGTTTTGTTCCGCATTGTGCTAATCTACTCTTCTCTCTTATTGAGATTCTGAAAAATTGCCTCAAGAAGAACAAGGAAATCTCTTTGACTCAGACTCATCTCAAGGATTTTCAAAAAGCCAAACCAGCATTGGCTAGTGCATCTTTGCTGGCCCACCCAGTGTCCAATGCCAAGCTTTCGCTTTGTGATGATGCGCTGGATACTGCAGTGGGTGCAGTCTTACAACAGAGTAGTGATGATCACCAACAACCATTGGAATTTTTCTCCAGGAAGTTGAAGCCTGCAGAAACTCGCTACAGTACCTTTGGCCGGGAGCTGTTAGCCATCTACCTTTCCATGAAATATTTTTCACATATGTTCGAAGGAAGGTGTTTTACGATCTATACTGACCATAAACCTTTGACCTTCGCTTTAAGGGCAAAGTCCGACAAGTACTTGCCCAGAGAAACAAAGCATCTTGACTTTATCTCGCAATTCACAAACGACATCGAACACATTCCAGGCTCATTGAACACAGTGGCTGACGCCCTGTCTCGATTGCCGATCAGTTCGATTGCGTCATCTCACGACATCGATTTAAATCACTTGGCAGCAGACCAACCTGCACTGGAATTGTTGGATATTACATCAGCCGAAGTTGCGACGAGTAATTTGAAATACCTGCCATTGCCCACCGCAGACGGACAGATTCTCTGCGACGTTTCCGTGGATTCACCGAGACCATTCGTCCCACTAAACCATCGTCATACTGTGTTTCTTGCTTTACACAGCATTTCCCACCCAGGATCTTCTGCCACAGTAAAGCTCATAACAGCCAGATTCTTCTGGCCAAATATGAGGCGCGATATTTCTGTTTGGTGCTGTTCCTGCATCGCTTGCCAGAAATCGAAAATCCATAAACGCGTTAAGGCTCCGCTCGGTACTTTCAGTACACCGGACGCCCGTTTCCGGCACATTCATGTGGACATTGTGGGACCTTGGCCAGTCAGTGGTGGTCATACTTATCTATTGACTGTTATTGATCGTTTTTCGCGATGGCCTGAAGCCATCCCCTTGAAAGACATCACTGCTGAAACGACAGCGCGTACCCTAGTATCAGGATGGATTGCCCGCTTTGGAGTGTCAACCACAATTACAACGGACCGTGGAAGACAGTTCGAATCTCTTCTCTTCTCCGAATTGACGAAGATCATTGGCGCTAAACGCATCCGAACAACTTCATATCATCCTGCATCTAATGGAATGATGGAGTGCTTCCACCGACAACTAAAAGCCACTCTACTGACTTCTCCTGACTCTACGCGTTGGAGCGAGTACCTCCCTATTGTGTTGTTGGGATTCGGTCATCAATAAAGGTTCTCCCCGGCCTAATTATTGTATGGTGCTCCTCTAGCGTTACCTGGGCAAATACTTGGCCCTGTCGATCTTGCTGCACAAGATCCGCTTTCCTACGTATCCCGTCTGCGTTCTTATTTTCAGGACCTGCCGCCGATGGATACGAGGAAACAAACTGTAAAATCTTCAGTCGCGAGGGATATTGCCTCGTGGACCCATGTGTTCATAAGAAACGATGCTGTGAGACCACCTCTCACACAACCGTACTCTGGACCCTACCGTGTATTAGCTCGTTCTGATAAACATTTCACTGTAGACATTAAGGGATCCAGAGAGACCATTGCAGTTGATAGACTTAAATGGGCCAACACAGATGCTCACACACCTGAGCCACATACACCCCCATCTTTCTCTTTTGCACACACACCTGTTTCTTTGGCCCCTCCATCACCAAGATACAAGACCACGACCTGTTCCGGTCGAAGAGTCCACTGGCCCAAAAAACTCTTCCAAACTTTTATTGTATGAACTGGCCACTGGAGCCTTTTTGGAAACAAACTGTGTCAAACTGTGTACATTTAAGCTGCCCTTGTTGCAGCCCTTTGCTTTTGTCTTTCTTACGATTTGTTGCATTTTATTGATTGTTTTGCATGTTTCTGTTGTTACATTTTTGCATGCCTTTGCCTTTTGTTTTCTGCTTGTGCAAACATTTCTTTTGTTTATTACCTATCCTTGCCTTGCTTCTCACTACATATGTTTACTTCTTCATCGATTGGTCATCTGGAGGAGGGCTAAAGAACTCGATGAGGGAGGGGGCGAATACCCTCGGAGTCAATGATATGACCTAAAAAATTCAGTGATTCCGCACCGAAAACACATTTTGTGGGATTTATTTGAACACTGTAATCCTTGAGTCGACAAAACAAAAGATTCAAATGACGTATGTGTTCTTCTCTGGAGGAACTAGCAATAAGCAGATCATCAATATAAGTGTAGACGAAGTCTAAACCACGAGTGACCTCATCCATGAACCGTTGAAAGGTGCTAGCAGCATTCCTAAGTCTGAAAGGCATGGTAAGAAATTTGAATGATCCAAATGGAGTCGTAATGGCCGTTTTCGGAATATCTTCTTTCTTGACAGGAATTTGATGATAGGCTCGCACCAAATCGAGCTTCGAGAAAATTTTACATCCCTGCAATGACGATGCAAAATCTTGCAGGTGTGGAATAGGATATCTATCCGGGACAGTTATAGCATTTAACTTCCAATAATCCCCAGTGGGTCTCCAGTCGCCAGAAGTCTTGGGTACCATGTGCAACGGAGAAGCCCAAGGGCTCGTAGAAAGGCGAATTATGCCAAGCTGCAGCATGTGGTCAAACTTGGACCGTGTTGCCTTCAATTTGTCCGCAGGCAAGCAATGAGGACGTGAGAACACCGGGGCGCCAGTTGTAGAGATAAAATGCTCCGTTGTGTTAGTCGGTTCGACAACTCAAAAATTTCCCTGAGTAAGCTGTGGGAAAGAATTCAACAATGCATGATAGGCATTCCCAGCATTAGCGATGAAAAATGTCGGGCTAACCGTTGGAAAATTAGCTTTCTTGCCACGAAGAGAAAAACCAGTAATGCCGTCTACTAGGCGTCGGCCACGGACGTCCACCGTCAATGCAAAATGGTGTAGAAAATCCGCTCCCAAGATCGGATATGGTAGGTCAGCAACCGTAAAAATCCATTTGAATTCTTCTCGTCAAAGATTTCTGAATTGCAGAGGAAGCGAGATTTGTCCAAAAGTCTGTATCGGCGAATGATTGATAGCTTGTAGATTCATTGATGACTCAGGAGGAGTTTCTTTAACACAGTTCACTGGCCAAATGCTGCAGGAGGCTCCCGTATCTAGGAGGTCCTCAATAAAAAAGTGGCGGTTTGGGTGTGTAGCACAGAGATCAGCTGCTGCCTGGGAGATGGCCTACTCTCCCTACATAATTTCGCGACTTGACGCGTCAATGCGTCAATCACCTTCAACATGGCATCCTCGTGTGTCGAGATGGGCTGGTTCAGAAAAGTCGAAGAGGCGCAACAAGCGAGTCCAATGAGGTAGCTTTCCTAGAGAATTCCACAATTCGATCGGCAGACGCAGCGATCTGCTCCACTGAGCTTGAGTCCACTATGGTAGCCAATATAATCTGTACATTGTTTAGCAAGCGAGAAAAAAATAGCTTTCATCGGGCGATTCACTGAGGTCTCGAATGTGGTGTAAAAATTCGGATGGCGACCTGTTGCCTAGACACTCGTCTCCAATAATGCACGAAACCTGGTTTCAGCAGAACGGCAGTTTCTCCTTAATATTTCCGTCCTCAACGAATCATACGAGGTACCGGTTGGCGGGTCCATTATTAAATCTTTCACCGTGATGGTGAGTGACGAAGATATACCACTAATCAAAACATTGAGTTTCTGTTCTGTTTTAATTCCATTTGCAGCAAAATATGCATCCAGTTGTGCAAATCAGAGCTTGGGCTCACCAGAGAAAGCAGGTAAATTAGGACTACTCATCATTAGCATGTATCAGTTCCACATAAAAATACTAAATGATATCCAAGTAAAGAAATGCAACGCGTGTTAGATGTTTGGAACAACGGGAAAACAACACAAATTTCCCTCAACATCCATGAAGAAAGAAGAAATGCAAAATCAGGAATCGACAAGTCACAATAATTCAAGGCAAAAAAATTAAATGTTTTTTCTTTTTTTTTGAATTGGAGAAGGAGATGGCATCATATGATGCGTCTCAGCCAATCAGATGGCTGCATTTCGGAGAAGAAAGACAATTGGCGGGAAAATTAGCAGACCATTCAGCCATTGTGAATTTTTTTTTTGTGTTAAACAAACAATTTTCAATTTCGTTATTTTCGCATAGTTGCAAGAAATAAAATATTAGTTTCGTCAATTTTTTTTTTTTAATGTTCCTCTAGAAGTTTTTAGAAGTCTTTTAGAAGTTTTTCGAAGTTTTTTAGGCTGTGTAATACATAATCGGGGTCAACCACTTTAGACGAAGGTATATTTTTGTATTTATGACTTGCAAAAATTTGTGTATTTATGACTTGCAGAAGAATACGAATGGCTGGTGCATGTTTGTACAATCAGCTCCAAGAAAAATGCGTGTTGTCACTCTGCATTTCTTTTGCCGGAGTGTCTGTGTTATTTTTATGCAGTCCGTTTGTGACGTCAGAGCTATCACACCACAGGTGTCGCTTCGCTACAACATCATTGTAAATTAGTGTTTATTTGGATGGCATATTTTCATGATATTTATGGATCAGGAATGGATGTAGCATGACCAAATGGTTGTGGCATTCGTTTTGCAATCATAAAATCTTGTGTTCAATCTCACTGTATGGCATCTTGGCCAAGTGTCATTTACCAAAGCCTTAGGTTGACCCATGTCTTGTGAATGAAATTGGGCTGACAAAAACTATTTGGAAGTCCATGGCTTAGTGGTTAGAGCATTGGCCTTGCAATCGAAAGGTTGTGAGTTCAATTCTCAGACCGGGTGATGTGTTGTTTCCTGAGCAAGACACTTTATTTCACATTGCTCCAGTTTACTCAGCTGTAGAAATGAGATGATAGGGACTGGGGTTCATATCATTCCACTGCAAAGTGGTCATGTAGGTGCCACAGAAAAAGAGCACCCAGCACTCACTGTAAATGAGGTTGGTGTTAGGAAGGGCATCCAGCTGTAGAAAACAAGCCAGAATCAGTTCCCATCCCACCCTTGCAAGCAGGGAAAAAGCGGACGTAAAATGAAATGATGATGATGATGATTGGATGGACTGTGCTTGTAATTCAAAGGGCCAGTTGTGTCATATACTGTATCATGCTGATTCTCCCTGTGAATTACATTAAAGGCACATGTGTCTGTGGAATGCTTAGCCACATATAACAACTAGAACATTCATCATCAAAGCTGACAGAAGTTCATTCTATTGATCAGGAGCAAATTTTCCAGTTGCCAACAATCAAAGAAGCTAGCTCCTGAGGGAACATGAAAGTCGGTGAAAATAATGAAGTAAAAACCTATCGATTGTCGCAATAATATTCCAGTATTCCAGGATTTCATAAATTATTTTCTGTAATAGTTGATTGAAGTGAGTGTTTATTGATTTCTTCTCACTGTAAAATAAAATAATTACACATAAAATAATGGTATTGATGATGATAATGATGATGGTGGTGGTGGTGGTGCTAGTGGTGGTGGTGGTGGTGGTGGTGGTGGTGGTGATGAACACAGAAAGTGGTTGATTTTAGTTATCAATTCTAAAGCAAGAACTAAGCTTCTTCCGTTAACCAGGTTAAAGTAATTTCCTTTAACTTATCTATCTAATGACTTTGGAAAACACATAAATGTTGCAAGTGGTCTTTGAACAAAATCATAAACATCAAAAGGCATTCGAAAGATATGTGGTTGTGTGCTAATGTAAGAATTCCACCTCTTCCTCTTCCTCCATATCATCATCATCATCACTGTCATCGTCATCATCATCAACATCATCATCATCATCATCATCATTCTTTTTTACTCTTCTACTGGTTTCAGTCATTGTACTGTGGCCATGCTGGTACACTACCTTCATGTGTTATATTCAATCACATTAACCTTGGTATATATAAAATGCACCCATTACACTCTGGGTAAAGTGGTTGACATTAAGAAGAGAATCCAGTTGAAGAAACTACCAAATTTGGAATGTAATTGAAACATGGTCCCTGGTCCATCTAGGAGGACAGTAGTTTTGGTTAAGTACTGACTTGCATTGTAATGATTCATCCAACTCGTGACAGTATGTAAAAGCAGACATAAAAAGATAATGATAATGATATTCATAAAATTGTAGGAAATAGCGGTGATTATGCTTAGCAAAAAGCCGGGTTAAAATATAAGCTCATATGAGTGAAAGAAAGGTCAGAAAGGAAGGGAAAGGGGGAGAGAATGAAAGAAAGAGAGTCTAAAGCATATGATGAGAAATAAGAGAAGTATATATAGAGAGAAAAGAGATGTCAAGAAAAGCAGGAATGAAAACAATGAAACAATTTTTTTTTATTTTTGAGAATTACGAAAGAGAAAAAACAATGGAAAAAGGATGAAGAATGTAAACTAAATAGAAACAAAGAACTATAGCATCGTAATCACCTCTTCAGCTTCCTTCTAACCAATATGTTTCACTTGGGAAAAGGAAGTACTATGTATTTAAGGTTAGCCCACACAACAGAATCGAAATTTCTGTTGGTATGATGCTGGTATAAAGAGAAACAAAACCAGATAAGTGAGCAGTGGAAACACATCTGTAGCCGGCTGAAAAAGAGGCTGTTTGTTATTCTGTTGGAAACTATTGAGTGGGTTAGAAAACAACTGAGGCCAAATAACATCTGACTAGCTTCATTCATTAGTTATATATATACACACACATATATATAAACACACAATTTCTTTATATATACACCAACATATTGTAACTTTAGATCAGTTTGACAATTGCCTCCAACAAATATGAAAAAGTTCTCTAGAAAGGTAACCAGGATTTAAAAGAAAACTTTCTACCAAAGTTTACAAAGGATTTATTAAATCTATTATACATAGCAAAATTATAAAATTATAAAATTAAATTTGTTATAGAATGCCAACTACAAGTTAAGTCATTCTTTTCCTTTTTTGCAAATACATCCAGCTGCAGAAAACCAGCCAGAAACAGTTCTATACGAGCAAGACACGGTCACCCGACCCAACTTGCCTCAAGTGAGACAAACACGTTTGACCCATGCTAGCATGGAAGATAGATGTTAAATGATGATGATGATGGTGATGATGATATGTGTGTGTATATATATATATATATATATATATATATATATATATAGCTGTTGTTGCTTGAATATCAAAAGTGGGTGAGAGAATTCAATCTTATGTGAACAGTTAGAATGTTGTTATATAGTACTAGGGTTAAAAAGCCACATAAAATTCAAAGTTGCTCAAGAGCAATTTCCCATCAAGTTATATATTTGTAAACAAATATGACACTTAATGAGAAGAAGTAAAAGCATTCCTGAGGATTGAGTGGAAAGTGGGAGAAGGGTGTAGTGGAGATTGTAGAGCATCCCAAGTTACCTCCACTCTGTGGTGTTAATCCATAAAATGTTATCGATTGTCTATATGAGTGACTGAGTGTATAATCTCATATTATGTATAGGTGTTTCTTTATGGATGATAGCCTACTTGGGTAAACCTGTGTCTCTGTACAATGTAGAGTCTAATTGGGATGTTTGGCAGTGTTTTGGTGTTTACAGATCTATGCATGTGTGTATGAACCTGTAACTTCTGGTGGAGTCATAGGAACACTTGTGACATTTAGCATTTTAAACCTGGCAAAATCCATCCCTCTCCATGTCTGAACACAGCTGATTTCTCCCAGAGAGGTAGAGAAAGTAAAAATGATAGGAAGTGAGAAAGAATCGTCCCTAGTGGCTCTTTATTTATCAACTGCAAAGACATGAAAGGCAAAGTTGACCTCAACAGGATTTGAACACAGAGTTGAAACAAATACCACAACGCATTATAACCAATGTGTTAATGATTCTGTCAAATCGCTGCCTTATTTATATATGTATGTATATCTATATATATTCTTGTACAGAGTCACACGAACCTATATATGTGCACATACATATTCACATAATATTCACATACATAGATACATACGTACATACATATATACATACATACATAAGCTGATCACCCTCAAACAAGAATTGAAAGCTGTTAGCGAAAAACACTGATACCTGAAGAAGGTAAATGAGAGAAAAGTGCTTAATAAAAGATTCAGACGAAACCAAAGATCAGTCTATAGAGATATGAAGAACAAAATAATAAGTATCACTGAGGCCCCATCCCAGAAAGACAAAGATTCCTTTTGGAGCAAAATATGGTGTGA
Organism: Eledone cirrhosa; assembly: GCA_964016885.1. NCBI lineage: Eukaryota > Metazoa > Mollusca > Cephalopoda > Octopoda > Eledonidae > Eledone > Eledone cirrhosa. The sequence continues at coordinate 125,672,834 of OZ024743.1, forward strand.
AAAGAAGAATTTCAACCAAGATGCAGTGTGGCCAAGAGAAATCCGAAAGAACTATTGTTCCTACACTACAACAAAAACATACGAAATAAGTGAGGGTACCCTTGAGACTGTGATAGGAAAACTCCAAGATAAGAAAACACCAGGAAGAGACATGATTGTCGGCTACTGGTACAAAAAACTGATATTCTATTGGTGATATCTTACTGACCTCTACCAACAAGTTCTTAAGGGAGATACACTTATAACAGAATGGTTGATATTAGCACAAACATTACTGGTCCCCAAGAACAAAGACACCCACTTGGCAAAAAACTACCAACCCATTGCATGCCAGAACCTGATGTATAAGATGTATACAGCCTGCCTGAACCTATTCCTCCAAGATCACTGTGAAAATAATAACATCATCACAGATGAACAAGCAGCTGGAAAGAAAGGGGTTTGGGGATGTGCTGAACAACTCCTAATCAACAAAACTGCGATGTCGGAGGTGCGACAACTTAGGAGGAATATGGGTACAGTCTGGCTGGACTATAGGAACGCTTTCGATTCTGTTCCCCACTCTTGGATGATAGAGGCCCTCCAACTTGCTAAAGTCGCAGACATTATTTTCAGAGCCATACAGAGTCTTCTTCTTGGGCTACTATCCTAAGGTTAAAGACAGAGAGAGAGGACTCTATTTTCACTGATAAAATAAAATATCGCAGGGGACAGTATCTCTGTGATATTATTCATCTTGTCATTAAACCCCTTGTCCTTTCTGCTCAAGAAATGTGAGGGATACATCATTGGCTCACAGGAGGACAGAAATACGAACCTAACCCATAATTTCTTTGTGGACGATTTGAAACTCTATGCCAAGAACATGGATGGGATGAAGAAAAATCTTGACCTGGTTACAACGTTCCCAAAGGATATTGGAATGGAGTTTGGCCAAGATAAATGCTCATACATGACTGTAAAGCGGGGAAAAACAACAACCCAATCTAGCAACATTGTCATCAATGGCCTAACTGTTTCACCGATATCTGATGAGGACTGCTACAGATACCTGGGGATAGATGAGAACATATCCTATAATGGTATCTGTAATAAAGAACGCGTAACCAGGGAATACTACACCCGATTAAGAAAGATTTGGTAATCGAAATTCTCTGCGCAAAACAAAACAGTGGCTCACAATGTGTTTGCTGTGCCTGTCCTAACACCAACGTTTGGAATACTCAATTGGACAATAGACGAAATCCGAGCAGTTGATGTTGGAACTCGAAAAATACTAAACAACACCGGAAACTTCCACATCAACAGTGACATAGACCGCCTTTACTTGAAACGTAAGCAGGGAGGCAGAGGCCTAACATCAGTCCAGACAGCATTTGAATGTCGCATCATATCTCTCCGACAACACCTACGGACCTCGAAGCGTAGGAGCCCGTCTCTCGAGCAAGTCTATCTGCATGAAACAGATAAGATCATGAGAGTTGGTAAGGAACTCCTCGAGAGATATTCCCTGTGTGATAATCAAAAACTCACACCCAGGGAAGTCGCTCAGCAGTATCGCAGTGAATCCATGGATGAAAAACTGCATGCTTATCAGCAAAAAATCATGCATGGATATGTTGCCAGGAAGCTCCAGAGTGAGAGTAATATAGATAAGGAAAGTAGTCTATCTTGGACCAACAACCGCTATATTGGCTCCCACTTTGAAGGATACGCTTTTGCAATCCAAGAACAGGAGATTAACACGAAATACCTGATTCACAAAAGAGATAGGGATGCGGGCAAAACACCTAGATGTGGTAACAAGTGCAGACTCTGCAGAACTAACATCGAGGATATCACCCATGTCATCAGCAGCTCTCCAAAGATGTCATCGCGGTACTATCTACCTATGAGGTATGATGTAGTGGCCAAAACACTGTACAATGCAGTTCGTAAAAAAGATAGCCCCGATAATAAACACATTAAAAGCTACTAAAAGCTACAGCAATGTGGAAGACATCCATGTACATAATATGAAAGAGTACTGGTGGAATGTTCCAGTAAAAACCCCATTAAAATGCAGGCATAACAGACCAGATATTATGATATGGGACAGGGAGAAGAAAGCATGCACCGTAGTGGAAATTAGCTGCCCAGCAGATGCCAATATAATATCAAAGATTAGCAAAAAGGAGAATATTTATGCAGAACTGATGAGAAATCTGCAGATACTCTACCCTGATTACACCTTCAGATTTGTGCCTGTGATTATTGGGGCACTGGGGTATGTTAATAACTGCCTCAATACAAATATTGAGAAGCTAGGCTTCACAGGAACAGAAAGAACACAACTAGTTAGGAAATTACAAGTAAAATCCATTAATGGAACAGTAAAAATATGTAAAACATTCCAAAAATGTTGCATCTAATAACTGCATATACATATGTACAGATACAAAGCATATACACATGCACACATACAACTCAAAACATACACTTCCATACATACAATAACATCCATATCTACACATGCATGCATACATAATCTACCTAGTTGATGTTGTGTAAATTCCAATGAGAGAGTCTTGTGTCTATGTTAGAAACCGACTCTCTCTCTATTGGGAAAAAAATTGTGAAATTATAAAACCAGAAGAATATACATACATCCCACTTTGAAGGATATGCTGTTGGAATCCAAGAACAGGAAATGAACACAAAATACCTGATTCACAAAAGAGATAGGGATGCAGGCAAAACACATAGATGTGACTACAAGTGCAGACTCTGCAGAACTAACATCGAAGATGTCACCCATGTCATAAGCAGCTGTCCAAAAATGTCATCGTGGTACTATCTACCTATGAGGCATGATGTAGTGGCCAAAACACTGTACAATGCAATCCATAGAAAAGATAGCCCCAATAATAAACACATTAAAAGCTACAGCAATGTGAAAGACATATATATATACATAATATGAAAGAGTACTGGTGGAATCATCATCATCATCATCACCGTTTTTCATCCGTTCTTCCACGCTAGTATGGGTTAGATGGGTTGTCCTGTTGTGGGAAGTAGTCGGTCGGCTGACCATGCCTTGCTCATACAGGAACTGATTTTGGCTTGATTTCTACAGCTGGATGCCCTTCCTAACACCAACATCATTTACAGTGAGTGATGGGTGCTTTTTTACCGTGGCGCCTACACGTCCACTTTACAGTGTGGGCAGGGTGCTTTTTTTCCATGGCACCTCCACGACCACTTTGCAGTGGGAGGGTGTGGGGACATATTGTCTATATGCTTCAGCTTCGGCTTGTACCCGTGGGGGGGGGGGTCTTCTCTATTACTGTGTGACGCCAGAGGTCACGGTCGTGTGTCATCGCCTTTGAGAGGTGTAATTGGGTAAGGTTCAATAAAATGCAGGCATAACAGAACAGACCAGATATAATGATATGGGACAGCGAAAAGAAGGCATGCACAGTAGTGGAAGTTAACTGCCCAGCAGATGCCAATATAATATCAAAGATTAGCGAAAAGGAGAATATTTATACAGAACTGATGAGAAATCTGCAGATACTCCACCCTGACCATACCTTCAGATTTATACCTGTAATTATTGGGGCACTGGGATATGTTAGTAACTGCCTCATACAAATCTTGAGAAGCTAGGCTTCACAGGAACAGAAAGAACACAACTAGTTAGGAAATTACAAGTAAAATCCATTAATGGAACAGTAAAAGTATGTAAAACATTCCAAAAATTCTGCATCTAATAACTGCATGTACACATGTATAGATACAAAGCATATACACATGCACACATATAACTCAAAACATCCACATCCACACATACAATAACATCCATATCTACACACATATATGCATGAGGACATGCATACATATCTACCTAGTTGATGTTGTGTAAATTCCAATGAGAGAGTCTTGTGTCTATGTTAGAAACCAACACTCTCTCTATTTGGCAAAAAATTTGTGAAATTATAAAACTAGAAGAACATACATACATACATACATACATACATACATACATACATACATACATACATACATACATACATACATACATACCTGCATGCATGCAAACATGATTGCTTCATCTTGTCAGATGATAACCATCTCAACTTCAACTCAATTATCCCTGCAAGTCTACACCTTCCCATGTACATGGAGGTGGTCTTTCAATCCAGCAACAAAAGGCAAAACCATGACCCTACCCCCAAGTAGCAACAACACTCTAACAAAGGACACATCAGCACAGGTAACTGGGGAACCATCAAAGCTACAGAGGTGACAGTATTTCTTTGGTGCAAATTTGCGTAACACCCCAATAGCTGCAGCAATGACCCAATGTCTATATGGCGCCAGCCTGCATTGGCTGTATAGATAGAATGACAGATGACAAGATTGCAAAAAGGACATCTGTACATTATGGATTGTAGTGACAAATGCTTGTACAACACAAGTGCCACTCTCTAAGACCCAGTAATAATTTCTGATCACAATCCTTAGCAAGATGACCAGTAATTATGAAAACCACAGGTTTCACTTCAGAATTTCCCTCTCTTAAAAGAATGCCATAACAACAGCTAGGGGTCCTTCACTCCTAGTGAACTTACTGCACTCTATGACACCAATCAGGGGGATTTCTGAGTTCCTGTGCACAGATAGGTTGTCATAATTAAGTCTAAGGAGTCCTATCTACCCTATTTTTCAAATCAGAGTGACCCATCTCATGGGCAGATTGCCACCCAAGGCTGACAAGTTCTGTCTACTTGAAGCAACTAATTTTAAGACACCAAGAATTCACCTTTTCCCTTTTGTCCTTGTCAGTTCCAAAAATCTCTACCATGGGAAGGCCAGGAGCTGGGCTTCAGTTGTCAGAGGTTATATGAGACATAAGTTGTTTTAGTAGGGAGTAGATTCTCAGGCCTACTCCCACCTCAGCAATGATAACCTTAAGAGATACATACATACATGATGGCCACAACTTGATTTCAAGCAATGTCATTGCTTGATACTCCTCTTAAGCATGAGCAGTATAGACATTGCTTTTTAATCTCACTAGGGAACCGCACACCTTGCACAGCCGTGGCAATGATGGGGGTTTCTTGCTGTAGGTGTTACAATGCTGCTTTAGGGCACTTTCATATGATGTTTCAGTCCACTAACTAAGGCATACTCCCTGCAAACAGAAATGCCATACAATGCCAAGACAGTGTCTTTGTGTGTGTGGCTTCTTTGATGACGTCTAAAGCCTGCCTTACTGAGACAACCAACATTCTTTACAAGTTAAATCAATCTGCATGCCAAGATACTCAGGCCAACTGACCTTAAGGCACTAACAAGCACACCACTTGAGCTGTTTATGCTCAACATAGTTTCTTTCAAATTCTCCTCTCCCATCATGCACTGTCTTCCTCCAGGGAAGGTGACCTAGAGTGAAGTTCTCCCAGTCATTCTCTAATATTTTCATCTTCTCCAGTGTGCTTTTAATACAATCCTTGTACCTAATGACTCTGTCAATTTGCCATCAATTTTATTAAAGATGCCTTATTTTGCAGAATCCTAGAATAATTTTGTGGACCCCCAACTTCGAAAAACTTTGCTGTAACTCTTTTATCTTGACATCACAGAATATATTATAATTATTTTGGGCAAGATGCTACTGGCTCATCACCAGGTTTTGCTGCTCAAGGAAACTTCAGAACATTTTTTATATATTCTGTTTTCTTAATTTTAGGGTACACCACTGAAAAGCAGGAAGGTAATGCCATTTAGTTTATCCCCTTGGTAATGGGCCTGAGTCAGTATAATATAAATGAGGACCCCAGGAGTGAAATTACAGTAAAGTAGAGTAAGAACAACAAAACAGTTTACAATTTTACCTTATATTTCAAGATTAGGACCGCTTTCTCAAAAGAAAGGAAATAAAAAGTGGTGTTCATGTCAAACAGTACTCTACTGCAGAAAGTACTTTCTCAAAACAATCGCATATCTCACAATAATTCATATAAACTATATATAATTCTTTAGAGATTGTCAATATTGTTCAGGTAAAGTTACTTTTCCACATGAATATTTGTGACATTATTGGATCATGGCAGTATCGGTAGAGGGTCGGACGTCATGCTTTCCAGCATAGTTACGTCCCTTTACGATCTGAGTTCAAATCCCGCCGAGGTTGACTTTGCCTTTCATCCTTACGGGGTTCGATAAAATAAAGTACCAGTAATGCACTGGGTAATTGCTGGCCTTGTGCCTAAAGTAGAAACAATTATTGGATCAACTATGGTCGTCAATTTCGTAGTCATTAGTGTGTTGGATATTTGTTCTGGGTTTTTCAGTTAAAATCCTGCCATGGTTCACATTGCTTTCATCCTTTCAGTGATAATAAAGAGAGTAGCAGCCCAATATTGGTGCAGCTCACTCTCTTTCCTGTTATCAATTTCTGAATGTTATGCTGGATCAAGGGAAAGTAGGTTGAGGGAGTGTCTGAGCCTGTTCATGACTGCATGAGCACCTAAAAAACTTCAGCAGAAGCATGGTACATTTTACCAACTGATACTCAATAAACCTTACACTAACCGTAACCCCCAACCATAACACTAACCCTAACCCTAACCCTAAATCAAACTCAAACCCTAACCCCAACCCTAACATTAACCCTGTCTTACATGGTTTGAGATTCATTAAATATACATGCCTAGCTTTGGTGTTGATCAATGTAAAAAATGAGAAACATCTATAAGTTCACGCTCCAATTAATGTAAATTTCCATCTGATTAATTGTATTCATTGTTGTCATGGCAAACTTTTGACAACACTAACAATAAATACGAGGTCTTTGAAATTCTACATGGTTACTCAACCTGCTGGAAATAACAGCCAAATTTCCCTGAAATCACACCTTACCATCTTATATTAGAACTGGATGCATTAAATAATTGTTTCTACTTTAGGAAGAAGGCCAGCAATTTGAAGGGAAGGGAGTAAATTAAATCAACCCCCAGTATGTTTCTGTTACTTAATCTCATCCTTTTTACTGTTACTTAACTTTATTGACCCCACAAGGATGAAAGGTAAAGCTAACCTCAGTAAGATTTGAACTCAGAACATAAAGGGATGTAAGTATATACCGGAAATCATGTTGTCCAACACTCTATCAACACTGCCAATCCACCTCCCTCTATGTAGTTCTATATGCCTGGTGGATGGTTGTGTATGGATAGATCAGAGTTTTTCACCTTTTTTTTTTTTCTGCGACCTACAGCAAACCATTTTTGCTGATTTTTGCCTACTTTTGTCAATTTTTTTCTTAATGTCGTAACTCATTAATGAGTTGGGTTACACAGATTGAAAACCCCTGCCTTACGAGTGTAGGTTGACTATGATGGAGTGATGCTAGAGCAATGAAATTTTGCATGCATTCATTTCAATTCTTCTTATTAATATCTGCATTGATTCTTTCCAGGGATTATATTGAAAAATAAACTTCATTTGGTAATTCCATAAGAGTATCTTGGTCAGCATATGAACTTTTCAGCTGACCCTTCTAGATCATGTCTGCTTCTTAAGGTTGACTTGGGCTAAATAAGAACAACACTGTTCTTCAAACAGTAATAACTCATCTAATTGTATCTGCAGCATTAAATCTTCAGCTGCTATTATATGTGTGCTCATGCATTCCATATTTAGCATGGTTTCTTTGTCCTGATGCCTTTCCTAATGCCAATCACTTTACAGAATGTACTTGATACAGCATTATGCACTAACACCAGCATTATGACTTTACAGAATGTACAGTGTACATTTTATTGTGGCACTAGCACTAGAGAGATTGTCATGTACTCAGAAAAACTAACGGGTCCTCTGTGCACTATATTGTCCCCATGTGATTGCCAACCACTTTACAGATGTGTCTACATTCAATAACCACAAATGACTATATTTGAGAGTAATCAAAGGAAAGTATAAGTTGTTTTCATTTGTTCTTGCCTTAACCCTTTAGCACTTAAACCGGCTGTATCCGGCCAGAATTCTCTCATCTCTTTCTGTTGAAACCAGCTTTAATTGGCTTTAAGGTTTTGTTCTCAAAATAAATAATATCAAAATCTCATAGATTCGATATTATGTGAAATAATTATGTGAGATAAAGCCCTTACTGCGAAAATACAATAGTTTATATAGAGTAATGTAAATGTTGAAGGGTTTATATCATCATCATCATTATCATCATATATAGTATGTAAAGTTTGTAGATGTTTTTATGTAACAACCATCTCAGTTAAATTTTCTTTGTGTTCTTTGATATTATGATCTGTTCATGAAATACTTTGGCTTCTGTTAGATATTTATGTTAGGATGTTAGATTCTGTAAGATAGAGAGTTATGTTAAGGAGATAACACAAGTCCAAGCTGTTTGGCAATATGCCATTATACAAAAGACCTGCCTTCCTGTACAAGTACTGCCACACAAAAACTAAAAGTAAATATAGCAAGTGACAGTGTTAGTGATTAAAGAGAGACAATAAAAGGTTTGAGAGAGCTCTTTAGTTTGGATGAGCATGTAACAACCTCTCTAGTTTTGGTGCCATGATAAAATGCATCCAGTACACTTTGTAAAGTGGTAAGGGTGGTGCCCCAACAAACACACCAGTAGATCCTTTAAGATGGTTGGCATAAGGAGGCCATGCCAAATATGGAATGTATGAGCAAGATGGGACAATCCACCCTGGTAATTTGTCCAACTCCTGCCAACATGGAAGGTAGACATAAATGATGATGAGGATAATGATAATACATATGTAAATAAAGTTATTCCCTCCTCATTCGCTAGCTAGCTACATATTCTTTCAACATCACTAACTGTGGTGTTTAAATAACTTGCTCTTTTCATTCTGAAATAGAATATTTTTGTTCCATTGTGTGTATTTACACTTTTATTTATTACTAGCTGAATTATCCGGCGTTGCCCGGGTTACTGCTGTTCTTATTCAGATTAGTAAACAATAAATATGAAGATATATTTTTTTTCCTCATAATTATTTCAAAATATCTAGATTTTGTTAAAAAAAATATCAAAATTGTAATGATAATAGAATTTAGAAATGAAAATCTGTCAGTCTTGAAGCACCTTAGGGTAAACAATATTCCCTGTGTAATTCATGTATGTGTGTATTTAATAACATACCTAATGAATGTGCAAACACATACATATTCATATACAAAATGTGACATTGTTGTGTTGTTTTCTATTGTTTTAATCCAAATGATACACACTCACACACACATACACTCACATACACTCACACACATTCTCACATACATATACTACTAAGACAGGCACACACAGACATACATTCACGCACACCTGTCTGTCATCACATATGTATCTGTATGTGTAGATGTGTGTGTGTGTGTGTTTAATTGTCTGTGTGTGAAGATAATGTGTATGCAACTTACTAAGGCTATATGTATGTGTAGATGTGTGTATGTTTAATTCTCTGAGGCCTAACGTACCTCACAAACACACACACACTCAGACACATACACACTCATATACAAAATATGACGTCATGGGGGTGGTGGTGGTGGTTGACTAAAGAAAATATCGTTATGTCAGTCAACACACATACACTCACACACATAGACTCTAACATACATATACTAAGACAGACACATGCACATACAAAATGTGACGTCTACACTCTCACACACACTCATACACATTATGCGTATGTATGTGTAGATGTGGGTGTGTTTAATTCTCTGAGGCTTAACGTACATAATGAACTCACAAACAAACACTCACTCACAGACACATACACACTCATATACAAAATGTGACGTCATAGTGGTGGTGGTAGTTTACTATGGTTGACTATAAAAATATTATTTTAGATAAAATCTTATATTGTTTTAATCCAAATGAAAATAAAAATTACATGTTGACACTTCCGGGGTCTATTACCTTGTAAAATTTGATTTGATTTTGTTTAGCCGTTTGAGAATGCATAGGAACAGACAGTCAGACAGACAGAGAGACAAAGAATTTTATATATATAGAGATTGAACATTTGACCTGCTAGAAACAGCAGCCAAACCTCCTTCAAATCATACCCTACTACCTCAAAAGAAAGGTACATTGTAAACTGAAATTCAGAATATACTACTCCTAAAATATCAATGGTTATTTTATATTTAATATCTTTGATCATAAGTCTGTTTGATCAGGATCTACATGTGGCTAAACAAAAACAACAACCACTACCACTGCTGCTGCTGATGATGATGATTCTAAAACATGTTATGAAACAATATGTTAAAATATTTTCAAATCAAAATATCTGAAACCACCCTTGTTTTTATAATACAAAACTGTATATTTATTTAAAAACACTCTTGTATCACCTTTGTTAAGTTGTATTTCAAATACCAGCTTTATAACGAGGAAGTTAGTTAAATCTTTCTAAATTCTTGATTATTTTCAAAATTATTTGAAAATCTTAGGCTGTTTGTTTCTTTAAAAATATATTAATGAAAAAATTAAGGTGTTACCAGTGAGTCCTCAAATTTGTCCCCTCCCCTAGGAAAATACAACATAATATATAACAAAAATACCTCCAAGAAGAAAATACCCATGGCAGATTGACCCTCATCTAGTTATATATACTATTGGATGTTATCTACTGTCTTTCGTATAATCATTGAAAAATTTTGCAAATTAATTGTCAAACTAAATGTCTATCTATTAAATGTGGAGAGTCCAATTGTTTATTTATATATTATTACCTGGACCTGTAGAACTATGGTTGGTCATAACTAAGGCACGATAATTATATTAACTTATATTTGTACAATCACACAACATTGTTAAAGTAATTTATTACATGTGTATGGATAGATGAGAAACCTTCCTTACCATAGCAACCACCACCATCCCCACTACCTCTATTGACCAGTAATCTTGCTGAAAATGCAGCCTCTGCAGTTCCTACTGTATCACATATATGTGTGTATGTATGTGTATGGTTATAGGTCCATAAATAATGATTTCTGATTTAGGCACAAGGCCAGCAATTTTATAGAGGGGGGGGGGGCGATTAAATCAATCCCAATGTGTTACTGGTGCTTTATTTTATCGACTCCGTACGGGTGAACGGCAAAGCTAACCTCGGCGGGATTTGAACTGAGAATGTAAAGAGCCGTAACTCTATGCTGCAAAGCAGGGTGTCCTAAGCTCTACCGATACTGCCAATCAGCTGTTCTCGCTGTTACCTCTTTCTTTTTGCTTTTTCCTTCAAACACATGATGTACTATAAATAAATGGCCTTTTTCTTCTGCCTTTCACTGTTACCATTTTAACTCTAATCTCTCTCTTTTGACCTCTTCCTTCAGCCCTATAATATATAACCTGTAATTTATAATCCTGTAAGTAAATAACCTTCCCTTTTTTCTGCCTCTGACCATTAAACACTCTGATAAACACTCTTCTCGCTCTCTCTTTTGCTTCTTCTATTAATTATACTGTAAGTAAAAAGTTTTCTCATTCTTCTGCCTCTCATTATTACCACTTTCAGTAGATTGGGAGTATTGGTATAGGGTTGGTCACCATGCTTTGTGTGATAGAGTTACGGCCCATTACTGTCTGAGTTAAAATCCCGCCGAGGTTAACCTTACCTTTCATCCTTACAGGGTCAATAAAATAAAGTTCCAATAATGCACTGGGGTAATTGCTGGCCTTGTGCCAAAAGTAGAAACAGTTATTATCACTTTCAGTTTGATACATTTCTCTTTCTCTTTTTGATTCTTCATGCATCTATATAACATACATACATATATACATGCATAAGAATATGTGGAGGCACAGGACCTCGTAGTAAGAGTGTTGGACAAGCATATTGTTGTGGGTTTGATTCCTGGGTTGCGTGTTGTGTTCTTGAGCAAAACACTTCATTTCACGTTGCTCCAGTATACTCAGCTGAAAATGAGTACCAACAATAGCTGGGGGTTTAACCCTGTGATGGACTGGTGTCCTGTCCAGGGGGTAGTATTTTACTCTCAGTCACTTTGAAACCGGGATAAGCACCAGCCAAATGAGCTTTCTGGCTTAAGACAGACTTTAGACTTTTTTAGACATAAGCATATTAATATTGTAGATTTATTTTTGTTACAAAATAAGAATCTATTAATATATAACTACACTTTCTTTGGAGAACTCTCAATTTATTTAACAACAGGTTTCTCACTTTAGATTATTCATGAGACAAAATTATGTATTTTGTTCTCACAATGCATAAAAATTATGAAAACACTGTAGAATTAATCTTGTGTTCTTTATAAATTAAAATGTTATGGGTAGTGGGTGGTTCTTTTAGGGTGTAATTGGTTAACATCAAGGCATCGATTAGTGTTACCATGATTGCAGCATCGACTGTAACTAAACATGTCTTATATTCAGACATGGCTGTAACACACTGTGTCACACTGAATCATCATGAGTATTAGGTTAAGAGTAAACTTACATGTTAATTTGTGAGTTGGACATTCAGTTGAACAAACAACTGAATACTCATCGTTGAAAATGGAGGTTCCATCATCATTAGCTTTGCCTTTCGTCCTTATGGGGTCAATGAAATAAAGCACTGGGGCCCATTTAATCAACTTTCACCTTCTCAAAAATGGTTGGCTTTGTGCCTAAAGTAGAAATGGTTATTATTATTACTATTATTATTTTCTTGGAGTCTCAATCATTGATTTTATTTAATTGGAAAGTTTGTTCAAATGAACATCAAGCTGCTACCTGCAGCCTCAGACATTCAGGACATGTTGGAGGATTCTTGCTGTTCTCAGCAAGCATGCCTTTTGAAGTGTTCCAAAAAATGGAGCTGGACTAATATTCTTTAACCATCCTTGAAAACTCTTCGAGATAGTACCTAGTGCTCCTATGACAATCAGGAAGACCTTGATCTCATGACAGTCCCAAATCCTTTTTAGTTCCCACTTTAATCTCTGATATTGGTTAATTTTCTCTTTCTACTTTTCTTGTGTCAAAGGGACAATAACATTAATAACACACAAGGCCACATGTTTTGAGAGAAAGAGTGTAGTTGATGAAATCAATCCATGTATTTGACTGGTACTTTAATTTATCAACCATAGAATGATGAAAGGCAAAGTTGACCTCATGATTTGAATTGAGTATGCAAAGAGCCATACCTAAATACCACAAGGTGCTTTTTAACCTCTTTTGCTCCATGCCACACCTTGATGTCTTTAAAAGATAGGAAACTGATGATAGGAGAAGCCATGATTGTTAGGCTAAAATCAGTTGCATGTGCCTAAAATATTTTGAGTAGGTACCAACTAGTAACTTACAAAGGTAGACTGTACTTTCTGAACAATGAAGTACTGAGATTGAATAAATTGTTAGAGTATCTGTGAAAATGCCTGTGATATTTAGTTCTGAGTTCAAAACCTAATGAGATCAACCTTGGTGGAGTTGATGAATAAAAGTACCAGTCAAGCATTAAGGTCTATTTAATATTCTTCTGAAGTATCTTTGATGTAAATAGAATACTAAGATACAATAGAAAACAAAGATACCACATTTTCCCTATAACCGTGATCTAGTGCCAATGTTAAGGATCAATATTCATTATATTATTTAACAGAGTGTTTGAAATAGCAGATGTTTGTTTTGAACCAGGTATAGACATGTATGATGCTTTAACAAACCTGAATATATGAGTATCTAAGAGCAGCAAATTGGCAGTCATTAGAACAACAGACCGACTGCTTCATTGTATTTGTTTCTGCTCTTTGTACTTTAAGTTCAAATTATGCTGAGGTCAACTTTACCTTTTATCCTTCCAAGGTCAATAAAAATGTTCTAGTCCAGAATTGAGATCGATTCTATCTCTTTCTCACTTCCTTTCTCTACCTTTTCAAGCATGGATAGGGATGGGCATCTCTAGGTTTAAATGCCTAAGACATGCCGTGTATCCCAACAGCGCCCCCTACAACACCCTCAGAAGTTAGGGGCTAGAAGAATCATCATCATCATCATCATCATCATTATTGTTTAATGTGCGATTTCTCTGCTAGTATCTGATATATTTAATAATGTGTTAACATTTCTCAGAGTTGCCTTCTGCATGAACATATAGTTAAGTGGTGACTATCTGTTATTGTTTAGCCCTAGGTCAGCTGTGTATGATCAAACCTAAGATCAAAGACGTTACAATTGCAACCATACTGTTTTCTTTGTATATGAGAAACTTTGTTGTTCAATATGTACTTCTTTAAATCAATAAGATATGATTTAAAGGAGATTTGGTTACTATTTCTAGTATGTCGAGTTACCATGCCTTTATATTTTAAAGGTAAAGTAAATAGATGTCATGATGTTTTTTTAGCCATTCTTAAGAACATAGACAATATAAGCAAGATGAATCAACTTCAATGAGAATAGAAAACAATAGCTCAAAGACCAGCAAGTTCATTTTGTAATAGCCCACTTTTGAATTTTTTTTTTTTTTTTAGTATTCCCATTATCGTCATCATCATCATTTTACATTTGTTTCCCATGCTGGCTTGGATTGAACAGGTCTTCAAGGACTGAAATAAGAAGGATCAGATAACTATGTCTCACTTCCATTCTCCATTTATTGCATGATTTATACAACTAGATGCTCTTCCTAATGCCAACTACTGGGGGTATTTTATCATGATACCAACACTACCACTTCACAGAGTGTACTGGGAGCATTTTATCATAACACCATCATTAGTGAAGTCATTATATCCTCATCAAGACTATAAACCCTATACTGTCTTGGATCAAATGTCAAAAGGATCAATAGCTCTATCTGTTGCAGATCCCTGTGTCTCGCTCAATGGCACTCAACATCATAATCTTTCCCATTGACACAAGGCTACAAATTCAATAGCAAAAAATCACTGGAGTTAATTGTGATGTGGTTTGTTTTCTTAGGCAAAGACAGTGAGTGATAACAAGAAAAATGAGTCATACAGAAAAAAATGACAAAGAAAAAGTATTCAGACTCCTTTAATTACTCACTATAACAGAGAGTGCTTGTGTTACCCCAAGATTGGGCTCAGTCAGGATTTGAACTCTATACCATTTACAACCAAAGCAAGAGTCATAACATTGAGCCACAGCCAGTAACTTATATTTTTCAGCAATTGGTATTTGAGACATTTGAGGGTAGGCCACTGACAACAAAGTTTTTGTCATTGTTGGCACCTTGTCTTGCTGAAGAATCTGGTGATACTTGTGAGTGTGCTTGACTGTTCCAGCACCTCAGCCTCACTATCAGCCACAGTAATGCCAAAAATGTTTTGGATTGTCTCAAACCTTTTCTGGGGTTAATTATTCTGTAGACTCAGTAGTCTTCTACTGTAGGATACTGGGCCACACACTAGAAATGAAAGTGTGAAGTGATATCACATCAGTGAAAGGGGTGAAACAGAACTTTTTTCATGTGGTAACACTGAGCAGGCAGCAGTGTTTTTCAATGGGTCACACGAAAAAACTAATCTCTTGCCAGATATTGGGTAAGTGTGATTCTCAGATGCACAGCTATATATAAAAACAAGACACGAGAGGACATCCATTTTCTACCACACCTACTTTATAACAAGTATGTATACAAAAATACAAATCCTTATTGTTGTTTACAGTTGTGAGAAAATCTAATGTTCTGTCTTCATTTCTTTTTAACCAAACTCTGATAATACTGACTCCAGCTAACACTCAACCCTACCAATCGTTTTGCTTTTTTAGAAAATTGAAGTAGAAAGACTATTTTCTAGATTGTTTTATTTTTATTTAGAGGAAACATTGATTTTGTTAGTGATGATGGTAGTAGTGACAACGATTTGTAAACATTGCTGCATGGAAACCATTCAAGTGTCTGCAGAAATTCTACATCAACTGATGTCGTTGTAGAAATTAATCAGAATGTTGGTTGTTAAAAACAATCAGAACTGTTGAAATGATAAAGACTGCATAAGATTTATTTTTTCCTTTCTTTTTATTTCTATCCTTTTAGTTATATAATTTTTGTTTATGTTTTTATTCCCTTTCTTTTATTCAACTTTGTCTTATATATATATATTATTATACTCAGTTTTGTGAGCTGCTGAACGTTTTAGTATATTCTTCTTTACAAATCATACAAACTCATCAATACATACCTATTATATCAGGTGTCATAATTTACCTGATGTGGTTTCTATTGAGGAAGGTCAGTTTTGCACAGTTAGCTTTCCTTCTTTTTTTGTTCTTTTCTTTTGTACATACAACAAATGACAGCTTTTATCTTAAATATTTTATACAAAACATTCTGAAACATTCAGACTTCATATATAATATAGTGATTTTTATCTATCATGTCTTTTATATTGAAACGAATAATACAAAAAAAAAATGGTGTGCATATCAGAAATGTAAAGAATATGCATTAATAGTTTAAGAAGGCTTTGGAAAAGTAGTTAGCAGATGAGTTTTTAGAAATAATTTCCTACTAAAGGACGATGAGTTTTTATACACAAAAATATCGAACTGAATTAAGTTGTAGATAAAACTTCATCTAACTAATGCTGATTGACATTTTCACTGATCAGCTTACCCACCTAACATTATCGTTTTACTGAAGAAACTCTTTTTAAGCTGTTGGCAGAATATTGATGTAATCAGACAACCAATACAAAGAATGAGGAAGCACACACTGAAAAAAAAGCTTATCTAAGAAAAAAGATTTGATTTATTATTAGAAAACTTTGTAAAAAAGATTCATGCATTCTTTCAGAATCCAGTAAAACATCTTAAGTATGACAAAGAGGAGATCAAAGCTACGACGGAAATTTCTCTGAGACAACTTGCTGTGAGCCATAGACAAGACCTGTGCCTGCAGTAAAGTACCAGCAAGACAAAAGGTGACCTGGTGGTGAACTTTTGGGAGAACAATTAGTTTAGAAAATATGTCTGGAAAAAGCAAACCGGCAAAGCATTGGAACAGATGCTTTGTGGTACTCATTCTAGCTCTTTGCATTTTAAGTTCAAATTCTTGTATGACCTACTTGAGTGGTAGATGTAATTCCTCATTCAGTTTAACATCACTCAATTCATCCCTCCCATCAGTCTTGGAAGTCTTAAAAAAGATCATGAGCATTGCTTTCCCTCTTTGACTAAGATTGATTATTTCACCCTTTAACTGTCTATTTCAATAGTTGCCACCTCTGTTGAGTCTTCCTTCCACTCATTCTCCAGATTCATCAACCTCTCACAATAGCATTTCCAGACCTCTATCTTCTGAGCATTACTGCAGTTAAGTGTTCCAAAGTTATTTCAAACTCACCTGTCCCCAATAATATCCCATTCCACACTGACACATTGCCTCACAATACAGGACACCTCATACAATTGATCTTTACATTGCAGTCCACTGGCAAACCTCTTGCTTTCAGCTTCTCTACATGCTAATTAAACCCGTCGTCTAGCTTCTCTTTTAACTACTTGGTATTACTATTAGCTGCCCCCATTTTTCCAGTCTTCCTATGCCTCTCTCTAAGTGCTAATGTCTACAGTACTGTTCCACCACCAGGTCACCTTTCATTTGGCTAGTACCTTGCTCCAGGTCTCATCAGTAACCTGAGGCAAGTTGTGCTGTAGAAACTTCCAATTGTCCTCTATGTCATATGTATCAATATCCTTCTTGTATGTATCACATAGAACTTTTCCAAACCTATATTTAACAAAGAGGTGTTTTAGCTTCTATACCCTATTTCTCCAGATTGCCCTATTTTAAACACCACTTTAATAATGTCAAAGTTATTTATTTTACTTAATAGCTCTAAATTCTTGGTTATTTTCAAAATTTCTTGAAACCCGTAATTAGTGTACTTCTTTAGAAATATGGTAGAGAAAGGGTTAAGAATGGTTTCAAGCATTATATTTTCTTTCTCAATAAAATAATTTGTAAATTACAGTCAAGCTGTACTGCAGATAAGTCAGTTTCTCACACAAGCAGGATGAAATAGTAAGGAGAGGACAGCCCCCCATCTACCTATTTGTCATATCTCCTCCCCAATCCCTGATAACCTTACCTTATCTTAAACCTGAAGAAAGAGAAAAGTAGAACAACATTTAGGTTCCTGCCTACCAGTATACTCCCAATTTCAATGTCCTAAATAGCTCCCTTCCTTGTCCAACCCATGCTGGCATTGGTTGGATGAACCTACTCTGATTCACCTTACCCCGATCCTTTTCATAATCACATCCCCGACTCACCTTTTCCAGCAGACCCAGGTCAAAATGAAAAGCCAGACACATCCTTCAAAATGTCAGATGCCATCCACTTGCTTCAAGGCCACCCCCATGACTCAGTGCTTCCTCTCTAATGGTGGATGTCTACCCTACCCCTTACTCCCCAGTAAGCATATAACCTGTACCCTTCTCATTTTTTAGACACATCCCAATGTCTCCCTATCCTGACAAATGAGTACACTAATGTTGTAATAAGGTAGTGCTGGTACCACGATAAAATGCTCCCAGACCATTCTGTAAAGTGGTAGTGCTGGTGCCATGACAAAATGCTCCCAGACCACTCTGTAAAGTGGTAGTGCTGGTGCCATGACAAAATGCTCCCAGACCACTCTGTAAAGTGTAGTGCTGGTGCCATGACAAAAAGCACCTAGTCTGTACTGTAAAGTGGTAGTGCTAGTGCCATGACAAAAAGCACCCAGTTCAACCTGTAAGATGTTAGTGCTGGTGTCATGATAAAATGCTTCCAGTATATGGTGTAAAGTGATTGGCTTTAGGAAGGGCATCCAGCTATAGAAACCAACCCCAAAATGGAACATCAAGTATGATACAGCCACCTGACTGGTCTAGTATCAGTAAGTGACAGCCTGTCTAACCCATGTAAGTATAGAAAATAGACATTAAATGTTGATGATGATGATGATGAATCAGTTGCTGTTCTACATCCTACTACAAGTTATTTATGCTAGCCAGGATATATTGCCTGGGTTAATTGATACAAAAGAATGTATAATCACTCATTTCACAGTTGAATGTTTAACTTTAAATATATAAATATATAATTGTTTCTACTTTAGGCACAAGGCCAGCAATTATCCCAGTGTATTACTGGTACTTTATTTTATCGACTCCGTAAAGATGAAAGGCAAAGTTAACCTCGGCAGGATTTGAACTCAGAATGGCAAGGGCCGTAACTCTATGCTTCAAAGCATGGCGCCCGACCCTCTACCGATACTGCCAATCCACCGCCCTTATATATAAATATATAATTGTTTCTACTATTGGCACAAGGCCAGCAATTATCCCAGTACATTACTGGTACTTTATTTTATCGACTCCGTAAGGATGAAAGGCAAAGTTAACCTTGGCGGGATTTGAACTCAGAATGGCAAGGGCCGTAACTCTATGCTTCAAAGCATGACACCCGACCCTCTACCGATACTGCTAGTCCACCGCCATTATAATATATAATGCACTGGGTAATTGCTGGCCTTGTGCCTAAAGTAGAAACAATTATAATATATAAATATATAATGAATATTAAATAGGCTTTTAAATTTTGAAATATTTGTTAATCATGCTGTGTGACATTCCATGTAATTTTACACTGGAGGTTGGTTTTAATGTTCCAGTGCTAGAATCTGTCTGTCTGTCTGTCTACCTGCCTGCCTGCGTGGGTGTGTGAAGGCATATTTGTATGTGTGAAGGTGTACATGTGTGTGTGTGTCTTTGAAGACCTATGTATGAAGGTATATGTGTGTTTCTGTGTGAAGGCATGTGTGTGTTTGAAGGTGTGCAGCATAATGGTTAGGATGCTGGTCTTATGGTCGTAAGGTTGTGTATTTGATCCCTGGACTGAATAATGTGCTGTCCTTAAGCAAGATACTTCATTTCACATTGCTCCACTCCATTTAACTGAAAATGAATACCAGAAGCAGCTGGGTGGGGGAAACTTCTGATAGACTGGTGTCATATCTCAGGGGAAGTTATGTACTCTCAATCACTTGACATCACATGAAACCAGGATAAACTCTGAACTGAGAAATTCCAAGGCTCAAAAAGACTTTAATAATAATTTGAAAATGTGAAAGCCCCAAACACAAAAAATAACTATAATAATAGTTGATCACTAAAGATAATAGCTGAGAAAATTGAATAAATTACCCATAGAAGAAGAAATATGTGGACAGAGGTGCTTAAATCTGTAAGGGTAATTTATCGATTTTCTCCACTATTATCTAGACTGTTATTATAGTTATTTTATGCATTTTGCAGTCTCATATTTTTAATTTTCAAACATTCCTAGAACTTTGAAAATTCATAAGGTTTATTGAATAAGAACCAAAAAAAGCACTTAGTCCACCCTGCTAGGTGGTCATGCTGGTGCCATGACAAAAAGCACCCAGTCTACTTTGTAAGGTGATTGTACTGATACCATGACAAAAAGCACCCACTCCACCTGTGAGGTGATAGTGCTGGTATCATGACAAAAATATGCCTCATATTTGTTCCAGCTCTTTACATTTTGAGTTCAAATTTAACTTTCACCAATTGATAAAATAAAGTACCAATCAAATATTGGAGTTGATTTAATCAACTAAATCTTTACCCAAAACATCAGACACCATGCTTTGCAGCATAGCCCTTTATGTTCTGGGTTCAAATCTCGTCGAGGTTAGCTTTGCCTTTCATTTATATGTGGTCGATAAAATAAAGTACCAGTAATGCACTTGGGTAATTGCTGGCCCTATGCCAAAAGTAGAAACATTATTATTATTATTGATAAACATCATCTCAGAGACTTGATTTCAATTTGGAATATTACTTGATAAAGTGCATAGCTCAGAGATGAGAGAATCATTCCAGGTAGAGCCGTTACTTCTCCAAATTGTGAGATCACAGCTCCGATACAATAGGCATGTGGCTAGAATGTCTCAGGAAAGAATCATTGGACAGATTTTACAGGCAAAACCAACCGATAAGAGACCCAGAGCAAGATGGTTGGATAACATCCATGAGCTTGGCTGGTCATGCTTGGAGATCCAGCCGGATCAGTTGGAGATGATTGCTTCTGACAGGACCTGCTGGAAGGAATCTGCCCCCACATCCCTTGAAGAAGAAGTTGCTGCTGCTTGCAGACATTTCACTTCACTTACAACATTTATACTTTTGAGAAAGGTATAAACATCTCAACATCCCATTTAGTCTCTATATAAATTTGAAGACTTATACCTTGCAACAAGGTATTTGTATTAGATAAAGCAAGGATATTTGGACAACTTTAACCCTTTAGTAATCACATTACTCTATATTTACTATTATATTTTCATGGTAAAGGCTTTACCTCGCATAATTATCTCACATAATATCGAATCTATGAGATTTTGAAAGTATTTATTTTGAGAACAATACCTTAATATCAGTTTCAGCGACCAGTTACAGCCAGTTTCAACAGAAAGAGGTAGAGAATTCCGGTCGGTTTTGGTCGGTTTGAACATTAAAGGGTTAAGAAAGTAAGAATATTTGTTGTATTCATTAGTTTAATTAAGTGTCTCATTTTACTTTGTTTGTTACCTATTAACCCTTTCATTACCATATTTCAATTAATTAATGAAGAATTTGAAGGATTTACTAAAATTGACGTACAACCAAACAAATACCCTCCCTCAGGTATATACCATACTCTGAACGCCTTGCTTCTCTGATCATTAAAGCTCTGACATCTGGTAACTGACTTGGTAGACAACCACAAGATTATTAACTATCTTTCCAACACTAAAACCTGTGGACATGCTTACAAAATCAGAAAACAGCACAGCTCCCATGATTTTCAGAAACATTTTTTCATGCTCAGAGTTGCTGAAGCATGGAACAAACTACCTGCATCAGTTGTTATCTGTTGGGACACTGCATCCTTTAAAACTTCCATGCCTCCCAAAATTCGCCAATACTACAGATATTCCCCTTCCATACACACACACACGTGCGTGCGTGTGTATATCATGACTCATATACTGTTCACTTTCCTGAGATTTATACATTATTCAATGAACTATACATGCACCTTTGATGAGTTATAGTGCACCTGAGCACTGTACACAATAATTTTCATTATTGTGAATTAGCAGTATCGGTAGAGGGTCAGACACCATGCTTTTCAGCATAGTTACATCCCTTTACGGTCTGAGTTCAAATCCCGTCGAGGTTAACTTTGCCTTTCATCTTTATGGGGTCGATAAAATAAAGTACCAGTAATGCACTGGGTATTTGCTGGCCTTCTGCCAAAAGTAGAAACAATTATTATATTATCACAAGCAATTACCTTTGTGCCTAAACCAAGTAAAAATATTTTGAGAAAGTTAGAAAACTGATACAATCTTACAATCCCCTATAAATCCTTATTATAACATATTCATTAACATCAATGAAGATAATATATGTAAAAAAAATAATAAGGTGATGGGCTTCTGATCATATCATTTTGAGATCAAACCTAACAGCTATTATTGTTTTACAACCTTGGACAAGGAACATAACTCAGTTTGTCTCAGTTTATCTGACAGAAAAGCAGGTTTTATTTATACTTAACTAACCTGAGCCTAAATTTCTCCACAACAAACTACACATAACAGTACATGGGGCATATGTTGTACACACACCAAATTCATAGACTGCCTACACAATGAAACAAAAATACTAAAAATGAAAGACTACCTGGATGTGCTAATGGCATAGTTTAATGTTACAACCCCCTACCCACCACCACCACCACAAATACCCACAGTAATGACAGGGATGGTCACTACATGAAAAGCCACCTCCAAACACCAAGACATACAACAATATTCTAAAAATACTATCTCTCCCAATCAGCCTAGACAAACATAAACACATCTATATATAAATTTGAGTGATTTCCATCTGTCACACAATGTGTGTGTTTGTGTGAATGTATATGTATGTATAAGGAAGGAAGGGGATAGTGAAAAAACTATAGGAAAACACATGCTGGTGTTTCATTTGCTACACTGTGTGAGTGCATGTGTGTTTGTGTGCATATGTTTGTGTGAATGTATGTGTGAATATATGAGAGTGTATTCTTGTGTGTCTGTTTGTATGTTTATATTTGTATACACATACATATAAATGTATGCATATGCACATACACACACGCACGCACACACACACACACACATACACATATACATCAGCATGTTGAAAAAAATGCTAGTACATAGAAATAACTGTAATATCTAGACTCACTGATCTATGAAGATGTGATATACACTGGTAACCTTAATTACGTCACACTTCAACTAAGTCCATTTTGCTTTATCGACACTGTGGCTACCACCAGAATACAGGTGTACAGGAATAGACTGGACAGTAGAGAGAGAGAGTGCAAATATGTGCAGACTGTCACACTGCACCCAATACCATTCATCACTGCATGTCAGAGAGTGCAGTATGGTCTTCAGCTAAATTGAATCTGCTGGTCATGCATCGTTCTGCCAATTACCTGCATGACATAAGACTGCTTGCTCAAAGCTGAACTGGGGCTACACAACAACAACAAAATGGTTACAAGCCAAAAAGGAAGCTTCTACATTATCATTCACCCTGCTAGAAATAGCAGCTACTCTTGGATGCTTTTAATAAAGCCCACTCTACTGCAGACATTTTGACCAGGTCTCCAGTTTGAAGATGCCTTCCTCCCTCCCACTAGTCTCAGAATCCCTGAAAATAGTCATGAGTACTGCCCTTTCCTCATTGATTAAACATCTAAATCGTTAATGGCAGAAAAATATCCAGCCACAATTTTTTTTTTTTATTTCTTAAACAATACGAAAACATTGTAATTTTGGAAATATTATCTTATTCATGTGAGTACAGAAAATTGAATGTAAATCAATAAATATAAATTAGCATGTTACATAATATTTATATATTATGGAATGGAAATGACCTTGAGTTTTGAGGAGTGTTCCAGTTGTTCAATCAACATAGCCTGCTCATAAAATTAACATGTGACTGAGTATTCCACAGACATATGCACCCTTAATGTATTTCTCAGGAAGATTTAGTGTGACACAATGTGTGACAGGGCTGGCACAGTAAATTACAGCTACAGTCCATCCGATGGGCTTCTAAATAGATTCCATTTACCCGAGGTTATAGTAAATGACCCTTGTCCAAGATGCTACACAGTGAAATTGAACCCAGGAACTAACAATTGTGAAGTAAGTAAACTTCATAATCATACAGCTATGCTGCATTCACTTATATATTATATAATATGATATATACTAAAGCAAAATAAAGGCACTCATTTGAACTAAAACTAAGAAGTGACTGCTTACAGCAACTGAAGATCTATCTTTATACTGACATGTACCTCAGAACAAGTAGTTATTTAATAAGTTATGTTTAGCACACTGATGTAGGTAAATATTTAGTTTGGTGGTCAAATATTCTAAAATCGTAATACTTAAAAATGTCATCATCATCACCTATGTTTACTTTTCCATAGAAGGGCCAGGGTTCATTTTAATACAGTGTCTTTACACTTGTAGGGTTGCGGAGATCCTTATGTCTTACCAAGGTCATAACATTCACTCTAATGTTCCTGTCAGGATAAAATTCACCCAGTACATTCTGCGAAGTGATTGGTATTAGAAAGGGCATCCAGCCATTGAAATCATGCCAAACATGGAAGTATGAGCAAAATGTGATCCTTCAACTCATCTAAGAGGGCAGTAACTCTGAATAATGACTGGCTTGCACCACAATACCGAGTACATCACTTAAATAATAAAAGCTATCAACTATTTCTAAAGAGCCTTATGGGCATTGGACGACTATTTTTTGAGTGCTACTCTTGTGTAACTTTTACATATGAAATCCTTCTTTTCTGTCAGTCTACCTGGCATCTATGAGAAAAGTCAATAAGGAAAAACAACATAGCAGAACAATACAATGTCATTTGAAATCGAATCTAAAATTTCTCGCCTCTAAAACCACCTTTTGTTAGGAATTCTCGCCATTGTCCTGTCAAAAGACATCTATGATAAACGTATATACCACTTGACCTGTGACCCCAGACAGACGAAACACACATGGCTACTATTAAATCAAAAACCATATACATATCCTTCTAGCTATAGTATTATCTATACATATATATAAAACTGAAATTGTCTGTGTGCCCTAATTTTTGCAAAGTCTATACAAATCCACATTTCTACTCTGATTGACTTCAAACTTGTATTTATATATTCCTTGGGGTCTAAAGATATTAACTGTAGCTTTTATTTTTCAATTTTCTGTTGTTAAAGTGGTGTTAGGCACCGGTTAGCGATCTCTCTCTCTCTTTCTTAGTCTGTCTTTTTAGATAGATACATAGCTATAACGTCACGCCCTTATAATATCTGTCTATATGTCTGGCTGTCTGCATTACGACATTATGAAAACATTGTTCTCATTGCTGGCGTATTATCTTCGCTATTTTCTGTTCATTGCCAGGGAACGTCTTCACGAACCAAAGTATCGTCTTCCTGTTTTCCTTCAGTTGCAACGTTTTTCGAAATATTTACTTCTGAGTTCACAGATTGATTTTTTTAGTTTCAGAAAATCCCGTTAAGGGTGAAAGCAGCGATTCTTTGCTTAAACTTTAATCTGTTATTTTAATATATATATCTTCTTGTTTTTAAACTCTGATTACTGTTATACGTTCGTTTAATAAGCTTCTCGTATTTAAACACTGATTACTGTTATACATTCGTTTAAATTATGGTCGAATTTGTAAGTTTAGAGTATATAAAAATAACCTTCTAGTTATAACTTTTTCGGGAACATTCTTCCTTCTTCTCTACTCTGCCCCCCAATGCATTATTTATAAGCCTACAGGTCCTCTCACACCCTCCCTCTCTCAGCAAGTATAAAATGAACCTGTCGGTGGTAAAAAATTTCAGAATTCTTCGAATCTTCATCCCTGCCGAAGGGACGTTTGTAATGTATTTCACGCCATTTTCTTGTCTCTCCATGTTTTACCCGGTTCATTTACTTAGAATCCAATCTTTCAATTTTATTCGATAATTCTGTCAGACCCTCAAAACAATCTTGTATTTAAACTCTGATTACTGTTATATGTTCGTTTAATAACCTTCTCATATTTAAACACTGATTACTGTTATACGTTCATTTAAATTTGTAGGTTTAGATTATATAAAAATAACCTAGTTAACTTCCCCATATCCCCCCCCCACCCCATTATTAGATGGTCCAATCATAATTCAACGGATTATAATAATATGTTTCTCTTACCAATCTCTTTCACAAAACTGCCGCCTCGGCTATCACTCCTTAAGTTTAAACCTGGTTGTCTTTGATATGTTAAATGACTATAGAATTCTGGAGAGTATGAAGAATCTGGACACTCAAATGACAATGTCAAAGATAAAGATAAATTCACCTCATGTTGCAGGACGAAAATGCAAGGATTCCTCTTTATTTCAAACATAACCCCATCTCCCTCACCCCTCCCCACACCTCTAACCCATCCCTTCCACTCACCAAACGAAATCCAAAACTTCAGAGTTGGTACCATGAAAAGGTCGCTCTAACACAAACTTCAAAAAATGAAACAATCACTTGATCACCTATAGATCAGGGGAACACGCCAGTCAAATATATTATATCGTTACCAGAAGACGTGACAAAGTGTCTGTTGTAAACACTAAATCCCTCCCCCATGAAGAATGCACCTCCCAACATAGCCTCATAGTTAGTGATCTCATAGTCAAGATGAGACGTACTCGACAACAGATAAGGACTACCCCGAGAAGAAGAATATGGAAGTTAAAGGTCCCCACAGCCAGTACCAAATTTAAAAGCATACTACTCGACAGTAAGGAAGAGCAATTAGAGACGTACAGTATAGAGGAACAGTGAGAATTCCTGAAAGGTAACTTGCTGAAGGCAACAGATGAAATATGTGGCTGGAGCAGACCTATAGGCAGGAGGAGAGTAACATGGTGGTGGAACAGTAAGGTGGAGGAGTCAATCAAGGCCAAAAAGCATGTTTGGAAAGTATGGCGGGATGGGGGAAGTAGAGAACACTATCAAGTGGCCA
Organism: Eledone cirrhosa; assembly: GCA_964016885.1. Taxonomy (NCBI): domain Eukaryota; kingdom Metazoa; phylum Mollusca; class Cephalopoda; order Octopoda; family Eledonidae; genus Eledone; species Eledone cirrhosa. Next base: position 125,700,034 of record OZ024743.1, read on the forward strand.
GGAGGGAAGCTAGGAGACAAGTGTACCTTGCAAGAAAGAAAGCAGAGGAAAGAAAGTTCAAGCATGTTCTACAACGTGAGGACCAAAAACGTGAGGTGTTCAGGATTGTTAGACAATGTGTCAAGGAAAACCGTGATATTGTCGGGGAGAAGTGTGTCCGTAATGATGGTATACTTGCCATCACTGATACTGATAAGAAGGTAGCTTGGAAGTGTCACTACGAGAGGCTATTAAATGAGGAGAATAAGTGGGAAAAAGATAGTCTGCCCCAAATCGATCCAATAGAGGTACCAACAGTGCAAATTGAAGGTAGTATAATAAGTAAGACAATCAAAGATATGAAGACAGGCAAAGCAGCTGGGCCTTTGGAGATAGTTGCTGAAATGCTGAAAGCATCTGGATCGGTGGGAAACTCTATGGTCACCCGGATAGTAAACCAAGTCATACAGAATGGGGTCATACCAAATGACTGGCGTAGCAGCATCATCATTAACTGCTACAAGGGTAAAGGGGATGCCCTAGATAGGGGAAACTATAGAGGCATTAAATTAATTGACCAGGTCATGACGGTCACAGAAAAGGTTATAGCGCAACTGATCAGAGAGCGAATTGATATAGATGAAATGCAGTTTGGGTTTGTGTCAGGTAAAAGTACCACAGACGCTCTTTTCCTTGTATGACAACTACAGGAGAAGTACCTAGCTAAAAGTAAACCTCTATACTTAGCTTTTGTTGACTTGGAGAAAGCCTTTGACAGAGTCCCCCGCTCCATTATCTGGTGGGCTCTTAGAAAACTAGGTGTTGATGAATGGTTTGTGAGAGCTATACAAACTATGTATAAAGAAACAGTCACCAAGGTTAGAATTAACAACGAATATAGTGAAGAATTTAGCGTAAAAGTTGGTGTTCATCAGGGCTCTGTCCTTAGCCCCCTCCTATTTATTATTGCCCTTCAGGCTATAACAGAGGAGTTCAAGACCGGCTGCCCATGGGAACTTCTATACGCAGATGATCTAACACTCATAGCTGAATCAATGGCTGAACTAGAGAAGAAATTCCAAACATGGAAGCATGGCCTAGAATCAAAAGGCCTTAAAATTAACTTGTCTAAGACTAAAGTTCTAGTATGTAGGAAGGAAAATAGGGCACTGGTCCCCTCTGGGAAATGGCCATGCTCAGTGTGTGGGAAAGCAGTAGGCAGAAACTCCATTTTATGTCCCAAATGCAAAGTATGGGTGCATAAAAGATGTAGTGGGATCACAGGTAAGCTAGCTAAGAACATAGATTTTATATGTGGCCGGTGCTCAGGTGCAATAAGTAGTAACAAGTGCCCACAGGATACTAGCTCCTTCCATTGCACAGATGGTTCTATACAAATAGTGGACACCTTCCGTTACCTGGGTGACCAAATCAGCAGTGGTGGAGGGTGCTCTGAAAGTACAGTAGCTAGAGTCAGAACGGGAGGGAAAAAGTTCAGAGAGCTTATACCACTATTGGCTGCTAAAGGTTTCTCTCTAAAAATGAAAGGCAGACTGTATGAAGCCTGCATACGAACAGCAATGTTACATGGTAGTGAGACATGGGCATTGTGTGTAGAGGATCTGCGCAGACTGGAGAGGAACGAAGCTTGCATGCTCCGTTGGATGTGTAATAGTAATATACATGAACGGCAAAGCATAAATGAACTAAGTGAGTAATTAGGAATAAGAGGGATCAGATGCTGTTTACTCGAGAGAAGACTACGTTGGTATGGTCACGTGATGCGCATGAAAGACGACAGCTGTATAAAAAAGTGCAGGGCGATCAAAATAGATGGAAGCTACGGAGTAGGCAGACCCAGAAAAACCTGGGACGATTTGATAAATTCTGACCTTACACACTTACACCTCTCCAAGATAATGTCACTAGACTGAGATCTTTGGCGCTACGCAGTAATACAGAAGACCCACCTTGACTAATTACAAAGCAAAACCTAGTCAGTAGGCACCTCTTAACCAAAAATACACCCCATCCCACTACCCCCATCTATACCACCCCTTTCTCTGTAAAGTCATGTTGGTACCACAACATCCAGTCCTAAATAAATGAGGTCGTGTAGGTGTCACAACAAAAAAACACACAGTCCACGCTGTAATGTGGCCGTGTAGGTAACACGGTAAAAACCTGTCGACACTGTAAACGTGGTTGGTGTTAGGAAAGGCATCCAGCCGTAGAAAACCTGCCAGACAGTCCTATATGAGCAAGACAATCAATCTTGCCTCACGTGGGACAATTCCCATCTAAACCCATGCTAGTGTGGAAGATAGACGTTAAACGATGATGATGATGATGATAATATAATTATATATTCGTGTACAGATACTTTTGCATACACAAACACAAAATATAAACAAACGTATTTATTTCACGAAAGCACAGACGACTTATCGTCATTGTTACTGCCGATATGCCACCCAAAAAGTCCCACTATTTTTGGCACAAGGCCAGCAATTACATAGTCAATGGTTCGGAAATCAGACGCATCACTGACGAGTTTATTCCTTACTCTACCAGTTAGTCTTAGTGTACTTCGTCCTGCTTTTAGGTCATGCCTCGAAGGAAGAGATACTCCATTGGCCGAAATACTGCGAAAGCGGCAAGAAAAAGAACAAGGCAGGCAAATGAATCGTCAGTGGAATCTGCTATTCAACTGTCGCAAGATGCTGAACGTACTGCCACCAGAAGAGCACTTGAAACAGACAACCAACGAACCATTCATCGAACCGTGTCAGCTTTGCAATGTCTATCAACAAATCCCAGAGTCAAACCTTAGCTGTTGCTGGTCTTCTTTTGGAATGGTCATGTTTTTCACACGGGCAACTCTACGTTGGCTGCTCAAAAGTGGAAGCAAGACAAATCTCTTTGCATATGCCCGACATGGAAGAGCAAGAACATTGTGTACAAGGAGGTGCTACAATCATTGTTTAGGTAGACGAGGCAGAAGGGGATATACACGATTGGCTGAAGAAGGACGAGACTGTGTTAGTAGTATGACCAACACTGCTATCACACCAACAGCAGCAAAAACAACAACAAAAAAGAGAGGAAACGCAATCACATGCTTTTCAAAAATCTTAATGGAAAATTATTTGCCTAAGCTCAAAATGTAGACACCATCCCCAGGCCGAGGTATTCTGTACTTCTCTGTACTGTTTCAGAAAGGAGGGATAAACATGCCAATCTATGTTTAGAAGCCCGAGCAACGCTGGGCCATTCTGCTAGTTATAAATACAATCGCTTTGAGAACAGAACCAGAGATAGTTATTACAGTCAGTAGGCATCTCTATCAAAACACCCCCCCGTCCCACCACCTCCACCCCATCCACTGTACAGTTATGTTGGTCCCACAACATCCAGGCCGAAACAAATGAGATCGTGTAGGTGTCACGACAAAAAAACACACAGTCCACGCTGTAAATGTGGCCGTGTAGGCAACACGGTAAAAACCTCCCAGCCCCACACTGTAAATGTGGTTGGTGTTAGGAAGGGCATCCAGCTGTAGAAAACCCGCCACACAGTCCACGCTGTAATGTGGCCGTGTAGGCAACACGGTAAAAACCTCCCAGCCCCACACTGTAAATGTGGTTGGTGTTAGGAAGGGCATCCAACTGTAGAAAACCCGCCAGACAGTCCTATGCGAGCAAGACAACCACTCTTGCCTCAAGTGGGAAAACCCCCGTCCAAACCCATGCAAGCGTGGAACACGGACGCTAAACCTGATGATGATGATGATGATGAAAGAAGACAGTTCTGCTAACGCTATGAATTTCTCTTCACGAATACAGTCTTCTAGTTACTATTCTCTCGTATCTCATCCTCATCGCCAGTGAATTAGAGAGACAGATTGACCGCTACTACAGAAACCACGTATGCTAAGGATAAATACACACACACAGTAGGTTTCCTTATATTATTCCCTTCTACACTTTAGCCTTCCTTGTCATTTCTCTACTACTGACAAATAAAACACAACTTCTACTGTATCATTTTATTTGATATATGCCTTCACGCTAGCTCGGAGTAGCTAGTAAGACAATTAATGTAGGGATAATTACTGTCACGATTTTATTACTCAATATCAAAGAATACATCTATTCATTACATAATGGTGACCCCCATCACTACAAAGGTATATTTAAAGCTTGATATAGTAGGGAGTCTTAATGTTTTGAATACTAGTTCTTCCTCCGAATGAATAAAGAGAAAAAAAAAGGAAGACAGACAAGAGTAAAAAAGAAAACCGGGAAAGGGTTAGATAAAAGAGATAGCATCTATTGTTAATGAACCATTTTAAAAAATGAAAGGCTAGATTGTTAAAGTTATGGAAGGGAAGATAAGCATTAATTGGGGGTGGGAAAAGTGTGTGTGTGCTTGTCCATACTGGTCAGAGTAAGGAGGTATTGTACATTGACCAGTGACTATTTGAAGTTATTGTGAATGCTTGCCAGTAGTTCTAGAGAATCTGTAAGAGATGTTGATGATAGGAGCTAGATATAGAGAAGCAAAATCAAAACCAGTTACTTTCTTTGGTTCAAATAAGCAAACATAAAGCAGGAAAAAAAAACTATACATAAATGGAGATGATGATGATCATCGTCATTGGTAGTGGATAAATGGATCTGAATAAAGACAAAATACTGAAAGGAAATATTAAATGACAGCTTTAATATAATTTAAAATCCAACACACAAAAAGTAATTTTGACTGATTTATGATCTTCATTAATAAGATTATCAATTTCTTATTCTAAACCAACAAACAAACAAAAAACTCATGTGTTTCTTTCCTCAGTAAAATATCCAAACATATATGATTAGCGTGAAAATATTCAAATATGGGTATCAGTAGCTTTTGAATGGGGAATAGTAGTTATAAGATAGGCTGGGCTAGAATCTAGAACAAAGTCAAAGAACAATATAGAAATATATTTAACTAATAACACTCTTTGACTTATAGATACAATAAAGGTTCTAAATCCATAGGTATATATAATATAGACTCAAGGCATATATGGAAATATAATAAATATACATAAGTCTTGCTGTGAGTATTTAAATCTGTGATCACTCTGAGACTTATGTATGTTTATTATACATAAACATATAGTATATGCCTCCATATACACTTCTATTTTGAATCTCATTCTTATACTACCAATAATTAATAATATAGACCTGAAACATTGCTTTTACCAAATCTTAACAGGTTCTCTAACTAAATTAAGGAAATATATATATATACATATACAATTTCTTCAGAAATCATGTTGGATAATACAGATATGTTTGGATAATACAGAAGATACTGTATTACATGAGGAGACCATATGAAAAACCAAATTGAAGCAGAGCCGGTTGTCATATCACAGTCAAGATGTTCATGAAGATAAATCTTAAAAGACAATTTGTTTCACATGCTAATCTTCAAAATCCGATTGCATATGATGAAATTTCATCTAATTCTATGGTACAATGGCTTATTTATACTTTTTTCTTCATCATTTGCTTAGGAATTTACTTCAATTACATTTCATTAATTTTGTCATAAAGACAAGAAGTGTGTTTCATGAACATTTCAAAGCATGTTCACATTAGAGTACATAACCAATGACCTAGAAAACACAAGTGGCAAAGTATCCACTTGGTAGTCACCATATACACTGAGCGGTTGCATCTATGTATAGAAACAATCCTATGAAACAGTGCAACACTCACAATGAGACCAAGAAAGCAGATAGACACAGCAACTTGCTATAACTAAAGTCAGCTAACATCATTTCTCTTTATTTAAAGCTTGTATAAACTCCTCCAATTTCTCTTGAATTTGACGCACACGCTCTGTAAAAAGAAAACAAATTATTTAAATAGGCATTATTTTGTACAAAAATGTATCTGATATTTTATTAAAAATTAAAAAATTTCAAGTAGCTTCTTTAACTGCTATACAACTCTTTAAATAATTTCATATTGAATAATAAACCTCATTCAATAAATCCACAAGATTTTACCTAATTGTTGATACCACAAATTTATATATATTTCTAGGAATGTAAGATATTAACAAATATGAAAAGCCTTATAAAATAAACATACGCTTCTTTAAAAGTGTGAAAGCATGACTTAGTCGTTAGAGTGCTGGACTCACATTCATAAGGCTGTGAGTTCAAATCCTGGACTGGATAGTACATTGTGCCTTTAGGCAAGACACTTTATTTCATGAGGCTCCAGTTCACCCAGATGGAAAAAACGAATTGTTACAACACTGATGCCAAGCTGTATCAGCATTTATTTTTACCTTGGACAGTATCATTGTCATGGAGACTTGCATGCATGGGTTACAGTTGGTCTTCCACAAAACACCCTGCCCAGGTTTGTGTGTCAGAGTGATAAACCCAAGCTGAGTGATACATTTGTGTAAAACTTATGGATAGTCATGACTGAAGGGAGCCCTTTCCTTTTTTAAAAGCTGATAAAACTGGTATTTTCCTTAATATTTCTATTGAGAAATTGTAAATAGACACACATTTATCAAATATATAATTTAAACACGCTAAAAATCATTTAGTATCTATATGTATCTGGATGATTATAATAATAGCATATAGAGATTGGGAGATGTGGAACCAAAATACATTGTAAGGTTGCACCATTTTCCACAAAAATATTGCAGGAAAAACATTCATGCAACTTATCTACTGCACTTACAAAATATATGGTACATTGCATATGTTGTATATAAAATGGAAGTGTAACTTATTCTAGTGATGTGATACAGGAATATAATGTGCAATCTAGTGATTCTATCAGCATAAGGTTTACACAACCAAGATAGTGATGTTACTTTAGCCAGACAAAAAGTACAAATTTTGACACCAAGAAATAAATATAAAGTGAATTTAACAGTTTTAAGTTTTTTTAATGGTTGAAATGATTCTTCCATGATGTAATTAATGTGGAAATGGTAAAATAAGAAAAGGTAGGATACATTTGACTACATTCTATAAATAGGAAAATTGAATTGAAGATTTCTGAAAGTTTAAAAAAAAAACTGTGTAACACACAAACATTTTATTGAAACAATTACTTACTGAGCTCTTCTGCCAAGTCAACTCTTTTACCGGTAATCAAAGTTTTCAACTGGGCTTTATCTTCTGACATATCTTCCAGAATGTTCTTCACAATTCGTTCAAGGCGCCGAGCTAGAAAAAAGTCAATATGTACAGAGAATTCAAATTTCATACCAAATAGGCAATATGGATGGTTTTTTCAAGAATTTGTTTCCAGCATCTAATAGAAACACCAGAAATCCCTATTTGGTTTTACATCTGCCTTTTCTATGTTGGCATGGATTGGACACAATTTTACAATTTTTCATCATTTTTACTTATCCTACGAATCTACCTCCACTCCTAGAGAGTAGAAAGAACTCGTCAGTCAAGTCAATGATCAATAACCTCCCTAGTGCTGATGCCACAATAAAACACCCAATACAGTGTAAAGTGGCTGGTGTTTGGAAGAGCATCGAATTGTAGAAATCATGCTAATAGAAGGTTGAGAGGAGAGTTTAGTCATGACATGGCAACTTCTCTAATACTTGTGCCACAGAAAATGCACCCAGTACAGCCTGAAAGTGGTTGGTGATAGGATCGGCATCCAACTGTAGAAAACTTGCCAAACAAAGAGTTGAGAAAACTCTTCAGTTGCATCTAAGACATGACAACCTCCCTAATGCTAGCATCAAAATGAAATGTACTCTGAAATGTACAGGAACATATATGTGCGAGATGCAGCCTCCAGCCTGTCTGAGAGGCCAGTGACTCCGACTAAATACTGTCTTGGTCTGTGATGTCTCATCCAACCTTTGCTAGCAAGAAAAACAGACATTAAATAATGATGATGATGATGATGGTGGTATGGCTTAGTTAGGGGTGAACGGGCAGTGCTCATGGCCCTTTTCAGGACCTTCAAAACTGGTGAGAGAAAGGGAAATAAAGAGTGAGATAATTGTCCTCAAACGAGAGGCCTGAATGGCGTGTTAAATTGGACAATGCACTCACAAAATTAAGTCTACCATCGTTTTTTCATGTTGTTGATGTACCTGAGTTATATATTCTCTAAAAAATTCTAATGTATAATCTTGTAAATTTATTTAATTATTCTTTTAACACTACTTCGGCAAGCACATCAAATAGGTCAGAAAAATCCTTAGAAATATAAAATGGTCAGAGTTATCTCCCATATCATCATCGCTTAATGTTCATTTTCCCTGTTAGCCAGGGTTGGATAGGTTGTCTCAGATTAGTTAGAGGCCACATCTCACATACGGTCCTGCACTCTATAGTGTGTACTGGGTACATTTTATCATGTTATTAAGAGAGGTTGTTTTACCCTTGATACAACCGAAGAGTCTTCTCAACACTTTTTTGGCATAGTCTCTATAGCTGGGTGCCCTTCTTATCACTAATAACTTTACAAGGTGTACTGGATGTATTTTTTGCAGCACCAGCACTAGAAAGGTTGTCATGTTATGATTGAAGAGTCCTTCCAATCCTTTTTGGCATGGTTTCTATAGCTGGAAGCTTTTTGCCAGAAAATTAAAAACAATATTAGTCATTGAAAATAATAAATTTTAGTTACCAAGTAGTTATTTTTAGACAGCTTTTAAAACCTTTTTACTGCAGTTTAGAAATAATCCCTTAATTCTTAAGCTAGCTACTTGTATCCTAACATCATCCTTTTTACATATTCTTGTCTATGTTGGCATGGGTTGGACAACACTTTTTGAAGTAACTTTTCTATACACAGATGGTCTTCCTGACACCAAACCATACTTTATTATCTTTTAAGTATGGGATATTTTATTAATGCTCATCAAATATCATTGATAGGTGTAAAAAAACAAATGTCATTGCTTTCTTTCAATATGGAAAAGCATACAGCTTCTGACACACACACACACATTATGGATTTCCTTACAGCTTTTACCTACCAAATTTGTTCACAAAACATTGGGAAGTCTGAGGCTATGGTAAGTAGCCAAGGCATGGAAACAGAAAAAGACAGAGATAGTCATATATATTTTGATAATATTCATCTAGAATCATTCATATATCCAATTAAATTTAAGCCCTAAAAACAAGTTGATGTTTAAAAGCACATTTGAAACTGAAAGCTAATAATAAGTACCTGCCACCTTGTCTACAACATTATTAAAAGCCTACCTTCATTATTCATCACTTGCTGTCTAAGTGCATTGGAGGTTGTTTGCAGCATACGTTGGAATCGCCAAAACAATACAACATCATGACACGGGAGCTGGAAGTAAAAAAAAAAAATAATGAAACAATTGTTTTACAAATCATAGAATGAATTTGAATTTTGATACTTTCAAAATTAATAATGGTTTCTAACATAGGCTAAGGGACAGAAATTGGTGTGTGTGTGGATGGGGGGGGGGGGGGGTATATATCGACCCAATACTTAGCCAGTATTTTATTGAACTTGAAAGGATGAAAGGCAAACTTGATTTCAGTGGGATATGAACTCAAACGAAGAAAGCCATAACTAATTACCACAAAGCGTTGTGTCTGATGCTCTACTGGTCCTGATAATTCACTGCCCTACTTTCAAAATTAAAAATATAGAAATATTCTTCTTATTTTCTAGGATATATTTCATTGAAATAACTTAAACAATTTTACTATTACAATTCTCTCTACCCTTTTACTAGTTTCAGTCATAGTACTGTGGCTATGTTAGGGTTAGGGTACTACTTTCCAGGGTGATATTCTCTAAAATAGGTTCAGCCCCCCGCAAAATATGGTCACTTTTAATAGCATTTAATAGAAGTTCATTGTATTGTTTTGTTGTTTTTTTAATATATGAATAAATTCTCTCACTAAAACAATTTTTCATCTGATTAAAATTAGGGTGGTGGGGATTATCTATAAAATGTAGGTCCTGTAATTTTTAGAAAAAACTGTGTAAGGGTTCCATGAGAAAATAAGTTTTAGAACCATTGCTTTAGTGTTGATTACATTGATTTCATAAATACCATAAAATATTTTGTCTGTCACTCTACAAATTCTGTCATCCGCTTTCCCTTATTATGACTATGTGAAAGCACATGGCTTAGTGGTTAGATTATTCAGCTTGGTCGTGAGTTCAATACCCAGTGGAGTGTTGTGTCTTCGAGCAAAATACTTTATTTCATGTTGCTCCAGTCTGCTCAGCTGGGTAAAAAAAATGAACTGTGCCTCAAAGGGCCTTTAATTCAAAGAGCCAGCCATGTCACAATCGGTGTCAAGCTGAATCTCCTTGATAATTATGCTAAGAGTGAATGAGTCTGTGGAAAGTATCTGCAAGGGCCAGGCTGTTCCATAATTTAAACAACTGAAATACTGGTTGTTGGAACCAATGGGGGTCTAACACTGTGATCATGTATGAATACAACAGAGGTCGTCCAACACTGGCCATGTATATGTATGACAGAAGTCCAGCATTATGACCACATAGGTTTATGTCAGATGTCCAATGCTGTGACTATATGACAGAGGTCCAACATTATGACCACCAATGTGTATGACAGGTATCCAATGCTGTGACTATATGACAGAGGTCCAACATTACAACCATATATGTGTATGACAGGTGTCCAATGCTGTGACTATATAATGGAGGTCTAACATTGTGATCACGTATGTGTATAACAGAGGTCCAACATTGACTATATAATGGAGGTCTAACATTGTGACCATGTATATATGTATGACAGAGGTACAACACTGTGACTATATGACGGAGGTCCAACATTATGACCAGGTATGTGTACTATTAAGAGTAGTGAGCAACAATTAAACATCTTAAAATACTTTCTTCAAATGTAACAACAACAAAAAAATTCAAAAATGGCAAGAGTACTAAGTCATGTCACTTTCAATAGAAATTTTATCATCATCATAATTTTACTCTTGCTGTCTATGTCGGCATGGGTTGGGTTGGCTTTAGTCAGTTCTTACACAGAGTTATGTCCTTCCTAGAGAAGTCAGAGGACAACACCTTCCTCAAACATTCCATTTTTGGCAGGATTTCTACGGCTGGGTGTTCTTCCTAATACCAACCACTTAGCAGAGTAAACAAGGTGCATTTTATCATGGCACCAGTACTAAAGAGCTGTTTCTATCCTACACGATCTCCATTTGATTGCCAATTATTTTACAGAGTGCACTGGGTGCATTTATCGTAACTCTGAAAACTACAGAAGTTGTCTAGTCACCTGCATATCTAAGAAGTCCTCTGCATTCTACATAGTGTCTGTTCTTTGAAATCAAGAGGGTAATTGGGAGGGGTGCAATGGTCAGGAGGTTGAAAAAGGAAAGAATATGGCTATGAGTTTGAGGAAGATAGAGTGATAGGATGTTTGGAGACGTATGCAGATTTATTTTAAGCATACAACTTTTTTTACTGAACAAAAACAAACTTTTAAATTAATAGATAAAGAAAAACAATGGGATTAGATTTTGTTTGGTTGTTAAAAAAAAAAATATCATAACAAAAGCAACTTGATGCAAGGGAAGTAACTCCAAAAAATAATTTTGAATAATTACGCTTGTTATATACAATAATTGTTTCTACTTTTGGCACAAGGCCAGCAATTAAATCAGTGTATAAACTGGTACTTTACATTGGGATAATTGCTGGCCTTGTTATATATAATAATAATACAGTCTGTTCGCTTTTTACGCGAACCTGAAGTACGCGAATTCGAATAACGCGCGTGTGGCTTTTAATCTATCTATTTATTAATTTCAAGAACGTCATTATTCGGTGTGTCATAATTCTCGATTATCATTGGTTCATAGGTTTCAAACGACTCCGCCCACCTCAACGACGCCAAACTGAAATTAATATGCATAATGCCAATGAGGGAGTCAGAGGGGAGAGTGTGAACGCTGTGTTCAATAACTATTAACATGTGTGCGTGTGTATGTACTTGCGCGTATGTTCATGTGTGTGTGTGTGTGTGCGTGCAGCGTTCCACAGAAAGTAAAAACTATCAACATATGTGTGCGTGTGTAAGTTTGCGTGCGTGTGCGCGTTTCCATGTGTGTATGTGTGTGGCGTTCCACAATCGCCACGCAGTTTATCTGTCTGTGTGCCTGTCTATCAGTCTAACATACAACAGAGTTGTGAAGGGAGTAAATAGGGACCTTTCTTTACATTGATGGACATCTTTTATATTTATTATTGTGTCATTTTCTGACAATTGCTCGAAATGAATACTGATAATAAAAGCAATTCGACTTTATCAAACAGTGAACTGCAGAGGCGACGCAGTGCCGCCAGCAATGAAGAAAAACGGGCTGAACAGCGCCATCGGAACGCCGAACTTCAGAGGCGAAGACGCACCGCCACGAATGAAGAGGAGCTGGTTGAACAACGCCAACGAAACACTGGAGCCAAGCAGCGATGGCGTGCTGCGATGGTTGAAGATGAACTGGCTGAGCATCATCAGCAGATGGCCAGAATTCAGCAGCAATGGCATGCTGCAATGGATGAAGAAGAGCTGGCTGAACAGCACCAGCGCAATACAGAAGTTCAGAGAATGTGTCGCCAACGTGCTCCTCATTCCAGTAAAGAGGCTAGAAGGTGAGCGAATGATATTAAAAATGGATCATGGTAACCATGTCATTTTCAGATTGGTGGACGAGCAGGATGTCCACATTGTGGAGCATTGCTTTGGAGGCACGAAAAGACGTGGACCACAATGTGCTGTCATAAAGGAGCAGTTCAACTAGAACCCTTGCGAATGCAGGATGATGAGGAGTCACCGGAGTTTAAAATACTAAGTATGTGGGGTGATCAAGGAGACCGAGGTAGATTACTGCGCAAATATTCGCGACAAATTAACAATTCATTAGCTTTAGCATCACAGAGAATTAGTGAGAGTGGTGCATGGCAACCGAATGTAGTCATTCAAGCCGTTTGTATCATTGTATCGGTAAATTAGAAGTTACCCCATTAACGATCCAGATTATAGTGAATCGGAGGGGGATATCAGGATCGGTTGGATGAAGTTGCCGGGAAATATAACTGAACTTGAACGGCAAAGATTAAGTGATTTGATCCGTGATTTGCAATCATGGCTTAGACAGTGTAATACTTATGTTATGGATTTCATGTTGGTGGCTGAACTGCAAAATGTTCAGCAGCAAACATTGGTGATTAAGGCTGACGCAGTGCCAAGGAATCAACACGAACGGCGATATAATGCCCCTGAAGGATTTCGTGAAGTTGCTATGTTGATGGACGATAAGCCTGGATCGAGAGATATCGTCCTCAATCGCAGAGATGGTGGTCTCAAGATTATCAATGAGTCAAATAGGGCATAGATCCATTGCATTATGTTCTTTTAGATGATCAGGAGAATCAGCATCAACAGGGAGGAGGCAATAGACACAATAATTCGATTCGCGACTTTTACGCATTCCATTTGAACGAGAGGAATCAACAGAGAAATGCACTATTTCAAGCCAGCAGATTGTTCTAGGAATACTGTTGTATGGCATTTGCAAAGATCGAAAATCAAAGGCTAAATTATATAGCTACACATCAGCAACATATCAGAGCTGAATTGTATAATAATATACAAGATGCGATAACAGCCGATGATGCCAATTACAAGCAAATTGGTCGGCGCATCATTTTGCCATCGTCGTTCATCGGCGGCCCGAGATATATGAACATTCGCTTTCAGGATGCAATGGCTATTGTCAGAAAGTTTGGAAAGCCAGATTTGTTTATAATGGTAACATGCAATCCTGAATGGACTCATATTAAGGATGCACTTCTGCCAGGACAACAGCCAAACGACCGTCCTGATATTGTGGCAAGAGTATTCAAAGGATATCTGAAAAAGATAATGGATGATGTGGAAAAAGAGGGAATCTTTGTAGGTATAGTTGCTTTTACATATGTAATTGAATTCCAAAAAAGAGGATTGCCACATGCACATTTGCTGATCATTTTACATAGAGATTGCAAATTGAGATGTGCTGAGGATGACAACAGCATTGTGTGTGCTGAACTGCCGGAGAATGAGGCACTACGCAACTTGGTGGCAAAGTCAATGGTGCACAACCAATGCGGAGTGGCAAATTGGAAAGCGCCTTGCATGAAAAATGGCCAATGCAGTAAGCACTTTCCGAAATCTTTTGTCACGAACACTTCCTGGAACGATGGGGATGCTCATCCCTCATACAGAAGACGGTCGCCTGCAGATGGCGGTTTGGTCGAAAATGTAAACGGTTGACAGGTTACAAATCAATGGGTTGTGCCATACAATCCATATTTGATTATGAAATATCGTTGTCATATTAATGTGGAAATTTGTAGCTCAGTGAAAGCTTGCAAATATCTATTCAAATATGTTTACAAAGGTCATGATCGGGCAATGATCAATGTCGGGAATGAGGAAGCGAACCAAGGAGATGAAGTTGGCAGGTTGCAGGATGTTCGCTCGATTGGATCTAGCGAAGCTTGCTGGAGATTGTTCGATTTTCATCTCAATGAACGCAAACCCAGCGTTCAGAAACTGATGGTTCACTTAGAGAATAGGCAAATGGTCTGTTTTCAGGACACTAGAAGAGGTGTCGAAAGAATTGCTAACGCACCACCTCCTAAGACGGAATTGACTGAGTGGTTCAAACATAATAGAGAACATGCTTTGAACCCGGATCAAAGGCAACTCTACTGCGATTTCCCTTTGCACTATACGTGGGATAAGAAGGGAAAGAAATGGAATGATAGAAAACAAAAGTTGAGATTCAAGACTATTGGACGGGTTTGTAATGTCCATCCAGCATCTGGTGATGTGTTTTATCTCCGAATTCTGTTGCATAGTGATTTTTCGAGAGGTAAACAGAGCTTTGCTGATTTGAAAACAATCAATGGCGTGGAATATGAAACATACCAGGCTGTGTGTCAGCATCTGGGACTCCTTCAGGATGACGCTGAATGGAATAACGTCATGGAAGCTGCAGGAACAACACAGATGCCAGCTCAAATAAGGCAGTTGTTTGTCACGATTCTAGGATTCTGCAATCCTGCCGATCCAAGAGAGTTATTTGAACGCCATTGGGGAATTATGATTTTAGGCATCATCTTCAGGTTGATGATGAAAATTTGATGAAAGCTATTGTTTTGCTCAATATTGAGCAACTGCTTGAAGTTCATTTCAAATGTTTAACAGATTTCAATTTGCCAATTCCTGATGAAGAAATGCGGCAACGTGTCTTAGCATTGAACATGAGATTGCAACTTAGACGGTTGCCATTCGATCGGAGAGAACTATTCCAGTTTGATCCACTGGAACAGCAACGTATTGTGAATGAACGTAAGCCAATGTTGACCCAATCTCAGAGAGAATTGGTCGATGGCGTTCTCCACTCGATTTCCACTAATGAGCAACTTTGTGTTTTCATAGATGCTCCAGGAGGCACCGGAAAGACATTCTGTTTCAACACTATGTTATCGGCAGTCAGAGCTCAGAGGAAGATTGCTCTCCCTGTGGCCACCAGTGGGATCGCTGCCACTTTGCTGAGTGGTGGAAGGACCTTCCACTCATGCTTCAAGGCTCCATTGGCTCCGGATGAGTTGAGTGTCTGTAACATTACAGGACAAAGTGAACTCACGGGCCTTATACGCAATACGTCTTTGATTATTTGGGACGAGGCAGATATTTGCTGGAGGCATTGGACAGAACTTTGAGATATCTGCGGTGGTAGTGACCTGTCATTCGGTGGTAAGACTATAGTTCTTGGTGGCGATTTCAGACAGGTGCTATCAATTGTTAGGAATGTTCAAAGAGCGCAAATTGTCGATGCATGTCTGAAAAAGTCCCTGTTGTGGCGCCATTTCAGAGTTTCGCAATTACACGATAATATGCGACTTTGTATGTTCGGGCAAAACGAAGAGGCTGAGACATACGGCCAATGGTTGATGCAGTTGGGAAACGATGAATTGCCACACGTTGGTGATAATCAGACTGTAAGAATCCCAGACCATTTGGTCATGCCACTGGACCGCCAAGCATTGATTGACTGGGTGTTCCCTAATTTGAATGCTTTTTGGCAGAATATCTCCTGGATATCGGAACGCGTTATTCTAACTCATACAAATGCAACGATCGATTAAATAAATTCACAAGTAGCCGGAATGTTTCCTGGAGAGGAATGGTTGACCGTCAGTGCGGATGCAATAGAGCCTAATCAGCAGAACAATATGGATGTTCCGACTGAGTATCTGAATTCACTTCAAATACCCGGATTTCCCCCCACATATTTTGAGGTTGAAAAAGGGTATGCCGATTATATTGCTTAGAAATATCAATCATAAAATGGGTCTTTGCAATGGTACCAGATTGATTGTTGAGAGATTGATTAACGGAAGAGTTTTAGAAGCTAAACTCCCAGGCAGAGAAGAATCGGTTCTCATTCCGAGGATCATGCTGAGACCAAGTGAAGATCTGCTGCCATTCATTTGGCAAAGGAGTAGTTTCCCGTCAATTTGGCCTTCTTCAAGCGAAGCGGTGTCTACTTGAATGATCCACCATTCAGCCATGGGCAACTGTATGTTGCTGCATCTCGAGTGTGCGATCCTGATGGTATAAAATTTGCAATTGATACCACTAACAGAGGAACAACCCTGAATATTGTCTATAATGAAGCTTTGAGCTAATGTATGCATATCTTTAATGCTATCAATAAGCGACGTAAATGATTCGAACATTGGTATCCTTTGATCAGTATTGTGAGCTTTGACAGAGTTATCATTTATGTTCAATGTCATTTAATGTCGTTATGAGCAATAAAAACAAACAAGTATTGGTAAAAATTGCTTTCACTGCTATGTTGCGCAATAAATACCAACAAGTATTGGCAGAAATTGCCTTCACTGCTATGAATATTCGACGTAAATGATTCAGACATTGGTGTCCTTTGATCAGTATTGTGAGCTTTGACAGAGTTATCATTTCTATTCAATGTCATTTATTGTCGATAATGAGCAATAAAAACCAACAAGTATTGGTAGAAATTGCCTTCAAATTTATCGCTTCTGATAATAAAACCTCATCATATGCTGAGTCTGGCAAAAAGTTTGGTGCCTATGGCTGGCCAGGGCTAGAGTAATATTGAAAAACGATTCTATTTTCGAAGTAGAAGGATCCGCCATTTGGAGTTCAAACCAAGCCACCTCCCCGAGTTGAATTCTGAGCAATATTGTCTGTCTATTACTCAGTGGCTAAGAGCCTGGAAATTACTGAATAAATTTTTGTGTCATATAATTTGTTGTTTTATTATTATAGCTGACCACTTATAGATAAGCATGTTATCCATATCCATATTAATTTGGCATTTGTATAAACCATTTCAAGTAAATAGGGACCTTTTTTACATTGACGGACATCTTTTATATTAATTATCTATATCTATATCTACATATAATATAAAAGATTGGAACTTCCATCATCCTTTTAAGAAACGTGGAACAACTACGTCTATGCAATGATACACGTTTTACAGTCAGGCAGAAGATGAACCATCTCCTAGAGGTCACTATTCTAGGTGGGAGCACCTAGAATTGTTCATATACTATGCACAAACGGTACAACAAAGAATCTGGTATATATTTTTTTTACTGTTTTTTGTATCACACAGACACCATGGACTCGCCTCATACTGTAACCAGACAAACATCCAATACAGTCATTTTCTCTTTTACCTGTCTTCTCTTATCATCTGTTTACCTGGGCGAAGCTGGGTACGTCAGCTAGTAATATTATAAAGCTGAGTGTCGTGTGTATGTATGTATGTATCCTACACACCTCTCTATAGTTTGTTAGCTTTACTCTCTCCGTTGCTCTTCCCTCTCACTATAATAGATCATTCTCCCTCTCTATAATTTAACTGCTTTACTCTCTGTAGCTCTTTACTCTCAAATATTATAAAGTTGAGCGTCGTCTCTCCGTTGCTCTTCCCCCTCTCTATAATTTAACTGCTTTACTCTCTCTGTCGCTCTTCACTCTCAAATATTATAAAGTTGAACGTCATCTCTCTCTCTCTCCCTCTTTCACCCTCTCTATAATTTAACTGCTTTACTCTGTCTCTCTTCACTCTCTATATGACAACACTTTTAGTTTCCGTATCTCCCTTCAATATATAGACATAGAGAGAGAGAGAGAGAGAGAGAAATATTAGGAAAACTACACACACACACATACACACATCTACAGAGAGAGACAGAAAAACAGAGAGGGGGGAAAAGAGAGAGAGAGATAGGCCATTAGACAGAGAGAGATACAATTAAGCGTTAGTTATTCAGAGAGAGAGAGAGAGTCGGAAGGACAATGTGACACGGGAGGGTGTGTGGTATCTTTGCAGTGGAGTGGTGGGGGCAGGTATACCTAGCCGGGCGCCAGCCGGACGGGCCAGCTAGTTTTTTTTATTTATCAGAATTTTAGACTTGAATTACGCGAATTTGCTTTATGCGTCGCATTCACGAACGCATCTTCGCATAGAAAGCGAACAGACTGTATATTTATTTACACACACAGGAAATATGTTCAATAAGTAATGAGAAAATTTCAGGAGAGACATTATCTATTTTTATAAGCTTACAAAACTTTGTCTCCTTCAAAATAATTACCTCTCGCATCTACACACTTGCACAGGCGTCTTCCTCACTCCTGGAAGACATCCCTCCAGTCCCCTCTTCTGCAGTCCCATCAGGAAATTCTCCAATATCTCCTTCAGCTCCTGTGTTGACTAAAATCTTATTCACATGAGACTGTCTTTTGTGCATGGGAACAGGAAGAAGTCGCAGGGAGCCAGACCAGGGATGTAATGGGGGTGTAGTACGACTTTCATTCCACTGTTGGTCATCTAGGTGGTCAACAGCATTGATGACTTGTGGCATGGGGCATTGTCCTGGTGAAACCACCTCTCTTCACTGTTGTGCCTCTTCTCCCTCATCCTCTCCTTGAACATGTTCAGAACTTCAAGGTAATACTTCTTATTGATGGTTTGGCCCTCAGAAACCCATTCAATGTGAATAAGCCCCTGGGAGTCAAAGAAAGGAATGACCATGGCCTTTTCCTGCGACCTGCTCATCTTTGCCTTCTTGAACCTAGTGAAGGGCAAGTGCTTCCACTGGGCAATCTGACGTTTGCTCCCAGGATCATAGATGAATACCCTACTCATCACATGTCACTACTTTATTCTAGAAACCAGAATCAGCCTCCATCATATTGAGAACACCAGTGCAACATTCCATATGAATCTGCCTCTGGTTGTCAGAGAGGATCTTTGGCATGAACTTGGCACATACTTTGTGGAGTTCCAGATCTTTGGTCAGAATTGTCTTCATTGTGCCAATACTAATTCCAACAGCTTCAGATATCATCCTCACAGTAGTTCAACAGTCTTCCATCACTAACATTTGCACTTCCTCAGTGTTTTCTTCCTTTTGTACACTGTTCAGTGATTCAGATCTGCATTCATCCTCAACCTGTTCATAAAAAATCCTTTAAAACCATCTGTAGGAACTTGCTTTGCTCATCAATCCCATAGGCTTCTTCTAACATTACATAAGCTTCTTGTTTGCTTTTCTTAAACTTAACACAAAATTTGATGGCATAACATTGCTCCATGTTTCTCTGCATCTTACATGTTGACAGATCAGATTCTAATTGAATGATATTTAATACCTCTCTTGACATTTTCTCATTACTTATTAAACATAGCTCTCCAGTTGAAAAAGATGTATATAAAGACAGGACTGATACCAGAATTTGCTTCCTTCTCCTAGTCTCAGAAAATATGGTTGTGTACATCTTATGACTTCTATTGTATTCAACTCTGGTCAGTTGAGTGCAATTTATTAAATGGACACATCAAATTGTGACAAGGTAAAAGGAATGTACACAAGAATTCAAGATATCAATTTTGGTGAGTTACTCTGGTTGAATAACTTTCAACCAGAGTACAACATGAAGGAGCTTATGTATCCATTGATAACTTTCAACAGAGTACAGTGTGAATTACAATTTCAGATTCATCAGAAAAATGTCATTATTTGGGATTGTGAATGAAGAACATTGCAGAGGATCATTGCAAGAATCATGTGAAGTGTTTGAGGTTTTACTTTACTGCCAATAATGTATAAGATGACAGTGAAAAATGAACCACATTACTGTCTGTGGTTGGTGCTAAAAGTTCACTAAACATTGAAGTAGTTGAATGGAATTAGATGGCTATATTTACCTCTGAATCTTGAAATCCTTTCTGGTAATAATAAAATCCCTTTTTGCATTGCTGAGCTGTAGTTAATGATTTCTTAAAGAAATGAATTCGGAACACTTGATACCATGTTTCTCTAATCTAGACGTGATAAAAAAAAAATCAGAAATTTTAAAACTCAATTCATTTAATTTTCAATAAGTCAATAAAATATTCTAATTAAATTTATAACAGACTTTAACCCTTTTAAACCATATTTCTGCATAAATACACTTCCTATGTGTTTCAATATTTTTTTTAAATAATCAAGACTTTTTGAGGTGTTTAGTAAATTATTTTTTCATTTTAAGATGGTTGGAATATAACTTAACAAAAGTTTCTTAGATAAAATTATTATGGGAAGTTATAATTTAAATATGAAGACTTCAAAATGAAGGTTTCTGTGTTATAAAATCAAGGTGGTCCCAGGTAGGTTGGTATCAAAAGGGTTAAATGGAAATAAATGACAATCTACACTATAAGGTGGTCGTGCTAGTGACATGACAAAAATCACCCAGTTCATCTAGTAATGTGGTCGTTTTGGTGCCACGATAAAAGGCACCCACTCTGCACTGTAATGTGGTTGGTGTTAGGAAGGGCATCCAGCCATAGAAACCAAGCCCAAATACAGATCTGTATGAGCAAGACATGGTCTCTGGACCTGACAACATATCTAACTCATGCAAACAGGAAAATGAATATTATAAACATATAGTTTAAATAGAAATAAATACATACAAAGTCATTATCAACTTCCAGGCCTTGAGTCTGTAGGTTCCGCCGAACTGTAGTAAATTCATCACTTGCTAAAGAATTACTGTGTCTCTACAAAATATATACAATAAAAAGTTGATATAAAAAATAGTAAAAATGAACACCAGCATCACTATACTTGATGTAGTAAGATAAGACATTCTAATTAATTAAATTTACACCTTTAATGATGTGAGGTGATTTGTTGTATTAAACTGGTAGAGTTAGAGCATTGGACTAAATGCCATGAAGTAGTTGTTCTGCCTCAATGAGGCTAACTTTGCCTTTTATTCTTATGGGGTCAATAAATAAAATACCAGTCTAAACTGGTGAAATGGCAAAATTGTTAAAGTATTTAACAGGATGCCTTGTAGTATCTGTTTTAACCCTGCATTCTTAGTTCAAATCCCATTCCTTATCACTAGTAAAAATGATGATATAATAGAATTGGGGCTTCTGTCATTAAAACACCTAATGGACTTCCAATGAGATGCAATCTTTATATCTTACAAAAGAAAGGTATGTTTTACGAATAGATTTTTTACCATTGTTTAACTTTTTCATTACCATATTTCTATAGAAAGACAATGTCTATGATTTTCAAAGAATTTGAAAAATAATCAAGAATTTGAAGGAATTTAATAAAATAACTAACTTTCTCATTATTTAGTTGGTGTTTGGATTATAACTTGAAGGTTCTTACACAAAATTATGATGGATTTTTTTAGATAAATATAAGCACTTTTAAATAAGTAGTCTTATATCATAGACACAGGGCTGGTTTCAGGCAGGTCAGTATCAAGAAGATTAAAACATGACTATGGCAAAGAGTTCATAATATCTACTATTTATAGTAAAACAATTTTGTAACAACTTACATCTGCTAAGAGTTTCTCTAGTTCTTGTTTTGTTGCTTGCCTAGTTTTATGTTCTGGAGTTTGATATTTCCACTGCATCCACTGTTCTGTTGTACTTGGTCCCAGCATCTCACTCATTATTTTTTCATCTTAAATATTATAAAATAAACAGTTTGAATTTTACTGAAGGTAAAGACAAAGAAACTTAAAATGACTAAGGTAGGCATGCCCCCACCCCTCCTTGATGATGTGTGTTCCAGTTGTTTGATCAATGGTTTAGACTGTTCATGAAATTAATGTGTGAGTGACTGAGTATTCCACAGGAGATTCAGCATGACACTGTGTGTGACAAAGCTGGCTCTTTTAATTTACAAGTAAAGTCCATTTAACAGGCTTTCAAACAGTTTCTGTCTACACAATTTCATTCACAAGGCATGGGTCAACCTGTGGCTATGGTAAATGACACATGCCCAAGATGTCACACAGTGGGGTCAAACCCAAAACCTAATGCTTGCAAAGTGAACTTCTTAGCCATTCAACCATGCTGCATCCACAACGATAAAGATAACATATTTTTCATATGGTTAAAAAGAAGTGACCAGTCGGAGGGAGTTGAATACTAATTTGAGGATACCTTCCTCACTTCCAACCACTAGTTTCGGGGACTGATAAAAAGTATCTTGTGCACTGCCCTTTTCTCCTTGACTGAAACAATACAAAAAATATGTACACACATATACCAGGGGTCAGTACCTCCATTTGAGTACCTATCTGGTCTATTGATGACCTGTCCAACACTTGCTAGCAAGGAAAGCAGACATTAAATGATGATGATGATGATGATGATGATGACACATATATGTGAATGCAAATGTACACAGATACAGACCCACACATGTATACACAGATGCCTTTTTTGTAGGTCAAAGTTGATGGTGACGGGTGAAAAGACCAATCCAATATGGGACCCACAGAATTAACTGTAAATGTTGCACATGTGCTGATACAGACAAGCAAGCAAATTTTATGAGATAAATGATTATAGATAAATACAAACTTGTCTTCAGGTTTTCTTTTACACACTCTTCCATAAACCTAATAGCTGTGTCCCACTGTGCTCTGTCTGTACATGAGGTATCTTCAAGGATATTAATCTGAAACATTCGCTGTAAGAAGAATATAAAGAAACCAACTAGTAAATACAGTACAATTCAAGGTGTATGCCTGACAGCAAACTAAGTTCATTTATAAAAGAGCAAACTACAAAAATTTAACAGCATGGTGGTGGTGGTGGTGATGATAGTGGTGATGTTAGTTGTGGCAGCAATGATGATGATAGTAATGGAGATGATGTTGTTGATGATTATATATTATTACAATAAATTGCATAATTGATTAAAGACAATTAATTTTAATGAGATGCAGATTGGCTTTGAGCCTGAGAGAACCACCAATACCATTCTTTTTGTCAGACAACTGCAAAACCCTAATAATTAGCATTCGTTGACCTGAAAAAAGTCCTTTAACAGAATCCATGCTTTGGTGGGCACTTGGGAAATTAAGGTTAGATGAATGGCTTGTGAGAGTTGTACAAGTCATGTACAGAAGTGCAACCAGCAAGGTGAGCTTTAACAATGAGTATAGCAAGGAATTTAATGTGTGGATAGGAGTTCAAGGCTCAGTCCTCTATCCCCTCTTGTTTATTATAGTCCTCCAGGCCATAACAAAGGAATTGAAGATTGGTTGTTCGTGGGAACTCCTATATGCTGATGAGAAGAGGGCTTTGAATACAGAAAATTTGCAGTGCCTAAAACGAAATGAGGCAAGCATCCTTCACAAGGTGAATGAAAAGTTGAGTATGATAAGAAATGAATGTAGCATGCAAGATAATTTTGCTGGTATGAACATTAGAGCTGTATAAAAAAAAGTGCTCAGTGCTTAAAGTAGATAGTAGACATGTAAAGAAGTTCTAAGGTATGACTTCAAATAAATAAACGTCACAAAAGACATGACACAGGACTTAGTAGGCTGGTGATATGCCATAATATAAAAGATTCATTCACCAGTATTGTGACACAAAAATTAAATGTTGTGAGAGGCAAGAGACAACCATTCATGCAATTGAAGGGAAACAAAATAAAACACACCCAGTCCACCTTGTAAAATGGTAATGTTGATGCCACATAAAACCACACTAAGTTCACCTTCGAAGGTGGTTGATGTTAGGAATAGCATCCAGCCATAGAAACCATGTGAAATATGGGAAGCAAATGTAAAAATGATGTTGATGATAATAACAATGATAAACACAACGGCTTCTGATTTAGGCACAAGGCCAACAATTTTTGAGGGAGGGGAAAGTCGATTAAATTGACCCCAGTGCATTACTGGTGTTTTATTTATCGATCCCATAAGGATGAAAGACAAAGCTAACCTCAGTGAGGTTTGAACTATGGAGGTAAAGGGACGTAACTCTATGCTGCAAAGCATGTTTTTCGACACTCTCCAATACTGCCAATCCACTGCTCACAATGATAAACAATAATAATCTATATATATAAAACTGAGGATGCCTGTGTGTGTGTGTGAGTTTGAATCCCTAAAACTCGAGAAGCACCCAACCGACTGTTTTCAAACTTTACACATGCAATATGTTTCAGGGAGTGTTCTGAACAAAAAAAATTTCAAATTTTCAATGCCCTAGGGATCACATTAGGCGATTTAGCGATCTCTCTCTATAATTACTAGTCTTTCTCTTTTTAGATAGATACATGCATATAACGTCGCGCCCTTATAATATTTGTCTGTATGTCTGACTGTCAGCATTACGTCACTTCCCTGAGGATGTCTGTCTGTCTGTGAGTTTGAATCCCTAAAACTCGAGAAGTACACAACCGACTCTTTTCAAACTTTACATGTCTATTACTTATGTTTCAGGGAGTGTTATGCACATAAAAAAATTCAACTTTTTTTTATCTCCTAGGACCCGCATTAAGTGAAAAACTGTGTTTTTTCAGGTTTTTAGGGGTTTTTTGAGGCATTACGTCAGATTGATTTCCTTGAAATTGTAACTATGTATTAGTCAGTCTCTTCTTCATACCGTGAGCAAAGAAAATCCAACTTTTTTATGGCCTAGGGCCCGCATTAGGTGAAAAACTTCATTTTTTTCAGCTTTTTAGGGCTTTCTTGAGGCGTTACGTCTAGCCGATTTTCCCGAAATTTCAAGACATATTATGCACATAAAAAAAATTCATTTTCTTGATCCCCTAGGCATTAGGTGAAAACCTGCATTTTTCCTGCTTCATCGAGGAAAATCTTAAAGATTATCCAGCCATCAGAGTATTCGATTTATTTTCTTTACCTATTGTCCAGGCATGCAGTTTTTCCATGATTAGGTCTGTTGGTGGCCCGCATTCCAAAATACCTTATCCCGTGCAACGCTGGGTACCACTGCTAGTAAATGATAAAAATTCTATATGGCATGTTGGAAACCTACCAAACTTTCCTCTGCTTTAACATCCCACTCATGTCTTTTCCGAGAAGCATCTTTCACTGCAAGCTTTAGTTGATCAAAAATATTATCATGTTCTTTCAGTCGGTCCTCTCTATCCATTAATTTACCAAATTCTTCATGTAGAGTATTCCAACCAACCTAGAAAATTAAATCAAAATCTCAAACAATCTTTTCTCCATTTAATGAATTAAAAGAACATTTTTTGGCAAGAATTAAGGTCATTTTTAAATACATTTTTTCTCATTTATAATTTTGTAGGTTGTGAAAATACCTGTGGAGTTATTCTGGTGAAAATGTTCACCACCTTGTAAATCTTGCCTCTCTCTCTCTCTCTCTCTCTCACTCACACATACAAATATATCGAGAGAGAGGGAGGTAAGGTTTACAAGATTGTAAAAATTTCCACAAGAACAACTCAATGGGTATTTCCACAACCTAAAAAGTTATAAACTTTGCAAGGTTATTCCATTCATATTACACTCTATATATAGACATAGGCATATGTGTGTGTAGTTAGGGAGGAGCATACTGACAATAAAAAACACACACCAGTTGAGTTTCACTTCACAGCTATGTCTGTGTCTATATATAGAGTCATAAATGAGAAGAATAGCCTTGCAAAGTTTATAACAACAAATTATTTCATACAGAGTCTAAATATGTCCTGACAAGAATGCTACTATGAAATTCTTAGAATTTCACATTCTATACGAGAATAATGATTTGTATAATTTCAGAGTTATTGTCTGGCAAGTGGATTGACCTTCTCATTACATTATTTCTAATAAAAAAACACTGCCTATAATTTTCAAATAATGTTTGACAGAATCAAGAATTTGGAAAGATTTATTAATATAAGTTTCTTATTTTTAAGCTGGGGTGTGAGACTTAAGAGAATTTTCTTAAATAAAATTATGATGGAAGGTTTGAATATGAAAATGAACAATTTAAAATAAATAGTTTTGTGTCATAGAATCAAGGATGATTTCAAGTGGTTTGTTATCAAAGATGTTTTTAAAAAACTAACAATATGTAACTGAAAGAACTGCATCACAGTAAATTATAAGTTTTTAAAAAAGCCAAAATGTGTTATATATTTACCAGAACACATTTCTTTGGTAACAAAGAATCAGCCCATTGCTTCAACTTTATATCAACAGTGGTATTAAAAGTACTACAAAATAAAAATACAATAAATGCAAATACAAAATATATATTTGTAAAAAATTCATCTATCAAACAAAGGTTATATTTCTCAGCAATATGAAAACAACCACCAGTTTAAAATAATGATGTAGATTATATTTTTCAGAAATCATCATTATTATTTTTTTTTTCATCTGCTTTTCTCTGCTAGCATGGGTTGCACCACCCCATTCTGCAAATGATAGCATTGGTGTAACAATAAAATGTACCCAATACATTTCTCAAAGTGGCTGGCTTTAAGAAGGGCATCCAGTCACAGAAACCACATTGGTCTTTGCTAGGCTCACTTTGAGGACCTTTGATTCACTCAATGCAGTTTTATTTTTTAATGAGTCATGCATTAAATATGTTAGCATTTTGATACTTCATCATCATCATCATCTTTTTACTTCTGCTTTGCATGTTAGGAAGTGGTGGGTGACTGGCACAATCCAAGTCACATATTTAGAGTTACTGCCCTCCTAAATGGGTTGAAGGACCACATCTTTCTTGTACGTTACATTTTTGGTATGGTTACTACCACTTAGCAGAGTGTACTAGGTGCATTTATTGTGACACCAGCACTAGATATTTTATGTCCTCAGCAGGACTAAAGAGCCATCTCTACCCTATGCTATCTTTGATCACTAACCACTTTACAGAGTGTAATGGGTGCATTTATCATGGCATTAACATTAGTGAGGTTACCTTGCATCACACAAAGACTATATATAAGATAAATAGAGAAATGTCCCTCATCTCATCAAGAAAATAATTTCAATAAATACATGTATCGTCATCATCATTTTATGTCTGCTTTCCATGCTGGCATGGGCTAGACAGGTTATCAGTCTGAGACCAGACAGATCAAGGAACTACATCTTGCTCATATGTTCCACATATAGCATAGTATATAGCCTGGCTGAATCCTCTTCTTAATGCCAACCCCCTTTCAGAGAGTACTGGGTACATTTTTCGTGGCACCACCACTACCACTTTACAGAGTGTACTAGGTGCATTTTTCGTATCATCACTACCTCTTTACAGAGTATACTGGGTGCATTTTTGTGTATATATCCTGACATCACTGTGGTGCAATGGTTACCAATGTGGCATCCACAGACCCCTGGAGGCCAGTAAACATAATAGAGACTCTGTGACCTATACTCCAAATTCTTCTCAAACCATAAACATTTCTATCTTTTCATTCTTATAATTTGGGAGACGAATAAGAGTAGCAGGAAATTCATTTAAATAAAAAGGAGTCATTGCTTGTCAAAAGTTTGGGAACCACTGCTGTGTTGAAAAAAATACTTACCCTGGATTATCACACTGTGCTGCAGGTAAGTAGATATTTTCAAAGAAGTATGTAGCATTTGTCTTCCGTAGCTGAATATAGTAGGCCTCTTCCCTAAAAATATATTAGAGGTACATTGTTAGAGAATCAAACTGTTTAATAACAGGGAAAGAAAACAATAAAACAGAATATAAATTAACCAAAAGCTCCTAAAAAAAGAGTTAACGCTTTTGTTACTATATTTTTAATAAAAGACACTTCTATAGTTTTTAAATAATTTTGAAAATAACCAAGAATTTAAAATAATCAAGTGATAAAACCAACATTCACATTATTTAGCTGGTGTGACGGCAGTGGATCAGTAGAATCGGTAGAGCATCAGACAAAATGCTTTACAGTATTTAGTTATGACTTCCTATGTTCAGAATTTAAATCCCAGAGGTCAACATTGTCTTTCATCCTTCCATGGTTGATAAAATAAAGTATCATCAAGTACTTGCGTTGATATAATCGACTTTCCTCTTTCCCCAAATTATCAGCCTTGTGCCAATCATCATCATCACTGTTTAATGTCCATTTTCCACGCTAGCATGGGTTAGACGGGTTGTCTATTTGAGGTAAGTCGAGGTCAGATGATCAAGCCTTGCCCTTCATAATGCCAACCACATTTACAGTGAGTACCGAGTGCTTTTTGTTGTGACACCTACACAACCACTTTATAGGGGGGCTGGGCACTTTTTGTCATGTTGCCAACACAACCACTTTACAGTGTGGGCTAGGGCTTTGGTGGAAAGAGTGTGTGAGGATTACGGAGGTGGGTACATGGGCATGTGTGAGGAGTGGAATGTTAGGATGTGGGAGGTGTGTAGAAGTGTGGGATGAAGGTGGTGCATATCAGATGTATGCTTCAGCCTGTACTCATGGGAGGTGTATGGGAGGGACATGGAGGTGAGTACTATATATATGTGTGAGCTAGGTGCTTTTTGTCATGACTGGGTGCATATTATCATGACACCAGCACTAGAGAGGTTGTTACACACTCATGTAGACTGATGGGTCCTCTCAAACCCTGTATTGTCTCTTTTCAATTGCCAACACTGTAGCCCCCAGTCTCTAACATTTACTCTTAGTGTTGCAGTACTTGTACAGGATATGATGGCATATCAAAAGACCTGCAACACATGTACAAGCACTGCAGCACTAAAGATGATTGAAAACTAAATTCAACTATATAGTCATACCTGCACCTATACACAACCTATTCAAAATTAATGGTATCATATGGTCTCGTAACTCCTGAGGTAGCCATAGTGGGAATTGTATTGACATACTCGTACAGCGTTTCTTGGGTATTTTAAACCTAGCGGAACCCATCTCTCTCCAAGCCTGAGTACAGCAGATTTCTTTCAGAGAAGGATAGAAAGGAGAGAGAGGACGTAAGAAAGAGATATAGAGGAAGAATTGACCGCAGTACTTGACTGGTACTTTTTTTATAAACCTTAAAAGAATGAAAGGCAAAGTTAACCCCAGTGAGATTTGAACTCAGAGAGCAGAGTGCCAGAAAATATACCAGAAAGCATTCTATCAACTCTGCCAATTCAGCACCTAATGTAAAACAATAAATGAAAACAAAAAACAAAGCTTACCATTGTTTCGGAGTCAACTGACTCAAATCAATGATTTCATCTAAAATTTCACTTCGAGCTTTTTCAAACAATTCATCCTAGACAACAGAAGAAATATAATTGTTTATCAATTCTTAATTTTTATATTAAAGGACCAACTAGATGAATGTATGTTCTCTACTGACATCAACCACACTAAAATATTTACACAATATTTAATACTATAGAGTTGTACTAGTTTGGGAGTGTTTTTATTTGATACCACATATTAAAACTGAACAAATTACATTGTGAAAAAGTAATTTTATCCATTCAAATAACATTGTTATGGAGCCTGAAACCACATCATGGTTGCAAAGTAAACTTCTTAACCACACTACCAATCATGGAAACTAACAACAACAAACTATATATTCATCAGTAAATGGTACTTTTGCTGTTCCTAAAATTGGGAAATTGTGTTCTAAGAAATTTTATCATTTGATTAAGCTAGAAGTTAGCTTAGTTTAGTTAGATTGTCTATGCATTTAGTAAACTATGTCTTGGAATACATGTTCTCCAGAAATATGTTTAATAAAAGGATTGGTCATTCTGTCAACAAATCAATTCCATTAATAATAAAACAATAATGTTAATAAATCCCTCCAAATTCTTCATTAATTGAAATACAGTGTATTTCATTAGAAATATGGTCACAAAAGCGTTAAGGCAAATTTCCTTTCTTGGTTCTTTTTATGTTATTATTTGTATTGTTTTGGTTGAGGATTGGTAGAATTGTTAGTGTCAGAGAAAATGTTTTGCTGTATTTATTCTGGTTCTTTACATTCTTAGTTCAATTCCTGTTGAAGTCAATTTTGTCTTTTATCACTCAGAGGTTGATAAAATAAAGTACCAGTCAACTATTGAAGTCGATATAATCAACTTTTTCCTCCTCCCTAAAATTGCTGGCCTTGTGCCTAAATTAGAAACCATAATTTTGTTTGTTTCTCTAGTTCTATCAAGGTTACTATTAAAGATATGTTTAATTCAACATAATCATATCACAAAATAAGTAAAAATTCTTACCCGATCTAATTCTCTTAAACGAGGGAAAGTATTTTTCCATTCTGTTTCTAAGTTAAACCTGGTAGCTGTAAAAAAAAAAATATATATATAATAATTAATGATTCATAAATAAAAAAATTTAACAACTCATTACATTAACAAAACAAATAAATTAGAGAAGGAATAAATGTGGACTATTTCATTGGAATGAGTTTTAATGAAATTACTAAATATTGAATTAATAGGGATTCTGTAGCGTCATCATTATTTTTATATCTGCATTTCTGTGCTGACATGGGTTGGGTGGGGAATTTTGAAGTAGTTTTTCTACAGCTGGATGCTCTTCCTGACATCATCCCATACTTCTTTCTAAATATGATGATCATCATTAAATCACTACATTGCAGGACATATTATTTATGGAGGATATAAACCAATGCCACTGCTTTACTTTAAACAGTGTTGATATGAAAATAGCAAGTGACATACATAATACATAATACACACACGTATACAACAGGCCTCCTCACAGTTTCTCTCAACCAAATTTACTCACAAGGCATTGGTTAGCTGGAAACAATGAGACTAAGCCTGAAACTACACAGCTCCAAAGTGAACAGCCATGTCTTTTATACTTATTTAGTATCAAGAATTTACCAACAATAAATATGGAATCAATTTAAAAACAGTTAAGTCAGTCTAAAACTGATATATACAAGTTGTAAAAGTAAATTTTTAAAAAGGAGCTAAAATATAAAATACTAATATGTAATGTAGTAAATAAAAAAACTAGAGTTTGAGTAAACTAATAGTGGGCTGCAACAACAAAAATCAATTAATAAAGTTAGAAAATTTGAATAAGGTTGTACACCACAGGGAAATAAGAATACTGACATTTCAAGCATTTTTTTAAAGTCATGAACATTATGACTTGACTATGAAATAATAGATTTTTATTTTTATTAAAAAACACACACACAAATGAAAAACAGAAAAGAATTAGAAAAAAAATCCAAGAATTTTGCATCAAACTGATGAAATCCAATATGGAAGCATGGAAAATAGATAGTAAATAGAGATAATGAACATAGTGAGAGAAGTGTTAAGTGAATTATGAGCAAAACCATCTTTCAAGAACTCACCTTTGAAGGCATCAGCTTGCTGCTCAACAGTCTCCTTTACCATTTTCCAAAAAATATCTGACACAGCCATACTTAGATTGTGTGTTGTCATTTGAGAGGGCTTCATAACACCATCTCTGTAATAGAAAATATAACAATACAATATAACTACAATCACATGTTAGTTGGAATTAGACTGGAGTAGAGAAGAAGTAGAAAAGATTGAAGTAAATAGGAGTTAACTGTTAGATGTAACTGTTTGAAAATATGTGTGAAGGGGGAGTATTTAATTAACTGTTTCTACTTTTGGCACAAGGCCAGCAATTATCCCAGTGCATTACTGGTACTTTATTTTATCGACCCTGTAAGGATGAAAGGCAAAGATAATCTTACCGGGATTTGAACTCAGAACATAAAGGGCCATAATTCTATGCTGCAAAGCATGGTGTCTGATGCTCTATTGATACTGCCAAATTAATGTCATGGCAATTAACCCATTTGTTACCATATTTCTAGTGAAATACACTGCCAATGATTTTCAAATAATTTTTAAAATTTAGTAAGATAACTCACTCTTTCACTACTAAGCTAATGTTTGGAGCATTATTAAGCAAAAAGTTCTTACATACAGAAGATTGGTCGCTGTGACCTATCTGGTCTTGGGCCATGACAAGTCATTCAATCCATGCCAGTGTGGAAAGTAGACATAAAAATAATGATGATGAACTCTTTAAAAAAAGCAGTTTTGTATCATAAAAAATGGACAGTCTCAGGCAGTTTGGTACCGAAGACTTTATCAGTTTTCATCAACATTATTTTTTCAGTTTTCCATACTCACATGTTTTATACTGCTTTGAATCTGGAGAAGAATCCTTACACCTTATAGAGTCAGTTTCAATTAAATTGCATTAATAAAGTATATGTATGGATGTGGAGGGTTGGGAGCTGGTGGCAGATTAGTGGATAAGGTTTAGGGGAAATGGAAAAGAAATGGGTTACTTATGTTTATAATAAGGTTTTTTTTCTTTTCAAACTAAACATACATTAACTACATGAGAGAGTTAATGTGTATCCCAATCATTAAAACATTTACATTATATCCCTTCATGTCTTAAAATGGTTGGTATCAGAAAAGCTTCTTGTCATAAAACATTGACTCAAATGTCCTATCTAACCTATTTAAAGTCTGTTTCAAGCCCGGAGGGTCATCAGGCCAAAGCTTATCTCCATGGCATTAAGCAACTGAGAGTACATGACTAGATAGGACACTAGTCTATCACAGGGTTAAACCCTTGGCTACTGCTGGTACCCCTTTTCAGCTGTGTATACTGGAGCAATATGAAATGAAGTGTTTTGCTCAAGAACACAACACACAACCCAGTCCAGAAATTGAACCCACAACGTTATGATCGTAAGTCCAACAGACTTACCACTAGGCTTCATTATCTAACCTATACTAGCATGGAAAAGCAGACATAAAAAATGATGATGAATGTTGTATGGTAGTGAAAATGGCTGTAAATACAGAAGATATGCAGCAATCATAGAACAAATTGACTAGTATCTATCACAGAGGTTTCCAAACTGAAACAATGCCTTAAGTGAGTCACCAATAATCTCTAGGTCTATCACAAAAGTCAAATCTTATGTATCCCATTGAATTATTTCTTATTATACACTTAAATATTTAGCATCACTAACAATATGTCATGAAACATTTAATTTATAAAAAGTGCATCTCCAATGTGAACATTTGGAAAGATTTAGGCTATCAAATGTTCAATGTTAGCTTACAAAGAGGCTAAAATGCAAACAAATTAATAAGAGAACTATTAATTATAGACATATAATGTGGCTGGATGATATATGCAGGGAAAGAAGTGTTTGTAGTGGGCAGTAGCACAAACAACCACAAAGTAGGGCTGATGGCCATTGCAGGTTTGCAGACAAGAGTGAAGTGATAGGATACATATGGATGATGATTGTTAGGTGCAGAAGTGTCAGGAATTCCCAGTTGAAGCAAGCTTCAGTAAAGGAAGACCATAGAAAACCTGAGTAGACATGGTGAGAGTAGGTCTCAAAACATTGGACCTCATGGAAGAGATGATGAAGGAATGTAACAAATGAAGGCAGGCTGTTCAGGAAAAAATTCATACGACCCATGTAAGCATGGAAAAACGGACATAAAAGGATGATGATGATGCTGAATCAACAAAGTACTTCGACCTATAAGTATGGACAGTTTCCGCTCTCTCCAATGCTAGATTATGGTTAAAAATAATAAAGAATGTAACTTACTTGAAAAGTCTGGAACCGCGAAAGAAATTTTCTTCATAATCCTTGATTGACTGGATAGAGTCACTATTGTTACCTGTAAATAGTATACAGATTTTAAATGGTCATTTTATATCATCATCATTGTCATTTAATGTCTATTTTTCCATGCTTGCATGGATTAGACAGGTTGTTATGTTAGGAGATAAAGCAAGTCAGGTGACCACATCTTGTTCATATGGATCTGTATTCGGGCTTGGTTTCTATGGCTGAATGCCCTTCCTAATGCCAACCATGTTACAGTGTTGACTAGGTGTTTTTTTTTCATTGTAGCATTAAAAGGACCATCTAATAGGATGGACTGGGGTGCATTTATTGTGGCACTAGATCATCATACAGAGTGGACTTGGTGCTTTGACATTGACTACTAATTCTACAAATGGTGCAAATTATTTTAATATTTAAACTACAAAGTTTAATTCTTTCATGACTAATGAAATACACAGTTTATATCTTTCTATTAATACTGAAAATAGTCGAGATTTTGAAAAACTTAGTAAAATAACTAATTTCTTTCATTTATTAACCATTTTGTTACTATATTTCTAATAAAAAAAACATCGCCTATGATTTTCAAATAATCAAGACAGTAAAATAACTTTTTCATTATTAAGCTGGTATTTGAAGCAAAACTTAAGGATTCTTAAATAAAATCATGACTGTTGTTTTTTAAATAAATGTAAACACTTTAAAATAAATAATTTTCTATCATAGAATCAGGTGTTGTTTGGTATCAGAAGAGTTAAGCTGTGTATTTTGTAAATAACATAAGGTTCATAAAGAAAATTATGGCGGAAAGCTTTAATTTAAATGATAACATTTTAAAATGAGAGGGTTTATACCTGTCACATATTAATAAAATTAAAAACAAAAAAGAAAAATTACTGAGGGCCTAACTCACTTCATGAACAAACATGTTTCAAGGTTAACCCTTTAGCATTTAAACTGGCTGTGCCCGGCCAGAATTCTCTCACCCCTTTCTGTTTAAACTGGCTACAACCGGCTGCTCATACTAATGTTAAGGTATTGTTCTCAAAATAAATAATATCAAAATCTCATAGATTCGATACTATGTAAGGTAATTATGTGAGGTAAAGCCTTTACATGAAAATACAATAGTTACTACTTACCTTTACCAGTAACAACAGCAAAGTATCCAAGTGCTTTCATAGGGAACAATTTGCCTTCCAAAATCTGTTTAATCTAAAACCCAAGAGAATATTGGAGATATTAGAAACAACATTATAGAGTTACTTGAAATTATATCTGAAAATCTAATATTAGAACCATTTCACATTTTACAGAAAATTTGAATTTTCTTTTAACTCTTTTGTGACCATATCTCTAAATTAAAAGTAATCAAGGATCTAATAGAATAACTAATTTCTCCATTATGAAGCTCAACTCTAGTCTAGTTTTCACTCTTGTATTTCTAACTTGCAAAACAATTCTAACCACATATATCACAATGTTTCAGACAAATTATATAACAGAAGATTCTTATGTAAGATTTTGAGAGCAAGTTTAACTTTTAACATCCTGTAATGATATAGTAGAAAATATAAAAAAACAGGGTCTGTTAATTCAAATGCTTATAGTATCTTTATTAGTAGACAGATCATTATGAAAATTATTAGTAGTATTAAAGTAAAGAATTTAATTTTTGATCTGATGCAGTCATAGTGTAGTTTTGTACCTTTCCAAAAAATATTGCTAATGCAGTTTCATGTGGTAAAGGACGTTAAGAGTTAAATTTAAATAAACACTTCAAAATAGGCTATTTTGTATAATAGAATCAGGGATCATCTCAGATGGGTTGGTATTATACATGAGAAAAATCATGCATATAAAATTGATATTTAATTTTGAGAAAATGGATGTTAAGTGGTGATGAAGACCTTTAATGAATGTCAACACATTCATCATCATATCACCATATTATGCCTGTTTTCCATGTTGGCATGGGCTATATGAGTTGTCATACTCTGAGACTAGACAGGTTAGATGACCACGTTTTGCATATATGTTCCATTTTGTCATGGCTATTACACAATGAATATGATATTTAGCTTTAAAAACTTTAATCAACATATTTCAATGATGTGTGAGAGCATATTTCTGAGATAGATGATGCTATGAATAAGAGGAAAACATGATATTACTACAATATTATAGGCAGAATTGTTAGAACATACAACAAAATGCCTAGCAGTACTTGTTCCAGCTCTCTATGCTTTGAGCTCAAATCCTGTCATGGTCAACTCTACCTTTTATCTTTTTGAGGTTCAGTTCAGGCAGTGGGTTAGCAGAATAATTAGAACATTGAATGAGATGTCTTGTGGTATTTCCCATGTTTTTGTGTTCTGAGTTCAAATCCTGCTGTGGCCTCCTTGAACGGAAGTCTTAGTCACCCAGTTTAACAACACCAGCAGGTACTCGGGTGCCTTTAGCTGTG
Organism: Eledone cirrhosa; assembly: GCA_964016885.1. Taxonomy (NCBI): domain Eukaryota; kingdom Metazoa; phylum Mollusca; class Cephalopoda; order Octopoda; family Eledonidae; genus Eledone; species Eledone cirrhosa. The sequence continues at coordinate 125,736,593 of OZ024743.1, forward strand.
TCCACACTATGGCAAGCATTTAAATCAGACCTTTAGTTTGAGGATACCTACTTCAAGTCTCAGAGGTCTTGAAAAGGATCCTTCTGTCTCTGACTAAACAGTAAAAAAAAAAAAAAAAGCATCTAAACAGAATAATAAAAGTTGATTTTTCTATTACACAAATAGACACTTTGGAAACTACAATTTAAAACTCCTGAAACGTAGGGCAGGGCTGACTGGTGATATGCCATAGTACAAAAGACCCATCCACCTGTACAAGCACTGCAACACAAAAAGTAAAAATGCATGTGTTGAGTGACTGGAGTCTACAGTGTTGGTGATCAAACAGAGACAATATAAGGTTTGAAAGAGGACTCTTCAGTCCAGACAAACATGTGACAACCTCTCTAGTGTTGGTGCCACAATAAAATATACCTGGTACATTCTGTAAAGTAATAGTGATGACGTTATAAAAAAATACACCCTGTAAGATGATTGGCATTTGGAAAGGCGTCCAGCCATAGAAACTATACCAAATATGGAACATATGAGCAAGATGAAGTTGCTCTAACCCATCTGGTCTTAGACCATGACAACTTATCCAACGCATACTAGTGTGAAAAGCAGGTATAAAATGATGATGATAATGTTAATGAGGCCTTTATGAATAAAAACTTACCCGTTGAGGATTATATAGGCTGCTTTCTGCAATATCTACTTTGGTTAACACAAAAATGGTACGTTTGCCATTTGGGTCCATCTGGCTGACGAGATCAGTTACATTACTTCGTTCAGCATCAAGAGAACCATCTGTTAAGGAAGAAAGAATGAAATGAATTCAATAATGGCAGCAAATTGTCATTAGGACATTCAATTAAATGCCTCGGTATTTGTTCTAGCTCACTGCATTCGGTGTTCAAATCTTATAAAGTTCAACTTTGCCTGTCATCCTTTCAAGATTGATACATGAAATACCAGTCCAAGGAGCAGTGGAGTGGTGGAATTGTCAAAGAAATAGACAGGATGCTTTGAAGTATCAGAACCAGTTCTGTGCATTCTGAGCTCAAATACTGCTTTCTTCTGTCAGGAGTTGCAACTGGCAGATAGTATCAGCAATGGATAAACTATTAGAAGCATTATTTCCTTGGTTTGATCTGATGATTAGCTCTTTTTTTCTTCCTTAAGTAGACATATCATAATTGTCTTGGGTTAGGGTTAAAATTAAATTAAACAAATCTGGTTTAACAATGGTGGAAGTCATCTGTGGGGTAACTTTAATGTTACTTTAGTGTTCATGGCTCTTACATAAAAAAATTCTATTATTCCTTAAAAATCAATAATTAGATTGACCCAAGATTTCTTCATGAGTTTTCCATTATTGATACTATCTGTTGGTCACAAATTCTGGTAGAAGCGTCACGACTTTTCCACTGACAGGATGTAGGATTTGAACCTAGAATACACAGAGACGGAACAGATACTGAAAAGTATTCTGTCCAACATATTCATAATTCTGCCAATCTATCATCCTTGGACTGGTACTTTATTGATCAACAGAGAAAGTACAACAGCAAAGTTGACCTCTGAGATCTGAACTCAGAGCACAGAGAGTCAGAACAAATATCCCAAGGCATTAAATTTGATTCACTAATGACTCAGCCAAAATAGTTGCTTAATTTGGAGAATAAAACAAAACAAAACCAAGAACAGTAGAAGAAAAAAATTAACCACATATTTAAGGCCATCAATATTCTTTGTATGACACATACATCCAGAAATTGAGTCTCATGACAGGGATAACACAGAATAGAGCTGACTGGTTATATTCCATAATACAAACAGTCCATTTACCAGTAGAAGAACTCTGTTATTGAAAGTAAATATGGTGAGGAACTGGAGTCTGCACTGCTTGGCAATGGTGACAATATAAGGTTTCAGAGGACTCTTCAGTCTGGATGAGTATGTGCCACAATAAAATGCATCCAATACACTCTGAAAAGTGGTAGGGCTGATGCCATGAAAAATGCACCCAGTACACTCTGTAAAGTATTTGGCATTAGGAAGAGTATCTAATCATAGAAATCTTGCAAAATATGGAACATATGAGCAAGATGAGGTTACTCTGACTCAGCTGGAATTGGACTGTAACAAACAATGCCAGCATGGAAAGTGGATGTAAAATGATAATAATTGTTTCTACTTTTGGCACAAGGTCAGCAATTACCCAGTGCATTACTGGTACTTTATTTTATCGACCCTGTAAGGATGAAAGGCAAAGTTAACCTCGGCGGGATTTGAACTCAGAGATAATAATGATGATACATCAACATTGTTTTTGTGTTTTTTCATATTAACAAGAATTTTATAAGACTTTTTTTAGGCAGTATTCTACACTTGTTCTTATCTAATCTTCACATGCCAAACCACTGACATGAACAAATGTTACTGTTTGTGATGTCAAATGCAAAGCTATGACAGAGACAACAAATACACACACACGCGTGTGTGTGTGTGTGTGTGTGTGTGTGTGTATTAGGAAGGGTGCCCAGCTGTAGAAGCCATAACAAAACTAAAACACATGTAAGCAAACATGGCCCCCAGCACATCTAAGAGGAGAGTAGCTCCAATTAAGTACTGACTTGATATATAACAACCAATCCAACCCATACATAAAAAAGACATGTTAAAAGATGATGATACTAAGCTATTCCTCAGTAAAAAAGAAAAAAATTATAAATCGATTTTAAGACAACTGCTTACCTTGAATGCATAAAATAATAGAATTAGGGTTTTCCATGTAACTTGAGATAAGTTTTTTAATAGATTCTCTTGTACCTGATGCTACATCAAATGTTTCTGTCTGAAAAATAAATAATTTTGTCGGTTGATATGTATGTAAGAGGACAAAAAGATCCAACAAAAACACAGAGTATTTTAAAACCATTTTTCCTGGAGGCTCCATGACAAGTTTCTCTACTTTCTCTTGTCCTCTGCATCCTTCTCACTAATCCCCGACTTACATTTCCTCCTCCATCATCTTCAGTCATGTCGTTCTTGATCTTCTCCTTCCTCAACATTTTTCCACATTCATTTCCATCACTCCTCTCACCCAATCTCTTTCATCCTTCTTCAGCACATGGCCCAACCATCTCATTCTATTTCTCTTCAGAACTTTGATAATTTTCTGCAATTCATTGTTTTTCCACTTTTTCAGCGATACTACACTCATCCACTGAACCATTATCATTTCAGTTTTTTCCAGCCTTCTCTACAGCTCCACATTCATCATTCATATTTTACTCCAATAAATCATGGCATCTCATACATGCAGCATACACCTTTCTCTTCAGTTTCAATGACACTCCCCTCCTCATTAACATGTCCTTGAGTTCCCAGAATCTCTTCCATACACATTTCACTCTAGCCACTTCCACCAAGTCCAATACACCATCCCAATTGTATATTCTTTCCTTTGTGAGATCTTGTTGGACAACTTGATTCCACAAATGAAATAATATAAGACAGATAATTAGAAGCATGTCAGAATTGCCTACTCAATATTAACTCTTAACATCCTGTACTCCATGACATTATATTAGCAAAACATTCTTGAAAACGACATAACAGTACCAGGACTGTGTCACATTACATATTAAAATGTTTGCTATGATGCTGTAAATTTTCACAATGATCTGTTCACTAGTAAAGATACTATACTATAAACATTTGAATTAACACTTTTTTGTAGATATTTTCTGCTAAATCATTACAATTGATGACTATAGAGATTACAGAACTTAGCAAGTGAGAGTTTGTTCAAGAAATATTAATAGTAAAAGAGCAATCCATGAATAAATTATAATAGTTACCGATATAACACCTGGCAGATCAACCAATACCATTCTTTGAAGTCCTGGACCCTTTACAGTCATTGCAATACACTGGAAAATACAAAATATTTGATAAACTTTAGAGCTGACTCACAATCTAACTATTTAAACTAAAAACTATTACTTTGATAAATATTATGCAACATAATTGGTAGAGTTATTAGAATATATGACGAAATGACTTGTGGTATTTGTTCCAGCTTTCTCCATTCTGAATTCAAATCCCACCAAGCTCAACTTTCTTTTCATCCATTCAGAGATGATAAAATAAAGTACCAGTTCAAATCAGTGGATTGCTGGAATTGTAAATGTCAGACAAGATGCATTGTGGTATCTGTTCTGGCATTTGTGTTCAGAATTCAAATTTCCAAATGTTGACTAGGGATCTAAATCTCAATAGTCAGGGACCATAATAGATTATGAAAGCTACAATGAATAGAGGAAGATGGTGGCTGTCCACTATTGCAGTCAAACACTAATGATGATAGACATCTGGCATCTTATGTCTCTTAGTTTTGTCATCTGTACTTCTGAATAAGCAATTTCAGAGATACCACATAACCATATAAAATTTGTTAGTTTATTCATACATACAGAAGTTCCCACTATCAGATGGAACTAAATTATAGTAAGAACACTAGTAGTAAAAGTATTGAGATGAACTGGTAATCTGTATGTCAGAGATATACCAAAAGCAAAACAAGGCTGCTGTGTAGAAACAATAAATTGTAATCATCATTGTAATCATTTTTTTATCCATAAACTACCCATTTTCACTACTAATACTACATTGTACTCCATACACAAGCATCATACAATCTGCCCATCACTCACTGAAAGAAAATCCCTTTGTTGCCAGCAAAGGTAATAGCTAAATGAAAATGGTCTACCCCATTCCTACTCTAGCTACTATGCTTTTGGAGTACTCACCTCTGTTAATTAGATGACCTAGATAATAAAAGCTATCAACTACTTAACTATTTCTAGGGAATCTACTACATATGAAGTCTTCTATTGGCTTGCCTGTGAACCCACTGCCCTTTGTGCAACTATAGTTTATATTTGGCTCACAATATGGAAATCCTATCAACTCCTTTTCTGCATATCAAGTATGGCCACTTCACCATTGGTAGTAGAGTCCTGACTTCTTTTTTGCTAACTTAAACTTCTGGTTTACTTTGTCTTGTGTTAGAAATTTGTTCTCTAATTCTTCAACAGATTCAGTTATGAGAACTAGATCATCAACAGACAGATGATGTTAAACTCTTTTATTATGGTCTTCTGCTCATTTCTTTGAAGCAAGAATGGTGGTCATATAGCAGCTTCCCACCTCTTCTCCCAGCTCTTCACAATGAAATCTGGAAAGTCTTTTGAACTACAGAGGTTAGGGAGCATAGAGCAGACAAAACAATCTGGTTCGCCTCTCCACATTCACGGACAATGGGGTCAGTCCTATTGATCCTCCTGTTCTTCTTTTCAGGCAGTAGAGTGTCCTGAGAAACTATAATAAACAAGATGGGGTTGAGAACTGAGTCCTGATGAACTACATATATGCTAAATTTCATGTCAAAGTTGTTGCTAACTCTCACCTTGCTAACAGCATGTCACACAAGCTATTCTTCTACATCTAGTTTTCTTAGTAACCACCAGACTACAGACAGAGGTACCCTATCAAAGGTATTCTTCAGGTCAGTGGATGCTATGTATAAAGGCTTGCACTTTGCTAAGAACCACTTCTGTAGTTGTCTGACTACATCAGTGGTATCCCACCCTGGTACAAACACAAACAACATAATTAATAAATTAACCATTAAAAAATATTTAAGTCATTTTCTGAGCCTAGAAACTCATTATGCTGAAGCTTATCTTGGTTTCATGCAGTGTTAAGCAACAGGGAGTGAAAGAATCACCCCCTCTTGAACAGAACATCAACCCACCACATGATTAATCTCCAGATGCTGCCGCTGGCACTTATTTTGAACTGGAGCAATGTGATATAAAGTGCTTTACTTAAAGATGCAATATGTGGCCTAGTCCAAGGATTGAAACTACAATCTTAGGATCATGAGACCACAGCATAACTACTAGGCCATGCAACTTCACTATTAACAAGTAAAAGACAAATATTTTTATTTTGGCTTGATTAAATCAAATTAATTTGTAATCCAGCAAAGATGTAAAAAGTTTAGTAACAACATGGATAAGCATATAGATGATAACAATGATATTTCTGTGATAAATTTGAATTAAAAAATATTTACCTCAGTGCTGACAGTTTGACCAAGTTCCACACTAGTTTTCATTCTGACTTCAATTTCACTGCGGAGAGCAACCAACTAAAATACATTTTAAACCGAATTCAGTTACTATAAAAGCATGTTCAGTTCTACACAATGGAAATATTCAAAAAAGAAAAAAAAAAAGAAAAAAAGAAATATCCAGTTTAATTCATCTTTCAATTATTATTAACAGTTTATGTTCACTTTCCAAGTTGGCATTGGCTGGATGGTTGTTGCAGCTTGATCCAGTTTTTATTTGGAGTTACTACCCTCCTAGATAGGTCAGGCGACTACATCTCGCTTTTATGTTTCATTTTTGGCAAGATTTCTCCAGCTGGAAGCCCTTCCTAACACCAAATATTTTACATTTAAAAAAAAAAACTTTTGAATATTAACATTTTACTCATCTAAGAGGCAAGATTATCTTTAAATTTCAATATATCTGAATCACACATACACACACAAACAGAGGGTACCAGCTCTATAGTCTTAAGTTTGAATCCTGATGAAACCAATATTACCATTTATCCTTCCAGGGTTGGTAAAATAAAATATCATTCCTGAGTGACCGATTAGTGGAAATGTTAGAGTAATGAATGTAATACGTTAAAGTATTCCTGTTAGTTCTGAGTTCCAATCCTACTATGGCCTACTTGGAGAGAAGGCTTAATCCATCACCTGGCCATTAGGTTCCTTTAGCAGAGTTCATTCTGTTGTAAGCATTCGAGCCAGGTATCTAGTTTGAGGACATTTCCCTCTCTCCCTCCTACCAGTCTGGAGGACCTTGAAAAGAGTCATGGGCACTACCTTTCCCTCCAGTAAAATAACAACAATCATTGTTCTAAGTTCCTGCCAAAGTTAATAAGAAATAAATGCATGTAACATATACTGGTGTCTGTCCTATCAATTATACTTATGGCCTTGTAGTGTGCCAAAAATCATTATTGTTAAGCATTTAAACAAGAGCCACATCAAAGCATCAACATCTACTTACATCTGATTCTTTGGTGAGATCAAATTCTCTAGTGCTATCTTTGAACTGAGCTACATGATATGGGCCTTCACTAAGTGTAACCTTTACTGGTGCTCGAGTCATCATTTCTCCTGAACCTCTGTAATTGAAAACATCAGATGTTATAGTACTTTCAGACAAGACAAGAATGAGATATATGAAACCAAATAAAAGGCTATTTAGGTTCAGAATAAATACATTTTCAGTGAGCATTTGGTTATGTTAGATATGTTATATAATACAAGTTAATAATCACAAAAAATAGAATAAGTCACACCTCCTTCAGTCACTGACTAGTACATAAGTTACAAGTTGTTTTCCTAAATACTGTTTACAACTTCACTTGTGATTGTGTTTAAATAAAAAGAAAACATTTAGCTAAAATAATCCCAATTATTGATAATAGTCTGGCAAAGTTCAGGAACCATAGATATCATAACAGTGTTTTTATGTCTGAAACAAACAATAAGTTGCCACTACTAATTCACTGACAATATATACCATATAATTGTTTCTACTTTTTGGCACAAGGCCAGCAATTACCCAGTACATTACTGGTACTTTTTATTTTATCGACCCCGTAAGGATGAAAGGCAAAGTTAACCTCGACGGGACTTGAACTCAGACCATAAAGGGACGTAACTATGCTAGAAAGCATGGCGTCCAACCCTCTACCGATACTTCCAATTCACCGCCCTTTAAATGAATTTATATATATACCATATAATGAAGATTAGGAATACAGTTGGCTGGCTGAAAACTATACATATATGTTTTGCATACAAGGAAATAATTTTTTGTTTTTGTGCATGATACCATCAATGTATATTTGTTTACAATGCTGATATCCATATAGGGTAAATATTAACATGGCTAACATGTCCTACATACTTAAACATTTGCTTTTGTGTGTGCTGTGAATTTGAAGCACAGAACAAGGTCTAGTAGATATGTGTTCCACAGTTTTTGACACCTGTTTATTTTGCAAAAATCTATGACTTAACAACAAGTATATGCAATATTTAAATCCTTCAAGAGAGCAGAATAACAAACCATTATTTGATATATAACTTATCGATGGCTAGCAGTCAGAAATAAATATAAAAGACTATTGTAGAAGAATTTCTTAAATATTATTAAATAGTCTGAAACTGCAAAATTCAATACTCTCAGAAAAATCAAAATAATTCTTTTAAATTATAAGTTTATCCCAAGCCTAAAAACTCATTAGGCTGGAGCTTATCACAGTTTCATTTGCTCTAAGCAACTGAGGTACAGAGGGACTCTGAGCTTGTTGAGTAGACAGACTGCTCAAAATTTATCCATGGATAAATTCATTTAAATTTGGTAGTGAAAAGATTGAAGACCTCTGATTTTAAAAAATCATCATCATTCAACTCTTAACACCTTACAATGATTTAGCAGAAAATATCTAAAGATGAGTTTGTCGATTCTAATGTTTATAGTATCTTTACTAGAGAACAGATTATTGTGAAACTTTGTAATATTAAAGGCTGATTTTTAATGTGTTACATAGTTTTGTTTTATACGTTTTCAAGAATATGTTTGCTAATGCGGTTTCATGCTGTACAGAACGTTTAATGTTAATATTCGTTTCAGTTTTTTTCCAAGCTGTAATATGTTGGGTAGGATGTCACAGATCAAGTCAGTACCTAATAAATTTACTGTGCTCTCACTGATTGACAGGCTGAGGGCCCCACATCTTGCTTTCTACTGTTCTAGTTTTAGTATGGTGTCTATGGCAGGATGCCCCTCCTATCACCAACCACTTTACAGAGTGTACTGGATGTGTTTTATCATAAATGTATTGACGAATGAATGCAAGAATTACAATCTATATTATAAAATATAGAAGAAAACTAACCTGGGAAATATTCTAGCTTGCGCAATCATTTCTAGAACACTTGTTTTTCCAGCGCTCTGATCTCCAACAACGACCACCTAAAATAAGATAGGTGTATAAATTAAAATATGATACTGAAGGAAATCAAATAACTTTAATTGTTGAGTGAAGATGATGATGATGATGGTGGTATTCTCTAATATAACATTTACACTGCTTTAATAATTTTAGCCAAATGCAGACATAATGAATTAATTTTCTCTAAGTTTATTTGTTTAATTTATTTATATATTTTTATTTATTTACCTACTGTTGTCTTTCATCCTTTTCAAGTACTGATGTCAGTTCTTCTTCTATATCTTTCTCTCGCTTCCATTCTCTAACTTGCTCTATCCTTCTCTGGAAGAAATTTGGTGTATTGAAACCTGGAGAGGGATGAGCTCTGCCAGGTTTTAAAAATGCCCTAGAAACACTGTATGTCAATATGCCCCCCACCCACCCCCCACGACTCACTCAGGAGTTACGGGACTAAGATAAGACAAGACCTATAGTTGCAAACATATGCTTCCAAAATTATTTCTCATCTAATGGGTAACATTCAGAATTATAAATCTCTCTACTAAAATGATGATGATTATGATTTACTAAATATAGGGTGGCCCATAAATAGCTTTTTTATAGTTTTATAACGTTTTTGCCAATAATTTATTTTTAACTTTTAATTCAGATTTTGAAAATACATTAACTGGAAATTCATTATGAAAAAATTCAGGATGGGCAATGAATAAAAATCATTATGAAATTAAAAAAAAAAATATATGAAATATTAACAAACAAAAGTGACTTAGGGGCCATTCTTTGTATGATGGAAGTTTCAGTCCATTATTTTATAAGTTAGCTTGACAAAGGTTCTTACAGAAAATTGTGATTGAAAGGTTTTAGATAAAGAGGAACACATTAAAACGAACAGTTTAGTATCATAGAGTCAAAGACAATTTCAGGCAGTTTGCTATTAAAAAGATCAATTAAATAATTTCTAACCTACCCTCGGTAGATTATCTTGAGTTTTGTAGCTAGAATCATAATCTGCAAGTTCATCAAGCACATCAGAATACATATCGATGAGAGATTTCTGGAAAAGAGAGAATTATGAAAATTGTTTTAAAAAATAAATTCATATTTCAAGAAATAATCTCATAAAAATAACAACATTACTATTTTATGTTAAAACACTTGGAATATTATTTAGCGTACAGGTTGGCATCCACCAGGGCTGTTCTTAGCCCTCTCCTCTTGTTTATTATTGTACTACAGGCTATAACAGAGGAGTTTAAGGCCGGCTGCCCATGGGAGCTCCTGCATGTGGATGATCTCACACTCAGTGAAATCTATGGTAGAACTAGAGAGGAAATTACAAACATAGAAGCAGGGCCTTGAAAAAGGGGTCTTAAAATCAACCTGACAAAGATTAAGGTCCTAGTAAGTAGAAGAGAAAAAAGAACCCTCATCCCCTCAGGGAAATGTCCTTGCTCAGTCGGTAAGAAAGGTGTAGGTAGGAATTCTATCCTCTGCCCCAAATGCAAACTATGGGTACACAAGAGATGTAGTGAGTTCTCAGGAAGTTTAGCTAAAAACGTAAGCTTTACATGAAGCGGTTGCACTAGGACTGTAAGCAGTAAATGGTCACTATCAAATTCTGGGAAGGCTCAGTAGAAACAGTTGGCAGTTTCTGCTACCTGGGTGACCAAATTAGCAGTGGATGTGGTTGTTCTGAAAGTATAGTAGCCAGAGTAAAAATGGAAGAAGTTCAGGGAGCTACTACCACTGCTAGCTACAAAAGGCTTTTCCCTCAAAATGAACGCCAGACTGTATGATGTGTGCATACAAACAAAATGTTGCATGGAAGTGAATCCTGGGTGCTGTGTGCAGAAGACTTGCGTAGATTGGAAAGGAATGAAGCTTGAATGCTCCGATGGATGTGTAATAGTAATATACATGAACGGTAAAGCATAAACATACTGAGAGAGAAATTAGGCATAAGAGAAATCAGATGCAGTGTGCAAGAGAGGAGATTGCATTGGTATGGACATGTGATGCATATGAAGGATAGCAGCTGCATAAAAAGGTGCAAAGCACTCAAAGTCAATAGAAGCCGTGGTGTGGGGAGACCCAGGAAGACTTGGAATGAGGTGATAAAAGCTGACTTTGCCCAGTTGCACCTCTCAAACACAATAAGCAGAACCAAGATCTCTGGTGTTACGCAGTAATACAAAAGATCCAACTTCCCACCGGCATAGGCTGAAGATGAAACATACGTATAATATACCCCACCCCACCCACACATCTCCCATGCGGACAAACTGAAGTATACATCTAGTGAAGTCTCCAGACCACACTGTAAAGTGGTCATGTAGGTGTCATGGCAAAAAGCACCCAGTCCACATTGTAAAGTGGTTGTGTAAACAAAATGACAAAAAGCACCCAGTACTCACTGTAAATGAGGTTGGTGCTAGGAAGGGCATCCAGCTGTAGAAACCAAGCCAAAATTTGTTTCTGTATGAGCGTGAAATGGCCACTTCACCTAGCATTGATCACAACAGGGTAACTCATGCCAAGTTGAAAAAATGGATGTTAAACGATGATGATGATAATGATTCACTGTGTTGATTCCCTTCCTCTTTTAGTCACCCCTCCCTCTCATTTACCTTTCATCCCTGTTTATTTCTCAAAACGTCATTCATATAACATTGACAGAAAGATAAATTACATGCAAATGACTAAATTTCAGAGTTGTTCTTGTTTGACAAGTGTCATGATCTGAGACTGTGTGTTGAAAGTAATTACACTGCCAAAGAACTATTTTAACCATCCAAAAAGCACATAGAAACTGTTACATTCTTTTTACATTTATCATTTATTTCATGGTGTCAAACTTTTTGTCACCATGTTTGCAGCCAAATCAGAAGTAAATGTCAAATACAGAGAACTTCAGTTTTTGTAGGGCTCTTTAATGGTTAAAATAATTCTTCTATGATGAAAATGCCTAAATTCGACAAAAAAAAAAAATGTCAGTCTATATTATTATAATTATCATCATCATCATCATTGTTTTTATATCTGCTTTTCCATGCCGGCATGGGCTGGATGAGACTTTTTGAAGCAGTTTTTTCTATGGTCACATGTCCTTCCTGATGCCAACTCATACTTTCATTTGTTTGGTATATACTATTCATCTTTGTCCAGCTAGCCAGCTGCATGTCATATTGTTTATGTGGGACACAAACAAACATCACAGCTTACTTTAAATGGTGTTAATAAGAAGATGCATGGAGATAGATGCATGTACGCACACACACGACAGACTTCCTCCTACTTTCCATCTCCAAAATTCATTCATAAGCCATTGGGAAGTCTGAAATGTGTTTCATAATCAAAAGTCCAGAGTTCAATCCAACTGTGTGGCATCTTGAGCACAGGTTTTTATCATAACCTCATGTCAGCCTATGCCATGTAAGTGAATTACAGTAAACAGAAACTGTGTGAAAGCCTGCTATCTTCAAAGGTCACATTTTGTTTTAAACCAATTCAACCCAAGAATTTATGTTGAGAATACATGTCAGTAGAATACTCGTCCATTTACTCATTAACTTAATGAGTAAATAGCTCAGTTGATGAAACAAAAGAATGCTCACCATCAAAATCAACAGAGGATCTGTCTAATCCATAACCTGCCATAAACTCTGAAATAAATACATGTTAATCTGAAAGAGGAAACATACTTTAATAATAAATATACACCAACCTTCATTGTTCTCTTTTTACCATTCCTTTGATCTTTTAAAATCAACTGTTTGCGAAGTTCTCTAACATCCTTCTCTAAACGATCAACTTCTTTTTGGTAGCGTATCTAACAAAGAAGATATATATATATTTAGATAAATATTTATGTACATATATATATTCACACATCATCATTACCAATAGTATTACATCTATTACCTACATACATTAAGCAGTTCAGTTTGTTTTCATATTTTTAATTAGTTCTTTACCAATGGCATTACATTTATTACCTACACACATTAAGCAGTTCAGTTTGTTTATATATTTCTAACTGATTCAAACTTAACGTGAGAATCTTTATCACCCCTAACCTATCCTTATTTGATAGCTAAACCCTCATTCTTATATACTCATACCACTTTGTTTCATTTCGCAGGTTTGATATTTAGGAAGTGAAAATGTATTTTTCAGTCGTATTTATTTCAAATTTGAAAATATAGTCACTTCAATACAAATAACTATAGATAATTGTTGATAACTATTAATAATAGTTGAAAAAAGGACAGAAATGACTTGACTACAGGGATTCAAACCATGCATCTCTTGCCAACTATTTATTTTTTTAACTATTATTTATAGGGAGGAACTATTATTATAGTTATCTGCATTGGGGCAACTACATTTTCAAATTTCCCAAACCTTCGTGCCAACTGCATATTTATATACATTTAATTTTCTTAACCTTGGATTTAAGATGTAGTGACTTTTTAATACAGAATTTTAGGATTAAACAATGTGTCTTATATTTCAACAATTATAGCAAGACATTCTTAATTATCTTGTAACAGAATACTCCTGTTTTACTTGGCGAAGATTCAAAACCGAGTCTGGGGTTTCTCGCCTCTAAGACCACCTATTGTTGGGAGTTTCCCACCATTGTCCTGTCAAGAGACAAGTATGATAAACGTACATACCACTTGACCTGTGACCCCAGGTTCCTGACAGATGAAACACACATGGCTACTCATAAATCAACCCCTATACACATCCTTCTAGCTATAGGGTTATTATAAATACAAGTACTTAGGGAATCCAACAGAGAGACCCCGAAGCAGCAGTCCGTGAGAGATAATGATGTAGCCATCAGCAGACCTTTTACTCTTTTTCTCCCGTGGCCTCAGGCTCTCACATTTTATACCCGCTCAGCAGATTGACCACTACTACTAGGAATAATGAATACTAAGGATAGACACATGCACACACGCAGTAGGTTTACTTATACTGTTTACTTCTATGCTTTATCTATTCTTTCGGCTTCCTGTTATTTCACATCTATTATATCATTGTATTGATACATGCATACACGCTAGCTCGAAGTAGCTAGTCAGTAAATAATGTAGTGAATTGCTGTCACAAATTTATTATTCGATGTTCGATGTACCAACAAGTGAATATTGTTATCGTAAAATAAACATTGTCAATATCACAATTCTGGCATTATTCTTTTTATCATTCATCCTGAAAAGAATACATTTATCCACTACAATCTCATTTTATATTTTTAATGAATATCTCAACTTTAATCTCTGAACTGAAAACTGAACAGTTAAAGTGGATATTTTAAAACTAAGTGTAATTTATACCCTGGTTCTTCTTATAGACAATCAATATGAGACAGTGACATAGATAAAGCTAGGACAAACTAGGAAAAAGATTTAATGACAACCAAGATCTATCAGCAAGGAAAACTAAACAACAAAATAAACATCAATAAAGATTGAATATATATATATATTACGAATAATGGCTACTTTTATAAGAAAGAGAACTCAATACATTATGATATGTGTTTTTATTGGGGAACTGAAAGTGACTTATCAGTTCCATTGCAGTTGAAAATATCTCTCAATCTTTAACCCTTTCATTGCCATAGTTCCAATGAAAATAACTGCATATAATTTTCAAATAATCTTTTAAATAATTGTTTCTAGTTTAGGCACAAGGCCAGCAATTACCCAGTGCATTACTGGTACTTTTAAATAATGAAGTATATGGAGAAATGTAGTAATATAATTAATATTCTCATTATTAAGCTGGTATTTGGAACATAACTGAACAAAGGTTATTGCATAGAATTGTGATGAAAAGGTTTTAGATAAATATAAATACTTTAAAATAAGCAACTTATGACCATAGAACTAGGGGTGGTTTCAGGGGGTTTGGTAACAGTAAAGTTGAAAATAAATATTAATGAGCAAACATATTTGTGAAAGACTGTAATCAGGGGAGTACTAACCTGGACATGAATAAGCTCAGACTGCAGTTGATCTACCTTCCCTTTGTCTTCATACTATAAGGAAGAAAACAATGTAAGCTGTAGCCAAGCCAAATGTTTTTATGAAAGCTTGCAGCAAATTAGTAAGCTTTATATATAAGTCATTAGAGAAAGCAGAACATAGGTACATTAAAACAACCTTGTAGTTTTCTCAATTCTAACTATGATTAAGAAGACTCATTCTTCCCATTAACTCTTTTGATACGAACCAGCCATTTTAAGAGGTTCCCCTATTTAAATCAAAACCTTTCAATATAATTGTAAATAAGAACCATATGTAAAGTTACTTAGTAATGAAATAATAATTTTAGTAAGTCCCTCAAAATTTTTCATTAATTAATTAATTGAAATAAAGTATATTTCATTAGGAATATGGTCTTGAAAGAGACATGAAAACCTCTCTAATTCTGGTAACTCAATAAAATGCACCCAATACACTTTGTAATATATTTGGCATTAGGAAGGATGTCCAACCATAGAAGCCATGTCAAACAAAGTGTTGAAAGAACTTTTCAACCTTTGTAGCACTGATGCCAAAATGAAATGCAGCCAATATGCTCTGTAAAGAAGTTAGCATTATGAAGGGCATCCAGCTGTAAAAACCATTTGAAAACTTAAACATATCTGAAATGTTGACTCTGGTTAGTCTAGGACACTAGCTCCAATGAGGTAATGACGTGGTCTATAAGGACCTGTCCAACCCATACCAGCATGGAAAAACATATGATAACACTGATGAATCAGAACGAGTCATTATTATTACTAGATGAAGACAAAGTACCAGTCCAGTACTGAAGGTGATTCTTCATCTGTAACTTTCTTACTTCCTCTTTATCACTCTCTCTATCTCCTTCTTTGAAATAAATCAGCTGTGTTTAGACATGGTCAAGAGTGGGCTCTACCAAGAGTAAAATGCCAAAGATATGCCATGTGTCACTGCAGCATAATGACAACATCACCACTAGTTATGGGTTCCTACATACATAGATACATATATTTTTTATAAGTTACACCTAAAAATTTTCAATTCTATTTTCCACAATAAATTCCATTTCTCTAAGATGAATCAGACAGTGAACTGGCAAAAACATTAATGTTAACCCTTCTTACCATATTTCTAATTAAACATATTACCAATGATTTTTAAATAATTTTGAATATAATCAAAGTTGGAGGGATTTATTAATATAACTAACTTTCTAAGATGGTGTTTGGAACATAAAAAAGGTTCTTATCTAATATTGTGATGATAATTTTAAATTTAAATATAAACACTTAAAAAAGAGCAATTTTCTGTTATAAAATCAAGAGCAGTTTTATGCTTGTTGGTATCAAAAGGGCTTGTGGCTTTTGTTTTGGCTGGTTGCATTCTTAGTCCCAATCCTCCTGTAGCCTACTTAGGCCACTTGGTTTAATGCCACCACTTGGCTGTTGCAAATAATAGAGCCACACCTGTCTGAATTCTGGTTATTAGTTTATCATTGATGAACATATATATATATATATATATATATATATATATATATATATATCCATGTTGTAAATGTGGTTGGTGTTAGGAACAACATCCAGCAATAGTAACCAAGCCAGAAACAGTTCTGTATGAGCAAGACATAGTAATCTGACCTGACTTACAACAGGACAACTCATCTAACCCATGCTAGCATGGAAACATGGACATGATGATGATGATGATGATGATGATGATATATAACAGAGCCTTAATCTGTAGAAAGAGGATTAAAGCAATGTTATCTAAAATGTATCAGACCAAAACATTAATAAAGAGAATGCTTACATTTGATGCGTAATGTTCTGCTGATGAACGACCTTCTTGTTCAACTTTAGTTTGTTGGAGAGAACTGTTTAGATTTTTATCTATAGGAAAAAATATCCACAACACAGTTAAAAGCCATAAATATATTAATAAAGGCAACCTCTTTATCACAGACAGAAGCATCATGACTATTAGAGTAAATTAAATGTTAAGATTATAAAAAACAAACCTTGGTTAGCCAGAAGAAAATGAAACAGCAATCCTTTACTTCATACAATCTATGACACACTGTTAATAGATCTTCTAAAGACTTTAAACCCTCCACATTGGAGGAAACAATAATATTACAATTCATACATAACCAAATTCTGTGCTACAGCAAGTAAAGATTTAAGAAAATTTTGAAAAAAAGAATTTATTATTTAAGCATATTTGAGCATTATTTCTTTTAAATAAAATTCCCATTCCTATGTTTACCAAATTTATGTTTTGTTAAGTACAAGGAAAATATATTTTCATACAAAAAACACCATTATTTCATTAAATTTGATAATGTGTAATAATTCCTTAAGGAAATATATTGTTATATTTAATTGAATGCAGCATTAACTGAATATTAATTCAATATTTCATTAATTGATCAAGGAAATGGCCAGTAGGTAGAGAAAGGGCATTTCAAGTAAACTTCTGTTGATTTACTAATTTTTTAAAATACATATATATAATTTTAAATAAACATATATAGACATAATAATGAATATTTTTTTGTAAACTGACACACACATAAGAGTGACACTGCTCATACCAAATGTCATTCAAAGGACAAACTATTACCCACAGGTGTACAGAATACAGTGTCTATAAATAGTCATTGCAGTTTATAAAGGAATAAATATCAAAATGGTTCCATATTGAAAGTAAAACATTATATATATATATATATATATATATATATATATATATAATAAATTATTGAAAATAAAATACCAATAAAACATTAAGTTTTAAAATTTATAAATGCTTGATTTATGGGCTTGTGTAATAAACACACTAAACATACACTGAATGAAGAACTGAGTATAGAATTAATATATTTGTTATTAACACTAATTGTTTAGTTCTGCTATAGGTTCTGTAATTTTTGGAAAATTGTGTACGGTGTTCCACAACAAAACTTTTGAGAACTTCTGATGCAGATGATACCTAAAAATGTTGAATGATTCAGAATTGTCAATGTTAAAGAAGAGATAGAAATGATAATGATGTCAAAACATTCTAAATATATGTCTGGAACACTCATCATCAAAATCAATGGAGGTCCCTTCTATATTTGACGCCAAACATGGAAAAGATATATTTGTAATAAACTAAATTTCATTTTGATACTAAATAACCCTTTAGTTCTATGATACAAAACTGTTTTAATATTTATTTAAAAACCTTCAATCATAATTTTATATAAAACCCTTTGTTATGTTGTTTCAAACATCAGCTTAATAATAAAAGCAAATATTTTAAAATTCCTGATTATTTTCAAAATTATCTTTAAATTACAGACACTATCTTTTTTTTAAAAATAGTTAATGGAAAAATGAAAATGTCCCTAAACTAATAGCAATAGGTAATTATTTGCAGAGTAAATAAGTAGAGACAATTGAAAATAAAACACATGTCTAGGGATTAAACAAATGACATAGGGATTACAAAAATATGATACAATGAAAAGGGGGAATCAATCTGATTTATACACATTGAAATTTTAAGTAATAATACAACAGAATATTTTTTAAGACATTTTAATAATATATTTTGTGCTTTATTTTTTTTATTGTTTAGTCAGGGAGGGGAAGGGGGTACTCATGACCCTTTTCAGGGTCTCCAAAATAAGAGGAGGAGCAAGAGAAAAGCATCCTCAAATAAGAGACGTAACTTGAAATGCTTGCAACAGAGTCTGTTAAAGACACCAAGGGGTCATGTGGTGACGTTAAATCAGGTGATTGATTAAGTAAACCATCAAAATAGTTCAGAGAGAGATTGGAACTCAGAAAGCAAAGAGCAAGAGTAAATACTGCAAGGCAACTCAGCTGATGTTCTAACACTATCCTTTTGGGATAGATGAGATAGAGTATTATTTCAAAGTTGACCTCAGCAAGTCTGAACCCAGACACATGAGAAACTGAACAAATATTGCAAGGTATTTAATCTACTGCTCTAATGGCTGTCATTTTACTGCTTCTGTATCCATTATTAAAATGTATTATTTCATTCAGAGAATACTATAAAAAAAAGCAATTTCTCTCCATTTATAAATCAAAACATTATTCAGAATCAACAAAATTCAAAAAAAGTTTGTCAACATTTTTCTTTCTATGCCCTGACTATAGCTACTGAAGTTGACAGTTCTTTGTGTGCTATTATTGTGAAGAGAGACAAACCACTTCATGGAAACTAATTTATTTTGAACTCAGACTATTTCTATCAGGCCAAGCAACAATGTAGAGGTTTTATCATTAGCTCATGTTAGCAGCCCATAGATGGCTGGGTCAGTGGTGTAGCAAGGCTTTTCAGTTCCCTGGAATGAGGATAATTTTGCCCCCCTTTGCACCAGTGCTTAGGAGTGACTGCTCTGTCCTACTTTCCTACATATCTCGACTGACTATACATTTGATACAGCATAGAAATATTGCAAAATTGTAGAATTATTTGTTTAACACATACCAATATGGCAAAATGTATCTTAAATTAATGATAACACTATTATAGAATAATAATTAAAGTGTATATGACAGTGAAAAATATGGAAATATTCATTTAAATTTCAAACTTGCTATGTAAACAATAAAAGAAAGAGATGGTGCAGAAATAGTAAGACAATAACTTATCTAAAACATGCTAAAATATGGAATAGGGTGGGGAGTTAACCAATGAGGAAAAGAGTATTTAAGGAATTTTTATTTTTTTTAAATGAAAATGAGGAAAGTCTGAAAAAGAAACCTAGTTATAAGAATTGTCAGAGTGCAATCTTTTGTTCTTCTTTTTACGTCTGGAAAAAGGGGCAGAGTCCGTAGCCTTCATAAATCACCTAAGACTGATACTGTTAATGCTTCTTAAACTATTATAAGTCCACTCCCTTTGGAAAGACATGAACAGTTCCAGAGCCAATATTCTGGACAAAAAGGACTGTGCATAGTGGCTAGAGCAAAGCATGAGGGGTGGACCAACATGGATGATGAGGGAAGAGACAAGTGAATCAGGAATACTTGAGTAGAGGTGACCTAAAACCAGTCAACTCCAAGGAGTAGATACCATTGTAGTAATAGCAGAAGAAGAGTAGAGGAAAGAGCTTGTTTGTGTGCCAGACATTGGGGAGAGTCTGTGATTTTATATCAATTAGCCAAGTGACTTGTTTCTGGATGTTGTCTAGGTTGTCAATGTGAGCAAAAGCAGAACCATCATGGATGTGGGAGCATTACTCAATTAGGGCTGTAGTATTTTCTGAAGCTGAAGAGAGGGACTAATCTTTGAGATAACAAATCATTAAAGCATCATTGACAATTGCTTGTGAGTATCCAGTTTAAAATGGGCACACCATATCTCTGAATGTTATAAGAAATGACTAACTGGGTTGGTGCCAAGAAGGACATCCAGCCAGAAAACATAGCCTCAACATAGACCTCATGATCAGTATGACTGGGCCCACATGGGAAAATAGCCTTGAAATTCTTGCTTAAAACTGCATACTGACAATTGTCTCTGTAGTCATTTTAGGGTTGAATTAATATTAGTAACTAAACAAAATATCAATTGGATGAGTTGATAGGTTATAAGATCACAGTAAACAATATAAAGGAAACCAGCAAGACAAAATGTCTAGAATAAACTACCTAAAATGAACAATTCAATACAAAATATCCATATAATTGCACTGTCAGTGATGAGAGGTTATTTTTAGGTACACAAAATGAAAGAATTTTAAGCACATAAAATTTTGTTTAGACATTTTAAAACTTTGCAGGGTGAGAGTGGAGATGAAATATTTAGTAAGCAAAACATTTATAGTTATATTAGTAAATATGTATATATAAGTATTGTATTTATTACATTCTGAGTGAAGAAATTTAAGAGTTTTTAATCTTTTTCTTGGTATCGGTCATCTTTGGGCATTTGTGAAAATGACTGGTACCAAGATGTAACAATTTCCATAGCACCTGAAAACAGACTGCTTTGAATCAAAGATCAGAAAACAGCACAGCTCCCATGACTTTCGTAGACATTTTTTCACGCTCAGAGTTGCTGAAGCATGGAACAAACTGCCTGCGTCAATTGTTAGCTGCCGAGACACTGCATCCTTTAAGACACTCATGCTTCCCGAAATACGCCAAAACTACACCTGATGTACCCCTTCCATGCTCATGCACACATGTGTGTATCATGACTCGTGCACTGTTCATTTTACTGATGTTTGTGCATTGCCCTATGTACTGTACATGCACTTTTTTGATGAGTTGTGGTGCACCTGGGCACTGTACACAATATTTCATTATTGTTATTATTATTATATCATGACTCATGCACTGTTCATTTTCCTGACATTTGTACATTATTCTATGTACTATACATGCACCTTTGATGAGTTGTAGTGCACCTGAGCACTGTACACAATAATTTCATTATTATATTATTATAAAGATATATATATCTAAGAATTATTTTAAGCACATTTTTCTTGAGCACAAGTTGTAGTTACTTGGCTAATAACTGCAAAAATAGACCATAAAAAAGTGGAAGTTTTCAACTTCAGTTTATAGAAGTTAAGTCATCAAATGATTTATGTGTACATGTGTGTATATATATATATATATATATATATATAATAATAATATTATTATTATTATTTATACTTATATATAGTGTTTTATATATATATAGTCAGAAAAAGGCAAAGCTCACATCCCTTTTAAGAACTTCTTTGGTAGAAGAAAGAAAAAGAGTAGTAAGGTGTCCTCAAACCAGATACTTGGGCTAAATGTTTGCAACAGAATAGATTGTGCTAAAGGTGCTCAAGGCCAGGTGGTTTTGTTAAACCAGGCAATGGATTAAGACCATCACCCAAAGAGTGATTGCAACTCAGAACACAAAGTGCAGGAACAAATATTGTAAGTCATTTTGCCCTAGACTGCTACTATATTATATAAGCTCCATATAATACATCTCATCAAGCAATGAGTGGTTTTCAAACAAAGTTAGATTAAATATCAATGTATAGTCAAGAGGCTTGAGAGAAGTCTTCAATTGTGAAAGTACTTCTCAAGTGCTGGTGCCACAACAATAAAATGCCCCCATAATACACTGTAAAGTGGTTGGTGATAAGAAAGACATCCAGCTGTACAAATTTTTCCAAAACCAGAATGCATGTAAGAGACGAGGCCCCAACCCATCTGAGAGGGCAGCAGCTTCAAGAAATTACTGACTTGATCTGTGAAAATTCGTCCAACCCATGCCAACATAGAAAAATAAATATTAAATGAGGACGATGATGGTGGTGATTACATTTCGACATTAGTCAAAACCTAGACACTATTCTATATATTTAACTAAAAGACATGCAAATTTTTGTATGCAAATAGTTGTTATGAGTGAAATAATTCTTCTAAATGAAAAAATATATATATATTTAATTAGAAATATTAATAAAGATAAATGAATAGCTGAAACCTAACAGTTATTGGATTCTACACACCTGTGGATAGGCCTGATATCCCAAGCACTGACAAAACTGGTCCGGCTGAATGGGCAAAACCTGTGGACAGCAAACAATAGATAACAAACAAGTCAAATACAGTCAACTGCACCCCTTCAAACAGAACATCCTAGAAGATATTTACTAGATTTTTGTTTTTAGAAATTAAAAAAAATAATTTTAAATAAAGAAAAAAATAGTTTTAATGTTTCTAATATTCTACATAATTCTCATTTGTTAATCATTAATACACAGTAGAGGATTGATAAATTTTTAGGCAATTTATTTATAATATAATGATTTCTAATTTAGGTACAAGCCAAGAGAATGAAAGGCAAAGTTGACCTTAGCAGATTTAAACTAAGAATGTAAAGGGCTGTAACTAAAGGTTGCAAATAATTTTGACTATTACTTCGACGATTCTGCCAATCTGCCACCCTTAATTTATTTATAATATAACTGATGCAGCATGGATAAATGATTAAGTAGTTCATTCACTTTACAATCATGAGGTTCTCCATTTGGTCTCACTGTGTGGCATCTCAAACAATTATCATACAAGTGTTGTGAGTGAAAATGGGGAGATGGAAATTATTTGGAAGCCCATCAGATAATCTGTACATGTACTTTAAGAAGCCAGCCTTGTCACATACTGTGTGTCATGCTGAAATATCTTAGAGAATCACATTAAGGGTGCACATGTTCATGGAATACTCAGCCACTTATATGTTAATTTAATAAGTATGTTGTCCCATTGATCAAACAACAGAAACACTTCTTGTCAGAACTGATGGGTCCATATTTTTTTTATAAGGACTGAAAATGTTTATAAAAGACAGTTTCATGATATTGAAACATAAAACATAAGATAAATTTCATGTAGATATAATTAGTCTTTGAATAAAAAGCCTCACTTAAGTGTAAACATACTTTCCAGTATTTTCTCTGTATGCAGTAAAACAAGAGATAATCCCCTATGTTTTTTGCACTTTTCATAGTGAGGCTTCTAATTAAAATATTATCATCATCGTTTAACGTCCATGTTCCACGCTTGCATGGGTTTGGACGGGAGTTTTCCCACTTGAGGCAAGAGTGGTTGTCTTGCTCGCATAGGACTGTCTGGCGGGTTTTCTACAGTTGGATGCCCTTCCTAACACCAACCACATTTACAGTGTGGGGCTG
The DNA here is from genome assembly GCA_964016885.1 of Eledone cirrhosa. NCBI lineage: Eukaryota > Metazoa > Mollusca > Cephalopoda > Octopoda > Eledonidae > Eledone > Eledone cirrhosa. The sequence goes on from OZ024743.1 coordinate 125,760,434, forward strand.
GGAGGTTTTTACCGTGTTGCCTACACGGCCACATTACAGCGTGTATAGTTATATCTATACTAAATTTACATTGACTCTTCTAATATACAGTGTTCTAGCATAAATATTCATTATTTAAATGAAAAACTATCTTATGAAGAGAAATAAATTGAATATTTGAGAATGAGAGAGATGAGACTAGGAGAAAAAGGAAAAAAGTAAAGATATAGTTAGAATGCAATTTCAAACTATACTTCTTCCCCTTCACCCAATATTTTTTTAACCCTTTTGTTATATTTCTAATGAAATTTAGTGTATTTGAATTAATGAAGAATTTGGATTTACTAAAATTATTAATTATTTCATTAAGACATTTGTCACATAATTTGAAAAAGGTTCTTTACACAAAATTAATTTGGAAGATTTTAATTTAAAAAGAAACTCAACACTTAAAAATGGGTGGTTTCAAAAGGGTTAAGAAAGGATAAGCTGATATGTTATCATTATTATCATCATTTAGGGCGGTGAATTGGCAGTATTGGTAGAGGGTCAGCCATGCTTTCCAGCATAGTTACGTCCCTTTACGATCTGAGTTCAAATCCCGCCGAGGTTAACTTTTCCTTTCATCCTTACGGGGGTCGATAAAATAAAGTACCAGTAATAAACTGGTAATTGCTGGCCTTGTGCCAAAAGTAGAAACAATTATTATCATCATTTTTATATCTGCTTTTTCTGTGCTATAATGATAATAATAATATAATGGAGATGCAGAATAGAGAAAACTCTTGACACTCTCTTTAGTGTTGGTGTCATGATAATATGCACTCAGTACACTCTGTAAAATGATGGACAATTGAAAGGAGAAAATGTTGGGAAGAATGGACTATTTAGTCATGTCAAAGACATGGAAACCTCTTTAGTGCCACAATGAAATGCACCCAGCATTTTCTGTAAAGTGATTGGTATTAGGAAGGGCCTCCAACTTTAGAATGTATGAATGAGATATGGTTCTGCAGCTTTTCTAGAAAGGCACTAACTCCAAATAAAATCTGGCTGGATTGTAATAATCTGTCCAATCCATGCCAACATAGAAAGCAAATATAAAATGAAGATGATTTTAGTGGCAAGTGTAGCAATAAAAGAAAATACTGAATACTAAAAGAAGACTTTGCAAGAAAATGGAAAGCACAATATAAGCACCCATTAAAAAATCTAAAATCACACTGTGTATTATTTCTAACTAGATTGACATCTATATTACATAAAGTTCAAGTTAAAAAAAAAAGGAAAGAGGGACTAATTTTCTTGATATGATAAGAATAAATCTATTGTGAGTGGTCTGTTTTCAAAACCAACAATGAAAGAATACAATAGAGATGCAATTTAGGACAAAATTACATTGGAAATATTTTAGATGGACAATTTTCCATAATCCATAATTCCAACTGGGGACTAATTCACTTTGTGTCTAGTATCTAACATGACTCAACTACATGCCATTCTTAAGACCTCAACATTTTGTGGGGAACACTTCCAAGTACTTTTCAATACCAATTAGTAGATAATAAATGCTACTTCATTTTTAAAACAGAACAACTTTCATCAATTCTATATTCATTTAAGAATGTTTAGATAGAATCAAAGGGAATATCTTACATTTGTTTGATAAGGAAGCATAGTAATTATATCATAGCTACAATGACTTCAATATATACAGCAATAAATGATCATGCAACATATAAACAAAAAATTAAAAATATCCACCATGAAAACCCTTAAAATTGATAATATGAAGAATCATGTTCTCCTTATAAAAATGAGAAGGGTAGTAATTTATAGCTGAATGTATTAAGAAAAATAATTTAAGATGTTTTCAAACAGTATTAAAATTTGTTCAAAACTATCAATGGAAAAACCAATAAGTCCACACACAAAACAAATGGCAAAGTGTGTAAGTGGGGAGGGAGATAAAATGTTTTAGCACAAGGGTAAAATTAATGAAAGCTGGAAGACAAAACATATGAAAGGAAAAACACACAAAATCTTGTGTTGGATAAAAAGCTGTGATATATATATATATATATATATATATATATATATATATACAGAGAGAGAGAGAGAGAGAGAGCTACTAGAAGCCTGAACACTCACTAACAAGAAAATAAAACTCAAGCAGTACCAAAGGATTACTTGGACATACAGTTTCTACATGTTTCTGAATGGACTAAAAATATCAACCAAAAGAAATGTTTAACCATTTAAGCTCTGAATTCATGAAATGATTAGAGTTGCTATTTCCTTGAATACATATTTACAAAACTTAACATCAAAGATGTCATAGTTGTATGAGCTATAAAAGTGAAATTTGCATTAATGTGACATTTTGGAGCATAAATTTCCCACTGGATTTTTAAGTGTCATGGGATATATGTGTGCCCTCAGTTTCAGATGGGTCAAGTTGTCAGACTGTTACTGAAATTGTTAAATTTACATCAGTTTAGAGAGATGCTGAGTGGTAATGGCTCACATAAAAGTAGGTTTAAATTGTCTAAGTTAATGAGCAGTTTGATGAATTGCTCTTTGTAGTGAGGCTTTCTTCTTTCCAGAATGTAGTGATGGAGGTATTAGCCTCACGATCCTAAGACTGTGGGTTTGATCCCATAGTGCTGGGTTTTGTCCCTGAACCAGATAGTTCATCTCATATTGCTCCAGTTTATTCAGCTGAAAATGAGTACTGGTAACAACAGCTGGGTAGTCAACCATGTAACAGGTTAACATCCAATCCAAAAGAGAGACTTATTTTCAGTTGTTTAGCACCACATGGAACCAGATAACCACCATCATGATGAGCATCTAGGTTTGAGGAAGACATTAAATAACTATAGTGAATTAAATATTAAAAGTCTGGATCTTGTTTGGCATTATAAGTTAGTGAGTCATCACTTCTTTTCTAAATATCCATTTAAGTACTTCATTCAATGAAGTCAAGATGGCTCAGCTTAATACACCATTGTATTATTTGGGTAAAACAATTAATGATGCAAAGTGGTAGTGCCAGTGCCGCAATAAAATGCAACCAGTACACATTTTAAAGTGGTTAGCACTAGTAAGGGCATCCAGCCATAGAAACCATGCCTAACAGGAATATTTGAGAAGAACATGGTCATCCAACCTACCTAATCTCAAAACGTGACAACTTTTCTGACTCATACCAGCATGGAAAATGAGTATAAAACAGATGGGGGTGAAAGTATACAATTCTGTATCAAAATTGCAAAGATTCTTCCTTTTAATTTTAAATATCATTGACTGGATCAACAATTAAACACAAGAATGTTCTGGTTACGAAATAATATGGCAAATTATGAAAACTAAGATATGTTAACAATAAGACAAGAGTGAGGGAAATTGCAGATACTACAAACGCAAATCAACATGCAATAGAATCACAAAAACACAGATGATCAAATGTTTGATAAAATATGTTACAAAGAAATCTCCCATAGTGTGTGTGTGCAAGTGTGCGTGCATTTGTGTGTTTGTGTAGTGCTCCAGTATTAAATATATTGTTCCAACAAAATATCTAATACAGTGAAATTCATGGGGTTTAAAAAAAATTTGTTGTAACGAAAAATTCTTTACAACGAGATCGACTGAAATAAATCGGCCGTTTGTTTGATATTACCTCAGGGATTGAAAAAAATGTTGTTATAATGGTAATCTTTATAACGGAATTTTACTTGTATAGTCTGAAAAGTATGGATGAAAAAGAAACCCATTGAAAATTAAAATATAGAAAAAACCTTTTGAAAACACTTTCTAAAAATGAAAAACAAACTAACAAAATGAGTTAGAATCAAATGTATAACACCTAACTGACTGCAATAATTTACAGCAAATGAACATAAAATCTTATTTATCAATAAAACATTAGATATGATATTGAAAGGACTCTTGTGTCAACTTTCCTAGTGCTGGTGCCATCATAAAATGCAACCAGTACTCTGTAAAGTAGTTGGTGGTAGCTGTAGAAGCCATGCCAAAACCAGAATGTATGTAAGCGTGATGTGACCCCCAACCCATCTGGGAGGACAGTAGCACCAATTAAGTACTGACATGGTCTGTGACATCCCATCCAAGCCATACCAATATGGAAAAACATGCGTTAAATGATGATAATAATGATACTATCTGGTTCGGGAAAGAAAGGCATTAGTCGGGTGTGAAAAAAATGAGGTAAATTTGACAAAAAAATCATAGCCAAGATATTCAATTTAGTTTATACAGTGCATGGAAGAGGAAAATTGTTAGCTATTTTAGGAAACTAAGCTAAGCTTGTAGGGAAATAAGTGCAAATGGAATTGGACTGACTAAAAATGCAACAGCAAGCCAAGCAGATACTTTAGCATCCATGCTCAAAACAGCCAAGTAGGACAGACATTGTACAACATTACTGACTTAATAGTGAAACTTTATCAAAGTAAAAATGAATTTCTTTAGATTAGGCAGAAGACCAATCTTGTTTTGTAAGGGAGGAATATAGGCATTTGAATTGACCTCAGAATGTTACTCAAACTTATTTTAAAGGAATGAAACAAAGTTTACCCAGGGCAAAATTTGAACTCAGAACAGTGAGATACCAAACTAGCTACAGTAAAACATCCAGGTTGGAGTCTACTGTCTCAGCCTTTCTCTTACCACTTTTTTTTACAGGAAAACAATCTTTATATCTGACAACAGATAAAAAATCTTAATTCAATAAAAATTGATTAAAATACAATAAATATACATCTATCAGTAGAATATTATCATTTTAGAAAATATATTCCAATGTTTTGATATATCCTGAGTTCATTTGAGAAGCTAAAAATCCAACTGAAATATGTTACATTTCTCTGTCCCACTATCCCATCCTCAGCCTATAATACCAAATGCTCAGGCTTTAAAGCTAGGGGAAGACCATGTCAGTGGAAGATCAACAGGGTTGCAGATACACTCTAGACCCACAGTATAACACTACAACAGGCCTCATGCCTGGCTGCAAATCACCAACTTCATCAGGAAGGACATCCAGTTGTAAAATCATGTAATACAAAGGGTTGAGAGGACTCATCAGTTGTGTTAAGGACACAACCTCTCGAGTGTTGATAACATGGTAAAATGCAGCCAGTACACTTTGTAAAGTACAGGAATGTTTCTAAGTGGGATGTACAGTCCCTCATTCGTTTGGGAAGTCAGTGGCTCTGGGTAAGTATTGACATGGTCTGTGATGACTCATCCAACCCTTGCTAACAAGGAAAACGCATCAAATCATGATGATTCAGTATCACCAAGTTCCAGGTTTCATTCAACCCATGCAAGCATGGGAAAATGGACATCAAATGATAACTAACTCACTCCCTAGTTTCAATCATTGAAACTGTGACCATGCTAAAATACTACTTTCTATGACATAGTTTATTACATTAACCCTCCCCCCATACTTATTTTACTGACTCTGGAAGAATTAAAGACAAAGTGGACTTGACAGAGATTTGAACTTCTCAAGTGAAAGAAGAGTTTTAGTAACATGTTTTACAATGTTTTCCCCCCTTTATACAGTTAAATAATTATGTCATAACTATTTCAAGATTTTAAAATAACAAAAAATTTAATTTAAACTGAAAATGCAATATTCCACTAATAAGTCAATTTTTTTTCCTTTAAGCAAGCAGTAGTAAGCTGTACAAATGACTGAGCCTAATCTTGCCAATACTGTGAGAAAACAGCCAAGAGAAGTTAAAATTTCTTCTGAGATAAGAATGAATATCCTTTAAATAACTAAAATAGATGATAATGATCAACAACGAAAAATCCAACTGGGCTATTTTAAGCATTCTAGACTTTTTAAAACAAGGACTTGAAAACAGTAATCTACCCAATATATCATTTGGTGCTGGATAGCTGGGAGGCTCTTTAGCTTCCATACTGGCCATTTCCCTATTACTTTCCTCCTCCTCCACTTCCACCTCCTCTTGCATATCAGTAGGAATGAGATCAATACTAGTTGTAGCATCACCTTCCATATCATTTACACTGCTATCACTGACAGAAATTGACTCAAGCTCTGAGACCATTTCTTCATCTCCAAGAACCTCACTAGATTCAGCTTCAGCACACAAATCTAACATTTCCTTTTGTTCAGAAATTTCATTAATATTTTCAGCAAGCGTAACTGGCTGAATATCTACAGATTCTTTTGGACTGATATTCTCAAGAGTATCGGTAGCTGTCAGGTCTTCAGTACCTAGGACTTGTTTCTCTTCAATTCCCAGAAAATCCTTAAATGATTTATTTCCAATCCCTAGGTAGTCTCTGATTTTTTGTTCACCACTTCCAAGGTAATCTTTGACACTGCCAATATCAATGGTAAATGACTCAGGCATGTCTGAAAAAGAACAATTTTGATTTAATAAATAAACAACAAGAAATAAGAAAAATAATAACTGTGGAATCTATATTGAATATGCTTGCTTTTAAGAAATAACAAGTACTAATTCTTTTGATGCCAAACTGCCTGAAACAGTTCTTGGTTCTATGATACAAAGCTGTTTGTTTTAACTCTTGCTACATGAAACAGCATTAGTGCAAGATATTCTTAAAAGGTACAAAACAGCATTATGAATGCATCACATTAAAGTCTTTACTATAATGCTACAAATATTCACAACACACTGTCTCCTAATAAAGGTACTATAAACATTTGGATTAAATAATCAGTTTGTAGATTTTTTTAACTAAATCATTACAGCATGTTAAGAGTTAAAGTGTTTATATTTATGTAAAATACTTTTATATTAATTCATGTAAGAACCTTTGTTAAGTTATGTGGCAAGAACCAGCTTAATGATGCGGCAGTTATATTACTAAATCCTTCCAATTAATACATAATTACTTCAACAAAATGAGAACAATTCTATTATTATCTATATAAATGATCATCTATTCTTCTATTTACTCAGAAGATACAATAGTTGTGAAATTAAATCAAAGTTAAAAGGTTTAAGTTTAATTTATATTTTCTTTTGTGAAAGTGTGTGGCCAAGTGATTATGATGTTGGCCTCACAATCATGAAGTTATAAAATTGATCCCCAGACTAGGCAGCACATTGAGTTCTTGAGCAAGGCACTTCATTTGCCATTTCTTCAGTCCATTCAACTAGAACTAGGTACCAGGAGTAGCTGGGAGTTAAACTTACAACAGACAGGCATCCTATTAAGGAAGTAGAGTTGAAATTCTGAATCGCTTAACACCACATGAAACCAAAATAAGTTCTGGCTTGATTGGCCTTAAGGCTTGAGAAAAACACACATTTTTGTTTTTATTTATCATACTAACTCAACTCTAAACTGGTACTCTCCCAGTTTAAGGTTAACAGATGGTACTAAGTTGATTTTAAAAAACTCTACCTGGAGTTGAACGGTCAAAAGACGTTTGGTCCATTTCCTCAAACATAATTTCAGCAGATGGTAAATTTGTAAGATTGTTTACACCCTGTAAGGATAGCAATGAAATTAATTTAATCAAAATAAAGATGAAAGAAATGATATGGTAAATAACATTCCACTGATTGTAAGAAAGGAGTAGGTAGAAATTCCATTTTATGTCCGAAATGCAAACTATGGGTACATAAAAGATGTGGGATTACAGGTAAGCTAACTAAGAATATAGATTTTATATGTGGCCGATGCTCAGGTGCAGTAAGTAGCAAGGACCCACTGGATGCTATCTCCTTCAACTGCCCAGATGGTTCTATAGAAATAGTAAACACTTTCCGTTACCTGGGTGACAAAATCAGCAGTGGAGGAGGGTGCTCTGAAAGTGTAGTAGCCAGAGTTAGAACAGGATGGAAAAAGTTCAGAGAGCTAATACCGCTGTTAGCCACAAGGGGCTTTTCTCTAAAAGTGAAAGGTAGATTGTATGATGTTTGTATACAAATGGCGATATTACATGGTAGTGAGACCGGGGCATTGTGTGCTGAAGAGTGGCATAGATTAGAAAGAAATGAAGCTTGCAAGCTCCGATGGATGTGTAATAGTAATGTGCGCGAACGACGAAGCATAAACGAATTAAGAGAGAAACTATGCATAAGAGATATCAAATGTTGTGTTCTGGATTGCATTGGTATGGACATGTGATGTGTATGAAGGACAACAGTTGTATAAAAAAGTGCAGGGCGATGAAAATTGATGGAAGCTATGGATGAGGTGATAAAAACTGACCTTGCCCACTTACACCTCTCTAAGACAATGACACTGAATCAAGACTTTTGGCACCATGCAGTTGTACAGAAGACCCGCCTTCCCTTGCATACAAACCTAGAGTCAGTAGGAACCTCTTAACCCAATATACACCTCACCACATCCTCCCATTTCCTTTCCGTCCACAGTGTCAAAGACACAACAATCCACACTGTAAGGTGGTCGTGTAGGAGACACGGTAAAAAGGCTCCCAGTCCACACTGTAAATGTGGTTGGTGTTAGGAAGGGCATCCAGCTGTAAAATACCTGCCTGAGACGCTTCCATACGAGCAAGACACGACTCCCAACCATTCCCACATCAAATGGAACAAAACCGTCTAACCCATGTTAACGTGGAAGATGGACATTAAACGATGATGATGATGATTGCATTTAAATAGAAGCACTGAATGTATACTCATAAGTTACAGCCTTTAAAGAAAAACAAAAACAAACAAACAAAAAAGACATGAAAAACAGCATTTGACCTATTTACTTTACCATGAATTTGCAGCATGCACACATATACAATCACACACATCAGTAAATGATTGAATATGTATGTATTCAGTTTTTATGAATATTGTAAAAAAGATATGTTGATGTAGCCACAGAAACCATGTCAAAAGAAGGTTTAGAGAGCCCTTCAGTCACTGCACAACAACCTCTCTGCTGCTGCCATGAAAACATGTACCTGATACACTCTGTAAAATGGTTGGTGATGGGAAGGACATCTAGCTGTAGGAACCATACTAAAAAAGGGTTGAGAGAATTCTTCAGTTGAGAAAATGGCACAATCTCTCTAGTGCTGATGCCATAATAAAATACACATACCCCATACACTCTGAGGGTGTTTGTTGATAGGAACGGCATCCAACTGTAGAAAACTTGATAAATAAAGGGTCAAGAGGACTCTTCATTGTGTGATAGACATGAAAATTTCCTTAGTGATGGTACCATGATAAAATGAACTTAATACACTCTGTAAAGCATGGAAATGTATGTAAGCAAGATGCAGCCGCCGACCCATCTGAGAGGTCAGTGGCACCGATTAATATTGACTTGGTTTGTGATAATCTGTCCATCCCTTGGTCATTAAATGTTGATGATAATATTGATGATGTTGCAAACACAAACAACTGTTTAGGCAGAATTCAATACTCCTACAAAACAAATGTGCCTAGGACGATACGTGGTCTCATGAATTTAAATATGCAAAACATATAAATGCAAACCTTTATCAGCTGGCTGCAATCCCATTAGAGGTTACATATATTGTCAGTCAATCAGAAGTGGCAAGTTAAAAACACTGGTTTTTAAATAGGTTTATTATTAATATTACTATTATTTAACCTTTTTGATACAAACACCAGCCCACCTAGTATTATGATTAAAAACTGCTCATTTTAAAACCTTCCATCATAATTTTATTTTAGAAATTCTTGTTAAATCATGTTTCAAACATCATCTAACCAAAGAAAAAGTTGGGTAATTTACTAGATTCCTCAAAATATTTGATTATTTTAAAAATTAATTGAAATGCATAAGCAGTATCTTTCATTAGAAATATGGTAACAAAAGGGTTGAATATAATCACAAGTGAAATTACAAACAGTATTTATGGATAGCAACATGTGACTTATGTCCAGGTCAATGACTGAAGCTAGACTATAAACACTAAGGGGCTGTAACTTACCTACTGCTGTCAATTATATATAAATACTAGCAGAGGTACCCGGCGTTGCCCAGTATAACTCTCAATGGAGTAGTCGTTCAAATGAACCGAAAGACTTCCATTAAACACGACTATAGAAGTAACAATTTATAGGTGTTGGCCCTAAAGAGGGCCATTGAACGTTCACTTTGAAATATCTCTGCGGCGGTGCTGCCAGCAAAGACGAATCTGATGGTAACAATTTAAAGTTGGTGGCCCTAAAGAGAGCCTTGGATCGTTCAATCTTAAAAGTCTCAGCGGCGGTGCTGCCAGCAAAGACGAATCCAGCGATAACAATTTATAGTTGGTGGCCCTGAAAAGGACCTTTTAACGTTCACTTTGAAATATCTCAGCAGCGGTGCTGCCAGCAAAGATGAATCCGATGGTAACAATTTAAACTTGGTGGCCCTGAAGAGGGCCTTGGATCGTTCACTCTTAAAAGTCCCAGTGGCAGAGCTGTCAGCAAAGACGACTCCGATTAGAGGTGGTGGCCCTTAAGAAGTCCTTCACACCACTTTGGTGTGTCGTATTTGCTTTGCTTGTTATTTGAGATTGTAACCTAGAAAAGCATGTAACAGTCGGTGGCCACAAAAACGGCCTTGGCAAGATCACGCTGGCATGTCAAAAAAATGTGTAAATAAGATGGAGGGAAAAGTAGATTAATTAGGTTAAAACTACGGAATATTGATAGCAAATCGTAATAGCAACATATAAATGCGTAAAACGGAGACATTGAACATTTATAACGTATAGCAAAAGCAACCTCAGAGGCGTACGTGGTATTGTCAAAAGGACAAAAATAGAACACGGATACAGCAAATGTAAGCACAAAAAAAAAACAGTGATTACTTGTTGGCGGATGGGGTGCCTACAAAACTTCCTTATAGACTATATTTTGGGTTTTCTCAAGAGTTGCAAAAGCAAATAGGTTATGTCGACTCCCCACTCAAGAGCAGCCAACATATAGTTGACCATTGGAGAAGCATGGTTCTTCTAAAATAAGCCCTACGACCATCAGCGTCTGACCCTGTGATTTGTTAATCGACATGGTGAAACTGAGAGGAAATTGCAGCCTTCTGAATGTGAAAGGAATGTCTTTACCAGATGGAATGAGAGGTATCTTTGGTATGAAGACAGTATCCCCCTTACCACATCCTGTAAGTATTGTTGCCTCAATAACATGAGGCACTGCCTTTTGGACAACCAGACGTGTGCTGTTGGAAAGCCTTTGGGGTTCCAAATTCCTGAGGAGCATGACAGGGGCCCCTTTCTTAAGTCGCAGTAAGTGTGGTGGCAATCCGGGAGAGTCTAGGGAGTTAAGAAATTCTGTGGGGTAATTAACAACTTCGTCCGGATCAGCCATAGAGTCAAGGGACTTGTAGACGTGCAGATTTCCAGGCAAGCACAGCGTAGTCGGAGGAGGGGTCGTAGTTAAAGGCCTTCAACAACCATCGTGAATTGCAAGTCCTAGAAATGCCACGTAACGATGATCGCTGCTGTTCACTTTGCAGAAGTCGGCCACGTCGTTGCTCTATGGTTTCAGTATATCGTGCAGCAGCAGTGGCAGCGGCGTACCTGCTTCGTCGAACGGCTTATCGTCCTTCATCCTCTCGAGCGCGAGCAGCGGCTGTTGCAGTGGCGTCCCTGCTTCGTCGAACAGCACGTCGTCCTTCATCCTCTCGAGCGCGAGCAGCAGCAGTCGCGGCAGCATCTTTGTTCCGTCGAAGTTCACGCCGACTGTCATCCTCCTCCGCTCCTGCAGCTGCCGTCTGCACAGCATTCTGTGAGAGCCTGATCGCAGTTGCATTTACTCCTTCGGTGAGACGCCTTCGCTTAGACCTACTTGCATCATTAGATAATTGACCAATGAGAGTTCTTTTCTTGGCATTGTTTTTAGAAAATTAACCAGGGAGAAAGATAGTGGACAAATGACGTTTAAGTAAGCAAATCTAAACACGGATATAAATTGTGAAAAAATGTGATAAATCTATGTGGTCTGAGAAAGTGGGTATGTTTTGCAAGATTTTGTGTACCAGTCAAATTTCAGGTTTTAAGTTAGGGGCAACGCAGCGTATGGACTACTTGTGATAAAGGAAATTAAATAGTGTGGCTACAGTGGTAGGTATATAAGTGTCAGTATGTTTGTTCAGTTCGAACATAGCAATAAGTAAGTATTAACTATTGAAAGGATACAGGCAAAAATGGCCAAAAAATCACAGCATGATAAACTGGAACCTTATGACCATAAACACATTAACTAAACCTCCTTTAAGGTGACAAATGTTGAAGAAGCATGCGTTTCAGAAACATGGGGTAGCTTATGAGAGTACGCATATAAAAAAATCTACTTGTCAAAGGCCAAATAGGAGTGATTTCGCTCAATGAACAACACTCAAGTTGTCTGATTGGTTAGATAATACAAATAAATGCGATGAAATCTACTGAACACAACTCACTGATGTGTGGTTGGCCAGAGGTCGCCATTTCACACTTAATTGAGGTGCAATTAAACGGGGGAGACAACCGAGTGCAAAAACTAATCAATCATTCGCACAGTTTAGGCATGAGTGTGAAATAGCACAATCCACATACAGTAGGCATTAAAATTTACACCTGGACTAAATCGCACTTTCTTGGTTAGGAGTTTGAAATGACGCCAAAGTTCAAAGAAAAAAATTTAACTCCCCATTCCACACTTGTGGTGCAATTACACGGGGGAGACAACTGGGTGCAAAATTAAATTCAATCATCCTAAAGTTAACTAAACAAACTAAAGTTAAGTCAGGGGGATTTAAAAATTTGCTACTCCATTTGTAGGACGAGTAACCGATGCGTCAACTTTCATTTAAATTGACTTTTATTTCCAGAAGTTGAAATGCTTTGCTGCGACCATAATATGAACTTTAAAAGTGGTACAAAGGAGCTCACTGCTCTCCCCAGGGGGTTCCCTTGCAAAAATTCAAGTGATAACGAATGTGTGGTGCTTTATCTTATGGCAGGCAATAACCATTTTGTTTAGTTTTTGTAAGAATCAAGTATAAACTCGAGGTTATGGTGCTTTTTTATTGTGGCAGTTTGAAATTTTATAGGTAATGGATTGGGCTCATTGTCCCCGAGGGGGTCCTCTTGCTGAATTGAAATGAAAGTAAATGTACCTCACTGTATCTTCATCTGTAGTACATGAATAACAACTAAGTCAAAATTTGTTTTATTGGATTACCAATTATCGAAGCTATGACGCTTTCCTGAATTACAATAGCCAAATTCAATAAATAACCCACCGGGGCTTACTGCCGCCTGGGGGTCCCCTTGCTTGTTCCAGGTATAGACAGTGTCTTCAACATCATCTTTTGTCCAGTAAAGTTAAAATCAAATGTAAACTTTAAAAGTTATCAGGTACTAATACAGTGTTAATGTGAACTTCAATAGATAAGTCGAAGGGGTTTCAAGGGTTCAAGTAAAAGTTCATGTGTTCACCTTCCTTTATAAGCCAACTCAAGCAGTTATGACGTTTTGTTGCATTGATGATATCAACTTCAACATTGATCAAGTCGGTTTACTGCCCCCCAAGGGGTCCCCTACCTGAATTTCTGTGCAAGTGCATGCCTGCAAATTTATTTGTAGGCCATAAGCAAACAAACGATTAATTTTGGTGAAGATGGGAGGCAAACTGACTCCAAGCGAGAGGCTTAAGGGGGTTATCTGCCCCTGGGGGCTCCACAATCGATGTACGGAAAAATAAAATAGCCCACAACGCATAATAGGACTTCAGAAACCTATGTATCAAATTTGGTGCAAATCGGTTGTAAAATGTAGAAATGCACGCGGTTACCCAAACAGACAGACATGGTCACCCGGGGGCGGTTTTCTGCTAGTCTATATATCTAAAACAGAGAATGTCTGTCTGTCTGTCAGCTCACTAAAACTTGAGAACCATCCAACCGATTGTTTTCAAACTTTAGACATATAATACTTATGGTCCTGTGAGTGTTTTGAGCAAAAATTATTTCAAATTTTCAATGCCCTAGGGACCGCATTAGGCGATTTAGCGTTCTCTCTATATAATTCTTAGTCTTTCTTTTTAGATAGATACATAGATATAACGTTGCGCCCTTATAATATCTGTCTGTATATCTGGCTGTCTGCATTACGTCATTATGACGCGCTCAGCGCGATTCCCTCGGCCTCAGTGACCAAAGTCAGTGGAGAGGGGAAGGTAATGTTTCTGTAGCACGTGTTTTAGCGTCTATTCACTCTCTTTCTCTCCCTCTCGTAGTCTGTCTCTTTCTTTCACTCTCACTCTCTCTCTACGCACGTGTTTCCACTGTCGGACAGATAGACAGAGAAATTGCTGGTTATATATATAAGTAGATAAATGGTAATCTTTTTTTTTTAATATACCAAAACTATGTTTGGTATATTAAAATATGTTTGATGGACATGTATGAAACCAATGAAGTTCTCAACTTACCAACTCAGGCAGTTTAATTTGAGATGTTTGTTCTCGTAATGAAGCAGTTAGGTCTTTTATCTTGTCAATATGTTCCTGTTTTGGTAAATAGTTTTGAAGCCAACTGGTGTCTGGAAGTTGTTCTTTGAATTCCTCATATTTCTGAAGAAGTAAATAATGAAAAAAAAAAAAATTTTTTATCAACTACAAATAATATGCATATATATATTGTCCAACACAACCAAGTATGAATAAGCAGATGTAAAAGGATGATAATGATATATATATATCACCTGATGCCACAATAAAACACACCTATTGTACTCTGAAATGTGGTTGACTTTAGGAAGAACATCCAGCTGTAGAAACTATGGCAAATAAGGAATGTATGAGCAAGAGGTCTCTTCAACCCATCTATTCTTGGACCATATATTGTCAAACCCATGCCATCAGGAAAAATAGATGTAAAATGATGATGATCATCATTGTTTTTACATTTGCTTTTCCTGATGCTGACACATACTTCATTTATTTAAAATACAGTGCTTATTCCTTTGAACTTTGTTGAACACCTAGGCTGCATAACAAACTGTTTATGTGGAATATAAACAAACAGCACTTATTGCTTCAATGGTGCCATGAACATGTAAGTGAAGATACACAGCCACCATATGTGCATGTGTGTAAGTTATGTTCTAAATAACAATTTGATATAGTTATTTAAAAGTGACCTATTCTTAATTCGTCCATTCTGAAGTTCAAAACTTCAGGTGGATGTTGTCTCATGCTCTCAGTGGACTGAATTATGAATACATTACTTCAGAGGATAGGGAGGGAGAATAGTTATAAGAGCCAGTTCAACTTGTGGAGCTCATTCATGTGAATTATTTTCGAAATTAATGGAAATACATAGGCAGTGTATTTCATTAGAAATATATTATCATGTGATAGGAAGACATGGGACGAGGTTGTAACAAATGACCTCAAGAAACTGAACATTACAAAGATGATACAGATGAAACAACATGGTGAGAGAACTCTTCAGTCAGCCTAACATGTGACAACCTGTCTAGTGCTGGTGCCACAATTAAATGCACCCAATATAACCTGTAAAGTGTTCATGTTGGTGCTTTGATAAAGTGATTGGTGTTAGGAAAGGCATCTAGCTTTAAAAACCATGCCAAAATTTAGAATGTATGAGCAAGATATTATCCAACTTATCTTGTCTAAGAGTGTGATAACCCATCCAACCCATGCAAACATAGAAAATAGGCACATTATGATAATGATCTATGACAAAAAAAATCGATGTGAAGTGTTTAAATTGCAATTCTTGTTAGATATAGTGTACTTAAAATCTATGTTTATTGACCTGAAGATAGAAGTGTAAAGAATAAAGCTACTGAATTGTCAGAACAATTTAATGACATTTCACAATGCCATAATTAGCTGACCTTATGAACAAAGTAAGATCTCTAATACTACAAAGAATGAAGACATTCTAACCTCTCTCTCCACTTGAGATTTTGTCACCAGTTCACACTGAGATCATTAACTGTGTTCCATTGAGGAACTATTACAGCTTATGTCATACCATCATCATCATTTTATGTCCATTCTCCATGCTGGCATGGGTTGACAGTTTGTCACAGTCCAAGACCAGATGGGTTGGAGTGACCAATCTTGCTTGTTATGTTCCATATTTGGTATGGCCTTTATGGCTGAATACCTTTCCTAACACCAACCACGTTACAGAGTGTACTGGGTGCATTTTATTGTGGCACCAGCATTAAAGCACTAAACTATTTTCTAAATCCAAATCTTCAATGTTAAAATAGAAGTAGTACCAATTTTTTTTTTACGTTGGAGTGTTTTTCACATGATTATGGGGTTATGAGTTCAATCTCCAAATCACATTGTGTCCTTCAGCCAACTCAGCTGAAAATGAGTCCAGCAGCAACAATTGATCTTGTGACAGACTGAGATCCCATCCAAGGGGATATCTTGTACTCTCACATGAAAATGAGATAAGCTCTAGCCTGCTGAGTCTCTTGGGTTGAGAATAACTAACTTTTTGGCTGTGAAACCTTGTATTTTACCAAAAATCATAACAAAATGACTATAATTTAACTCTTTGAGTGTCAGAAGAAAACTGATACATCTTTTACCTCTTGCCACTTGTATGCCAAAGTCATACTGTGAAGCACAAAATGAAGCAGATTTAAATAAATATCTATTTTATTTTTCACAATTTTTTGGAAAACTGTAAAATTTAACATATAATACCAGACTGGGGCAATAAAATATCAAAAGTGGCATTGGCACTCAAAGAATTAAAAATAAAACCCTTATTTCATGTTAAACACTTAATAACTGGTCACATATCATCATCATTTAACGTCCATCTTCGACACTAGCATGGGTTAGACGGTTTTGTTCCATTTGATGCGAGAGACTGTATCTTGCTCGTACGGAAGTGTCTCTGGCAGGTTTTTTTACAGCTGGATGCTCTTCCTAACACCAATCACATTTACAGTGTGGACTGTCTATATAGACCAAAAAGTGTTTTACGGCCAGTTTTCCTGCTAAAGCAGGCCCCATGACAACTTTCATACTGATCATAGACTCCTTTTTGATGCAATGTTTTACAGCCAGATGATGTCCCTGGTGCTAAGCCTTTTAGTCATCTCTTACAATATGCAGAAATACAGTGTACCTATTCAGTAGCTAGCCATGCATTAATCCTTTATTACAGTATTACTTTATTCTTAACAACCTGCAATGATTTAGCAAAAATGTCTAAAAACAGGCATATTAATTCAAATGTTTATAGAAGATTGTTGTAAAAATTAACAGTAAACTAGAATAAAGACTTCAATATTTTTATCTGTGATGCAGTCATGGTGCTATTTCGTACTTTTCAAGAATGTCTTGTAAATGTGGTTTCATGAGGTACAGGACGTCAAGAGTTAAGGAAAAAAAAACATTGATATCAACTTACTTTAGAAACTGTGTAACCACCACCAATTGTTCCACCAAGAATTACATATCGCAGCTTCAAAAGACGGCCTGCAAATCTGACAAGTAAGCCTATCTGTCGAGAACATGATACAGCAGTTGGTTTAGACACTCGAAGAAGTGGTTTGATGACCATCTGCTGAGAGTAGACATTTCCATGAAGACTACGAGACAAAATAGGATGGCAAACAATTCTGAAGGAAGATGTCAGTAATCTGATTGAATGAAGAGGCTTTACACATACAGGTTTCATAGTAGCTTGTGTAATACTTGAGAAGTATTTCTTACTTGCTGTACTATTGATAGCCTTGCGGACACATCTTTCACACAATGGCCTACAAAATAGAAATACAGACTTTTAGATCAATAATTAAATAATAAAAATTAATATAATAGTACATACAAACCTCAAAATGGAAGACAATTTATCATTACAATTTAGTGAACATTTATTTCATATCAACATAAGCTAGATTTTAATCAGTCTTCTGTTTTACAGAAAAAGTACTGTACATACTCATCATTAAATCACACATTTATGTAACTTATTTACTGAGACTACAAAACCTCAATTCAAAATATATGGTACATTTTAAATATATGTAAAATAAAGGTGTGACTTATGCACATGTATAAACAACTCATGCGAGCATGGAAAAATGGACATTAAATGATATACTTCAACCGTTTTATGATTGTACTTCCAATGAAATTCTCTGTTTTAATTAGTGTGGAATTTGGAGGGATTTATTAAAGCAATTAATTATTTCATTAGGATGGTATTTATAACACATCATCATTTCATCATCATCATATTTATAACACATCATATTTATAACACATCTTATATATATTTATGTAGGTAGATTTTAATTTAAATAGAAACCATTTAAAATGGTGGCTTTGTCTCATAGAAGCAGAGGCAATTTTGAATGGGTTGAAATCAAAAGGGTTTATGCTATTTCTAACAATTAGAAAATGTTTAAATCTATCTATAACAGATATTTTTTTAATGTAAAGGAATTAACATTTAATGAATAATTGTTTTTATGTTAAATCTGAAAATCTGTATGAAAATAAAGTCTGAAATAGTTATATATTTTAGTTAAACATCAAAAATGGATCTTTGCCAGATTCAGATGATGAGTGGTCTAGTTGATCCATCAACAGAACTGGCAACTCATGAAATTAGCATGTAAGTGGCTGAATATTCCATGGATCAGTGCACCCTTAATCCAATTCTGTGATATTCAGCATGACACAGTGCGTAACAAGGACTGACCTCTTGAATTACAGGTACAGTACATTCAACTAGTTTTTTAACAGTTTCTATCTATCAAATTTCACCCAAAATATTTGAGTCAACCAAAGGCTATAGTAAAGACAAGCATGGTTGGTAGGGTAATAAGTTTGCTTCACAATCATGAGGTCCAGGTTTGATCCCACTGCATAACATCTTGAGCATGTATCTTTATCATAGCTTTGAATCAACCCAAGTCTCATGAGTGAAATTGGGTAGATGAAAACTGCATAGAAACCCATCAGACAGATTGTACCTGTAATTCAAAAGTCCAGCCTTGTCACATATTGTATAATGCTAATTGTGCCTGAGAATTACACTAAGGGTTCAAGTGTCTGTATAATACTCAACCACTTACATATTAATTCACAAGACATCATTGAAACTGACAGAAGATGCATTATTATGAGGCAGTGGATTGGCAGTATCAATGGAGTATCAAATAAAATGTTTTTGAATTCAAATCCTGCCAAGGTCAACTTTGCCTTTCATCCTTCCAAGGTCAAAAAAGTACAAATACTAGGGTTGATAAAGTAGACTTTGCCCTTCTCCCAAATTGCTGGCCATGTGCCAATGTTAGAAAAAATTATGATGCCATGCAGTGGGATTCAACCTAAAACCTCATGATCATGAAGCAAACTTCTAAACTAATTGGTTATGCTTGTATCTATAAGTCTTGTTTAACATTACTGTTTATTTAATTCCTTAACCCTTTAGCATTTAAACTGGCCATATCCGGCCAGAATTCTCTCACCTCTTTCTGTTCAAACAGGCCACCCATACTGATGTTAAGGTATGATTCTCAAAATAAATAATATTAAAATCTCATAGATTTGATATTATGTGAGATAAAGCCTTTACCACGAAAATACAATAGTATATATAGAGTAATGTAAATGCTAAAGGGTTAAATAAAATGCTGATTCTTTTTTGTGATGTTTATCTTTCACAACCAGTAATGTAGTGTCAATCATCCCAGACAAAACATGAAGACTCCAGTGATTACCGACACACAATACAAGAAGCAAAACTGACAAGACAAGTTAACCCTATCATTACCATGTTTCTAATGAAAGACACTGCCTATGATTTTTAAATAATAAAGAATTTGAGGGATTTTGTAAAGTAATTAGCCTTTTCATTTTTAAGTTGGTGTTTGGAACATAGCTTAATAAAGGTTTTAACATAACATTTTTAGAGAAATATAAACATTTAAAAATGGTTTTGTGTCATAAAACCACAGGTGGTTTCAGGCAGTTTGGTATCGAAATGGTTAATGAAAAGAGTAGCAAGATAGAAGTAAAATTTTCAATACCAACATCTGTTTTTCCATGTTGATATGGACTGAATGAGAATTTTTCCTAACAACACTCAATTGTTTTTTTTATGGATCTTTGAACATCTAATCTCTGAGGAGTATGTCTTCTGTTTAAATGGAACTTAAACAAATGTCACTGTGATGTTGAATACGAAGAGAAGTAACAAATACACAGGCACCCACACACGTCGGGCTTCCTCAGAATTTCCATCTACCAAATTCCCTGACAAGGCATTGGTAAGCCTGACACTGTAATAGAAGACATTTGCCTAAAGTGCCACAGTAAGATAGAACCCAAAGAATACATAGTAGTGAAACACGTTTCTAAATCATACA
The DNA here is from genome assembly GCA_964016885.1 of Eledone cirrhosa. Taxonomy (NCBI): domain Eukaryota; kingdom Metazoa; phylum Mollusca; class Cephalopoda; order Octopoda; family Eledonidae; genus Eledone; species Eledone cirrhosa. The sequence goes on from OZ024743.1 coordinate 125,780,829, forward strand.
ACCATGCCAGCACCTTCTTGAGCTATCCAATTAAATTGACAATTTGGTATGAGATAATTTCCACTTGGTATTCCAATTCCCACATAAAAAACAACAAAAAACTGAAGTTAAATGATTAGTTCAGGTACAACACAGCTTATTTGAGGGGATACAAAATAATAACTTACACACCCAGAAATGGTTTGTTACACATTCAATTAGTAACAAAGTTAAGTAGGTCTTCAGCTAGTCTTTTGTCTGATACTTTGAAGCTCACCGTATATTTCTAATGAAATATAATTCTTATGCACTTCAAATAATTTTGAAAGAAAAAAAAAATCCAGCAATTTGGAGGGGGTTTAGTAATATAACTAACTTTCTCATTATTAAGCTGATAATTGGAACCAAATTTAAAGATTCTTATATAAAATAATTGTTTCTATTTTAGGCACAAGGCCAGCAATAACTCAGTACATTACTGGTACTTTATTTTATCGACCCCGTAAGGATGAAAGGCAAAGTTAACCTCGGCGGGATTTGAACACAGATCATAAAGGGACGTAACTCTATGCTTCAAAGCATGGTGTCCGACTCTCTACCGATACTGCCAATCCACCAATTAGGGAAGATTTTTAGATAAATATAAACATTTTAAAGGAAACAATCCTGTATGATAGAACCAGAGGCAATTTCAGGCAGTTTGGGATCGAAAGGGTTAAATGACAGGGTTGAAATTACTAAATGTATTTTTATATAAATTACACCTTTTCCATGAAAATATAATGTAAAAAACGAGCATGGGATTCCAACAATTACAATCACAGTAGCCTGTGGCAATCCCCAAGACACAATTTCTCTTCCCTTTGCACCCTTCTCCAACACAAATCTAAAATACTCAAAGAAAAAAAGACCAAGTCTGCTGGAGAATTTCTCCTTATCGTATGTGAAATAGTGTATGGTCCATACACCAGCATTCACCCTACTTACATCTTAACTTTTTACATCAACATTCACCTCACTTAAATCTTAACTTTCTTTTCTTATCCTGTATCCCAACACCAACCTCATTTACAGTGAGTGCTGGGTGCTTTTTTGCCGTGGCACCCTCCACGACCACTTTGCAGTGGAATGATAGGGACGCCAGTCCCTATCATCTCATTTCTACAGCTGAGTAAACTGGAGCAATGTGAAATAAAGTGTCTTGCTCAATCAAGGTTCAATCCTAGTCTATTTTGGTGGTAAATTTAATAAGTTGCCTGGTTTAGCACCACCACTTGGCCCTTAGGTGCCTTTAGCAGACCCATACTGTTGGAAATATTCAAACTAGGTCACTAGCTTGAGGATACCTTTCTTTCCCATCACCACCAGTCCCTGAAATGGGCAACGTGTATTACTCTTCCCTCCTTGACTAAACAGTAAAAGAAAAATCCTTATCTTGTATGCTGCAAAAATATTTTGCTTTGACTGAAATTCTTACTGTTTAAATCCTTTTATTACCATATTTCTGATGAAATACAGTCTGTAAGTTTGAAATAATAAAAAACTTGAGAGGAATTTTTTTAAATAACATTTTCATTAAGCTAGTGTTTGGAACAAATTATACCTAAAATTATTGTGGAAGGTTTTTGAATATATAAACATTCAAAAATTAGCAGTTTGGTTTATAAAAATCCAGGGCCAGTTTCAGGCAGGTTGTTAACAAAATGATTAACTCCATTACTTGTTACAATGGCCTTTACTACCCCTTAAACTTATACACCCATCAAAGCTATTTGACTCTTTTGTTCAATATTAAATACATCCATTTCAATAGACCTCTTTATGAACTTCAGTAACTTCAACAACAAAACTCCTACTTTTTTTTTTTTATTCTCCCATTATGGCTATTCTGAACAGTTTACAACAGCTAATAATACACTCTTCAATTTGTATCACCAACTGACCCAGCTACTCTCCAAGCACTCTTGATCTCTTCCATTTTTCCAAACTTAGCCTCTGTTCCTGTGTCATAACCTAGAGCAGTGGTTCATAAACATTCTATTGTGGAGTCCTTATACTATTTTCTAAAAATTCCAGAGCTCATAACTATATTTTACAAACTAACCTCACCACTGTTTTTCCATGATGGTATGGGTTAGGTGAGACTCCCTGAAGCAGGATTCTACAGCCAGATGCCCTTCATGATACCAACCCTCACTTTTTTTCAAGTAAGATACAGAGAATCTTTGAACATCTAACCAGAGTTGCTGGACAAAAATATATATATTTTATTTTGTAGATCTCGAAGAAGGGAGAGTGCTCATGTGCTTCAAAGGTGCTCCAATATCAGAGTTTGACACCATTAATGTTCACTCCTTTTGGAAGGGCTGAGTGTAGAGGTTGATACATAGCATGGGGAGTTGGACACAATTTCAATTGTGATGTTAAGCCCTTTTGATACCAAACCACATGAAGCTGCCCATGGTTCTATGGTACAAAACTTTATATTTATTTTAAAACATTCCGATATAAATTTATGTAAGAACCTTTGTTAAGTTACATTCCAAACACCAGCTTAATAATGAGAAAGTTATTTATATTACCAAAATCTTGATAATTTACAAAATTATTTGAAAAACTATTTTTCATTAGAAATTTGGTAACAAAGTGTTGTTTTTTTAAAATCACTTCCTATACATTAACTTCCTGCAAAAGAAATCAACTAGAAAACTTCTACCAAATAATATATCAATTCAAACTTATCCTTGAGATTTTTTTAAACCAAAAAATATTTCAGTTGCCATCGGTATACAAAACTCAGTTATGTCCTAAAATAGAATATATGGCTAACACTACACATATCAGAACATTTTGAACTTAATCCAAGAAAATACCAATACTCTTCACCCATTTTCTCATTCTTGAAGTATTTCCTCTCAACATCATTATTTTATGTCTGCCTTGGCAGTATCGGTAAAGTGTCAGACACCATGCTTTGCAGCATAGAGCTATGGCCCTTTACGTTTTGGGTTCAAATCCTACCAAGGTTAACTTTGCTTTTCATCATTACAGGGTTGATAAAACAAAGCACCAATAATGCACTGGGGTAATTGCTGGCCTTGTGCCAAAAGTAGAAACAATTATTTTATGTCTGCCTTTCATGCTAACAAGGGTTGAACAGGTCAGGCCAAGAGATTTCATCTTGCTTATGTCTGTGGCTGGATGCTCTTTCTAACACTAACCACCTGGCACTAGCACTAACACTTTACAAGGTGTACTGGGTGCATTTTATAACACCATTCATTGTAGTCTCCAATCACTTAAATATTTCAATCTTTCCCATACTAACTCAACACTTTGTTAAATATGCCACCTCAATAGCTTTTCAACATTTATTCTGCATTTCCGTCAGTCTAAAATTTATAGTAGTCCATGTGTTTCATCTAGCCACTAACCTGTATCATCATCAGTTTTATATCCATTATTTTAGGCTATCATGGGTTGAACAAAACTTTCTGAGACAAAAGTCTATGACTAACTGCTCTTCCTAATGCCAATTCTCATTTCTATTTTGAATAAGTTACAGATCTTGCTCACCTAACCACTGACAAACAAGATCACTGTTTACATGGTATGTAAACAAATATCACCACATGCAATACCAAATGTGAAGAGGAGAAAAGTGATAAATGAATATACACCCACATCATCATTTTAAATTCACTTTCCACATTGGTATGGGTTGGATAGATTGCCATGGTCCGAGAGATGTCAGAGAACCATGCCTTGCTCATCACTCCATATTTTGGTATGGCTTCTATGGAAGGATGCCTTTCCTAATGCCAAGAACATTACAATGTGGACTGGGTGCTTTTATCATGGCACCAGTACTAGACAGGTTGTCATATTTTGGGCCAATATGAACACTTCTCTCTTTTTCTTTGCCACTAATTCTTGAGAGGGTTGTGGGGGAAGAGTCCTCAAACACTCCTTCCAGCAGGCCCTATCAGAAGCAACCGTCTCCAACTGATCTGGTTGGATTCCCAAGCAAGACCAGCCAAGCTCATGGATGTTATCCAACTATTTTGTTCAGGGTCTCCTGTCGGTTGGTTTTGCCTGTAAAATCTGTCCAGCAATTCTTTCCTGAGATATTCTAACCACATACCTATAATATTGCAGCTGTGAGCTCTCAATTCGGAGAAGTAGCGGTTCTACCTAGAGTGACTCTCTAATCTCTGAGCCACACACTCTATTGAGTAATGTTATTCCAAAAACCCTTTGGAGAAAACCTCATTTCGGCCACTTGTATTCACAATTGTATTCTTTTGGTCATTACCCAAGATTTATGACCATGGTTAGTGTTGGCATGAATACCGAATTGAAGTTAGCAAGCTTGGCTTTTACACCGACCTCCTTTCTTCTGATTACTGAAGCTGGCACATTACTGCACCAGCTTCTGCAGTTCTTGCACTTAATTCAGCCTCTTGCCTTCCACCACTCGTGAACATGGCCTCGAGATACTTGAAGTTCTCTACCTGCTTCAGGGGAACGCCATTTACATGCAGAGTGCACTGTGCAGGCTTCCTTGTGAGGACGAGTGTCTCAGCACTGATTTTCATTCCAGCCATGCAGCACTCGAGTGCAAGTCGGAGATCACCTTCTGTCGAGTTAAGTAACACCATGACGTCTGCAAATTCCAGTTGACTGATTTTACACCCACCAGTCATGATACAACTCGGCTGCGCATGTCAATCCTGTTTATGTAAATAATGAACAGGAGAGGTGACAGTACCCACCTTTGGCGGAGTCGGACTCCCACGTTGAATGGTTTCGATTTAGCACCATTTATGTGGACACAAATACCGGGCATTCATATAGAGACATCAGGTCGACAAGAAGCTGACCATCGATCCCATACTCCTGCAGAACCTTCCACAGCAGATCTCGAGGAATGCGGTCATATGCCTTTTAATTTAACGTGATAAAAAAATTGGTCCTACTGAAATAATCAAAACCAGTGGTTATTCTAACATGTGGTTTGCCCCTGCTAGTGTAATTCTAAATTTGATTTTGTGAAATAAGTTTACATTTTGTGTATAATACTACGTGCGCTAACAAGAAAAACAATGGCTAAAAGACTTAAAACACTGATAAAATGTTTAAAATAGCTATTGCAAATGTTTCTCAGTCAGAGAATTCAAACACTGGATCATGGCACCTGTGTCAAAGATTTGTGCACTTCAAAAATTTCCCAAATATAAGTCCTGATCAAAATGCTACAGTACAGCATGAAAAATAATGACAAAAGTGAATATATATATTTACATTTCAAGACAAGTTAAGAAACATTTAGAAATTCTGGATATCATTTTGCATGCTATGCTCATAGACACATATAATGATAGTCATTATGAAGTATTGTCAACAACAAAACGAAGAAAATTAAAATATCTAATCTATTTCATTGGGTTCTGTCCGCATGCCCCACTCCCACACGAGCTGTTTAGAGAGCCCCAAGTATACCTTACTGTTGTATTATTTTGTACCAAATCAAAGGTTTTTATTCAATCTAAGAATAATACAGAAAGAGTCAATAAGAGAAGAAATTAGTATGGGTCAACAATACAACAAACAAGAACAGAACGAATACAACGAATAAGAATAAAAAGGAATCAAATCAAAGAGAAGAAAGTGATGCCTTTATGAGTTTTTCCTTCATCTTATTAATAGTAGATTTTTCTTCGTTTGATAGACCTTGTTTATCAATGGTGTTTCTTGCCTTTGTAAGAACGACTGAGAGGTTAGAAGAGCCCTTAATCCATTTAGCATAGTATACAAAAAGACCGATTACCCGGTTCAACTCTTTTAACGTCTTTGGGAACGGCATGTCAATAAGGGCTTTATACCTTTCAGGGTCCAGTCTTAATTTACCTTTTTCTATGACATGTCCAAGGAAATGTATTCTATTTTGATTAAAGCTGCATTTGTCTCGATTCAATTGCATACCTGCATTGTTAGCTGCATTCATGAATTGGTTATGTTCTTCGACTGTGTCTCCTCCTATAATAATTGTTTCTACTTTTGGCACAAGGCTAGCAATTACTCAGTGTATTACTGGTACTTTATTTTATCGACCCCGTTAGGATGAAAGGCAAAGTTAACCTCGGCGGGATTTGAACTCAGAATGGCAAGGGCCGTAACTCTATAATAATGTCTCCTCCTATAATAATTGTTTCTACTTTTGGCACAAGGCCAGCAAATACCCAGTGCATTACTGGTACTTTATTTTATCGACCCCGTAAGGATGAAAGGCAAAGTTAACCTCGGCGGGATTTGAACTCAGAATGGCAAGTGCCGTAACTATGCGTCAAAGCATGGCGTTCGACTCTCTACCAATACTGCCAATCCTGCCCATCCCTCCTATAATAATGTCGTCAAGGTATGAGTAGGTATTTTGTAAGTTGTAACTGTCTATAAAAGTGTCCATTATTCATTGGAAAATTGGAACGGCATTTGTGCATCCAAACGGAAGACGGGTAAATTCGTATAGTCGGCCACAGGCCTCGAATGCAGTCAACTTAAAGTCGGAAGATTTGATGGGTATTTGGTGATAAGCCACCTTTAGATCTATTTTTGAGAAATACGTGTGTTTTGAAATTTTGTTGAGTAGGTCTTCGATTATGGCATTAGGGTATGAATCTAATGGTGTATAACGATTTATAGTGCCTGAGTAGTCTATGACAAGATGTTTTTTGTTTTCTTGATCTATTACGAAGCACTGCGCTCTCCATGGGCTTCTGCTCTGTTGAATTATTCCAGCTTTAAGCATTCTGTCGATTTCCGTTTTAATAAATTGCTGGTCTTTATTGTATTTTCGATGAGGTATAGATAATGGTTTTAATTTTGTAGTATCGATACCAGGCATTAAATCATATTCTTCACAATTCAGAGTTTGCATTGACATACATATTGTGACTGGTCTCATGTCCCCCGCATATTTTATTGTTAAAGACTTATGCCTTTTAAGTATATCAAGACCCATAACTACTGGAGCAATGAGTTTATCAACCACCATTAGATCGATGTGGTATTCTCGGCCCTCCCATTCTAATGTTGTTTCAAACGTACCTCGTATTATGAGTTTACTGTTGTCGGCTAAAATTACACTCTTATTCTTAGTTTTCTTGAATTTACTTTGCCATTTCGACAAGAGGTTCATGTCAATGAAAGACTTGTCTGAGCCTGTGTCAAGTAAACCTTCTGTTTTATGTGAATTGACATAAATTGTTAAAAGGTTTGTATTATGATTCACGGAAGCAAATTTATAGCAGGCAGCAAGATTACTACCATCATAGGCTTCATCGGGGCCCTCGCTATTATTCAAGACTGCTGCGTGTTTTATCTTCTTTAGTACCTTATTATTTTTAACAAAACATACTGTTGCCTAGTGGCCTTTCTTGTGGCAGAAATTGCAAGTTGAATTTTTTGCAGGGCACTCTGATTTTTGGTGATATGAATCACCACACCAGAAACATTTTGATGAAGAAGCAACGAATACGGGTTGTGACGGCGGTTGTATTGTTGTTGTCGACAGATTTTGTGCATCTTGTATTGCCAGTTCTAATGTGAGAGCGGTTTGGAATATTTTATCTAGATTTTCATCAAGTGATTCCAGAAGTCGTTGTTTTATGGTGGCGGATTGAACACCTGACATGAACACATCACAAATCAATAATTTTCTATGTTGTTCCCCTGTTAGGGGTTTGTGGGGCATTTCTTTGCGAGGGCTTTTAATTCAATCATGTAGGCCTCCAATGATTGCCCTTCTTGTTGACGATGGTTGCGTAGTTTATGTCGGGTCATTATTGCCGAGCCTTTCTTTTGAAATTTATTATCAAAAATGGATAACGCCTCATCGAATGATGTTGCTTCTTCAATGAGAGTATAAGCATTGGCTCTGCAAAGAACCAGAAGGACTGACAGCTTACTTTCGTCAGGAACAGACAAGTTTTCAAAATAGATCGCCAACATTCTCTTCCAGTAGGCATAATCGGATTCACTAGGATCATCCGGAAGAATTTTCTTGAATATTTTCGGATCCATGATTGAATAAAATTGTTGGTAGGTGAGTTAAATTGGCGCCTTTTGGGGAGTTATTATTCTGACATTCCGATGTTGTTGAATTTCCATTGTTTTGTGGTGATGCTGCTGGTGCGAGATTTGTAGTTGAGACTGTGTCTATTCTTCCACTATTAAATTGTACCTTGGCAAAGTAGGGTGAGATCGTCTCGATGAGTTGAACGTTTTCCGTGAGATCATCACCTTTATTCCTTATGTGACGTCGATGTAGTACGATTGTGCCCGGTTTATTTAAAAACTCTGGTATTTCTGTGCCGTTGTTTGTCGATCTGGTGAATGAAAATACTCTTTCATGTGGTGTGGCGTTTGTAGCGGTGCAAAGCAATCCTCGGATAGACGACAGTGCGATTGGAATCATGTTACTCCATTTTTATTAAGATTATTTGTCTTCAATGCCAGACTTAGCGCTTTGCATATTGTGCCGTTAACTCTTTCGCATTGGCCGTTGGCTTGGAGTCGATATGGCGTGGTGTGGCTTTTTATAATGTTATGGAGGCACATGGCTTAGTGGTTAGAGCATTGGCCTTGCAATCGAAAGGTTGTGAGTTCAATTCTCAGACCGGGTGGTGTGTTGTTTCCTTGAGCAAGACACTTTATTTCACATTGCTCCAGTTTACTCAGCTGTAGAAATGAGATGATAGGGACTGAGGTCCTTATCATTCCACTGCAAAGTGGTCGTGTAGGTGCCATGGCAAAAAAGCATCCAGCACTCACTGTAAATGAGGTTGGTGTTAGGAAGGGCATCCAGCTGTAGAAATCAAGCCAGTATCAGTTCCCGTCCCACCCTTGCAAGCAGGGAAAAGCGGACGTAAAATGAAATGATGATGATGATTACTCCATAAGAAATCTTTGAGTTTTTGTGATTCAAATTGACGTCCCCGATCTGTATGAATTGAACTGGGTTTTCCAAATATAGAGAATATCTCCAATATAACCCAACCAAGTCTCATCTTAATGTGTATTTGCGCAATGAATCTCGTGAATCAGTCGAGATATTTTCATTATCTTCATTTTAAATCTACTGTTAAGGATTCCCAAAATTATTAATTACGCAAATTATTCAAAAAGAATGTTTGGTTCAAATATTTAATTTCTTTATAGCAAGATAAATTATTTTGTTTATCTGAAATTGGGTGCAACCTAAAGTACAGATAATGAAATCGCTAAAATATGCATATATACTTGTAAATTTGAGTAAGCATACGTGATGTGTAAAATACAGGGAATTATCTTGCAGTTATTTTTCAATTTGGTTATATAATGTTTGCAATAACAAAAAGAAAAAGAAAGAGGGGAAAAAAATTAAATAACAAAAGTAAGGAAAAGGTTTAGGGGAAGGGAAGGGAGAAAGGCAATGTTTAAATAAAAGACGATAGGAAAAAAACTGTGTGGAAACTTAAGGAATACCAAACAGTACTAAAAAAAAAAAATGCTTGTTTAAAACAGTAAAGAAAATGTAAAGGAAGGGGTGAACAACCGAGCCAACACCAGCGAGGGGTACTGCGCGACCTCTCTAATGACTTTTAAGGCAAGCCAGCACAATCGCAGCGTTGCCTCGGGTGATGGCGAGGCTAATGCGCTGGAACAACCAAGCGCCCTCGCGAGATTCGCCAGTTACCTCTATTAGGCGAGTCATCATTGAAGAGAGGAACCTTGCAGTAAGCGGCCCGACTCCCCCAAACGTCTCAAAAGCCAAAGGCTGAAAAAGGTAGCTGGCCGACAGATCAGAGTATTTGAGGGTCTTACTCCACTCAACTGTGGAAGATGTGGCTCTCATCCTAACCGCAGCATCCAGGATGTGGGAGAGAGAAAAAGAGTCACTAACAGTGACGCCCCAGACAAGGCACCTGCCTCTCGACCAGGGGCACAGGGTAAGGCCGTCACTTCTGGACAACCCAGATGGTTCCAAGACTGAGAGGTGTTCACCCGGGCCAAAGCTCTCTTGAGGATGAGGTTTAGCGGCCGGCATTCAGGCGGCAAGAAAAACCGTGGAGGCCTGTGAAGTCGAGGAGTTTGCCGTATCGGCACCTTAAACCCATGCAGACGTCAGCTCCCACTCTGAGGGCGATGGAGACACGAAGTTCGTCCAGGCTGAGTAGCCCACCGATGTTGGCCATGTGTAAAGCATCAACCCAGTCGCCTGTGTATTTGGCGCTGGCAGATAGTAAGCGGCATCTTGCAAACTGATCTGACTGGACGAAGAGGGAGTCGAAGGTGGCCTTCGAACTTATGCTGTCCCAAGTTCTCTGACTTCGACTGTCCTCCACCTTCTAAGGAAGAGACAAGCCCAACTCACTCCATTGGTGGAGAGCTTCACCCAACTCCCTGTTGTAACTAGTCCATGCTGGAGAGGAGAGGATGCTGCTCACCAGGGTGGAGCAAGCATAGGTGGAGGAAAGGAAGCAGGGGAGAGAGGGGGTCGAACACTTACGAAGACTAAGACCCCCCAACTGATCGCAGGACTCTGTAGAGAGTCTAACATAGACCAGGCACTCGAGTCTCTCGAGGATTAGGTCGTCGAAGCGTTGGAGGCAGGACGGAAATGTGAGAGGGGCTGACTCTGAGCAGATACAGAAGCTTAGGAATAGATAGGTAGTTCCTGAGTATGAAGAAGCCTGTGGCGTTCGAGACGTTTGGGGGAGTTGGGTCCCTGACAACAAAGTTTTTGTCATCGTTAGCGGCTCAGTATCAGGTGATGCCCGCGGGGGTGCTTAGTTGTTCCAGCGCCTTAGCCTCGTTATTAAACGCGATAACGCTGCCAGTGTGTTGGCTAGCCCCACAATGTAATAGTGGGAGTCTCCGGCACCCCTTGTGGTGTGTGACCGTTTGACACGCTTGGTGTTGACTTACTATTTTCTTTCGTTTTGATTCTATATTTTCATGTGAAATATTTTTGTAATTAAATAGAGATATAACTCTGTGTGTGTGTATCGAATTGTGACAGCTATGGCATTTGTGTTTGTAATTTTAAGCTATCTATATTGTCTACACATTTGTTTGGGGAAAATGTGAACTTTGCTATTATGTAATTTCGATATAATAAATGTTCAAGTAATCGACGTGAGATACGACACAATAGAATGTGATTTAATGTGAATGAAATGTACATGTCTTATTGCAGCCTTAGGCAAGATTTTTTTTTCTAGGACTCATATTCGACTGCTGTGCCTTGGTCTGATCTATTGGAACAAGGCAGTTTGTTGGAATGGAACATATCAACACCGAAAAGAAAAAATATCACTAATAAACTAGTCGGAAAAAATGTTCACAAATAAATCTGTTTTATTGATGACAAACAATGTTCATAAATATATCTCTCAGTTTCATTCACTAGCTGGCATTTTATATACCTAATGCGAAACATCCCTTGTAATAAATATCAAGAGTTTGGTATTATGGTTAGCCCCACAAGTCTAAAAATCATTCGAAAACCCTGCAACGTGACATTTTTCGATTGTTCATTTTGTAATTTATGAGAAAATGAAACTGTTCCTCCTCCTGGTCAATATGATAAATTATTATGTTGTCTATTTCATATCTTATCTCAGAACAGCTGGCAAATACACACTGTTTAGGACAAATATACATAACATTTTACGCCTTTTTTAATTAAAAAGATGTTTTCATAAATTAAATGTGTTTAGTTATACTGAAAGTGAGAATAATGTAAATCCGGATTTTATAATTATCGTGCAACAAATTGTAATTTCTAGTAAAGTATACCAATAACCACTCTTTGAGAATAGAAATTTTTTCTACTAATGTAATAATGTGTTGACAGAAAGTGTAAACTAATGTCATAAATTTAACAAATCTATAATTAATAATAACGACTAACAAAACCAATCAATAAATTTAAATGGATTTAGTGAAAATCTCAGTCAAGCTATAAAATATACTTCATAATTCGAATGACAACTAAATGGATTATAACAATTAATGAAAATAAATATCTTTCATCTTTATTAAAGAATAATGACAGTTGATAATGAATTAATTATTCTAAATCTAAAAAATACATTCTGAATATCTTTATTTTCCAAGAAAGCGTTTGACCTTTGCAAAGACATTAAAGGTTGATATAAAAATAACGTACTTACAAACCTGATAGATTCGAATATATCATATAGAAAGTTGCTTTAGTATGTTGCCGGTTAAGTAATGCAGATTTGAGGTTGCATAAATAGAGTAAAAGGTTGTTCTAAAAATAAGAGATTTGCTTAAAAGAAAACTATAAATGCACTCACCCGAAATGGCCTCGCAACAAATGCATCATTGTAAATATCGCACTAAATCATGGATAGCAGTTGAAAAGTCAAGAAAAGCAACTATTGATCAAAATGTAATAAGTTTAGAATGAAAGCAATGTTATAGGGGACATAGCAGTCGAGCAGAAGGATAAAAGCAGACGTCCCTTTCCAGAAAACACTTTATTCGATACTTCTCATGGCCGAAACACCCGAACGGCATTCATACAGAGCTATGCATGTTACTGTCGCACATGATGTAACTAAATGAAAGCTTACCTTCATCAGCTATACCATAGTTCAATATCTATTTCTAAAACAACTTATGTGTGTATTTCATGTTTTAATAAGGTTTTAATAAATAAAATAATATGTTCTTCCTTTTATCGGCATAACTGAGATCCTTCAAATCCATTATAGGACTCTGGAATAGATTGGAATAATATAATCTAAATTTTGTCGCAGAAGAAAAGTATTTATTTTCCTCCCATTATTTAAATCATTATTTCAGTGCTCAAATATATATTTAAAAAATACAATTGAAAGACCGCACACTTGTAAGAAAAAGTATATGCGGCTAAGAATAATGTCATTAGTCCATGCTGGTTATCAGCACGAAACTAAGGATACAACCAGAACAATAATAGAGAAGTAATTGAGGAAATTTTCTAACTTATCTTTATTTTCATGGATATTTTATTCTTACCTACTAAAATAATGGCAATGTACGTTACATTAAAATTGTATCATTATTTATATATACTACAAATCTATTATACTCGGTGTATAACTTGCCGCTCACTACCAGGGTAAAACTTGGGGAAAAGACTGTTTAAAAATTATATTTATTTTGATTTATAATTTGGGATACGTCTATTGTTGTCATTTATATAAATTTATCTATAGATTTAAGGCAGCCTGTGTGATCCATTTGTAATATTCGTTTAAAACAATCCTACCGACTACACGATGTTCTAGGCCGGTAGAGTACCGAACTGAGTTAAATTATACTATTTTATTTCTTCGTCTTTTCAACAAAACGACGAGGTCTGCAAAAATTGTGTTGTGGAGGGTCTGTGAGCTAAATTCAAAACTTCAAGTACTTTGATAAAAACATAATATGCACACGCTATTTCGGATCAATTTTTCGCTATGTATAAACATCTTTCTCTTTCGATTGTTGTCACCATATAATAATCCGAGAGGAGAGAAATAGTTGTAGTGGAAGACGTGCTTTTAAAAACTTTGGGTCCGTTGGTAACTTGATTTGAATAAAAAGGTTGGGAACCATTGTTCTAAGGTGTCAAATAAAAATCTTGCTTCGATCATGTTGGGTTTTAATCTATCGTCGAGAAATTAAGTATCGGTAATACACCTCTCATTACGTCCTCTTCTTACAATATTGGTAACGTTCCTAGAAGAAGAAAAAACAGTCTGTATTTCTTTGATTTTTAACTTTCCAGCTAAATTAAAAATTAAAAAAACGTCACTTTATAATGCAATGTGCTTTAAACCAAAGGAAAATAAATTTGATTTCGTTGAAACTAATGAAAGTTTGTGTTGACAAAAGACAGTTAATAATATTCGTAAAATAAGATAATGTAATTATAGGAGGTGGATCTTGGTGTTATCGGCCGGGTCCTTCTTTGAAATTTGTTTAGGAAGAATGTAAATGTTTTTGTTTTTGCAGTTTAGTCAGGGAGGGAAGGGCAGTGCCAATGATTGTGAAATTTTTCAAGGCCTCCGAGACTGGTTGGGGGGAGAAAGTTATCCTCAAAGCGGAGACGTGACCCGAATGCTTGCAACCGTGTGGACTCTTCTAAAAACACCTCAAAACCAGGCGAGTGTCATCGCTTCTGACATACTTTTCGTTGTTTTGTTGAAGAAATGTCTCTCCCGAAAACTTTACCAAATGGATTAGAAATAGCAGTGTATCATTGGAAGATAGATTTTCTAACGTGTTTTAAAAACGGAATTGAAATAACATGCATTTTGTTTAGCCCCAAGTCAACAATGATTGAACCGATCCATGATCAAAGCGTTTCAATCATGATCATCCCGTTTTTTCCACACGTAATGTATTTAAGACTTCATTATCCAATGTGTGTGGAAGCAGTCATGACTGGTGTGTTAAGAGGTTTGCTTCCTAACATGAAGTTTTCACTGTGTGGTATCATATCTTGGACAAGTGTTTTTATCATACATAACCTCATGTTGACTTAAGCTTTGTGGGTTGACGGAAACTTTGTAGAAACCTGTCAGCTGAATTTTGCCTGTAATTGAACGTTCCAATCTTGTCACATTGCCGTGCTGATTCAGCTTTGGGAATTACGTTAAAGGAACGCATGTCAGCAGAGTACTCAACCACTTACACGTTAATTCACGAGTTATTCATTTAGTTGATTGAACAACTCATCGAAAAAACTACCAGAGGATCCATTATCCAATGGGCTCTTCATTAAGCCTACATGTGTGGTTTAACTTTTAACATCTTGCAATGATCTAGCAGAAAATATCTACAAACGGGTTCCTTAATTCAAATGTTTACAGTATCTGTAGTAGTGGACATGTCATTGTAAAATGTGCAGTGTTAGAGTAAAGACTTCAATTTTTAATGTAAATCAATCATTATGTTTTGTACTTTTTTAAAATTTCTGGCTAATGCAGTTCAGAACGTTAAGAATTAAGAGATATTTGGCTGCTATTTCTCTGAGGTAGAGCAACTCATTCTAATTCTAAACTATACTGAACTAAGTAATGTTGATTTCTAATTTAGGCACAAAGCCAGAGAATTTGGGTGAGATGGAAAAGTTGATTAAAATCAACCCCAATTCAAATGTTTACAGTACTAGTGGACAGATCATTGTAAAAGTTTCAGTATTGGAGAAAAGACTTCAATTTTTAATGTACTGGTACTTTATTTTGTCAGCCCCAGAAGGATGAAAGGCAAAGTTGACCTTGGCTAGATTTGAATGTGAAGAGCCAGAGAAAATACTCTGCTGGCATTTATCTTATGCTCTACCGATTCTGCTAATCCACTACCCTTTTGAACTAAGTAATATTGGAATGGGGTATCAGTGGCTTTGATGCTGGTAAACATCTACTTCATTCTAGTACTTATTCAAAATTTGTGAATTTACGGAACCATTTAAATAGAACTATCAATTTAATTCTTAACCCTTTTGAAAGAAAACCACCACTGCTTCTAAATAGTAAGTTGCTTATTTTAAAGTATTTATATTTATCTATCTAAAAACCATACATTTTAATTTTATGTTAGAAACTAGCAAACTGGTTAAAATTTAGGCAGCTTACCACTGGTTGAAACACTTAGCTTGTATTATATATATCATCATTTTATGTTCGCTTTCCATGTTGACATAGGTCGAACAAGTCATTACAGTCTAAGACTAGATGGGTCGGAGGATCATGTCCTGCTTATGTTCCATTTTTGGAATGACTTTTACAGCACTAAAGGTTGTTATGTCCTCATTCAGACTAAAGGGTCTCTTCTCAAACCTTCATTACCTCTGTTCAATTGCCAACTACTTTACAGAATTTACTGGGTGCATTTAACCCTTTAGCATTTACATTACTCTAAGAGGTGGGAGAATTCTGGCCAGATACGGCCGGTTTAAATACTAAGGGTTAAATGTGTTTGATGTTTGTATAGTTATTGTCTGTTTTTTATTTACATCTATTTTTCTATTTCCAATAGTTTCTGCAGGCAGTAGGTGAATATTACACAACATGGCAGACGAAGATGACAATCTTTACCGTTGGGAAACAGCATACGAGCGCACATGGTCAGTACTGAATTTTCTTTTTATCCCATTTTTTTAAATTGAGTTCCAAATTCAGAGGCTCATCAGGCTTGAGTTTAGCCCAGTTTCATTGTCATTAAGTAACTAGGAGTAAACGAATTCACCCCTGGATGAGATATTAGTCCATTGCAAAATCAACATCCAGCTGCTTCTGTTGGTACTCATTTTTTCAGCTTGGTGGAATAGAGCAACATGAAATCAAGTGTCTTGCTCAAGGACAAAACATGTCACCTGGTCTGGGTATCGAACCCATGACCTTACAATCAAGGGCCCAATGCCCTAACCACTAGATTGCATGCCTTCACATTAATAAGGATTCATTCTGAATTTAGGAACCAGATCTTGTGAAAGATGCTCTCCAAGGCACAAGTCCTGGAAAAAAGTTTTGTGGAAGACCATCAGTTTCCTAAGCATGCTGATTTCTTCTCTCCTCACCACCAATGTTTTCCGAGGGAAAGGTAAAGGCCAATACTGTTTGGCACTGGTATCGTTGCAACTGATTTTTACCAATTGAGTGGACTGAAATAAAGTGTCTTGCTCAAGGATACAAAGCATTGCTCAGTCCTAAAATCAAACTCATGACCACACACAATGGTCACAAGCCTAAAACTCTAACTATGAGGCCATGCAGGCTAAAACGAGATAAAGAGAAGAAAGCTAACTAGGGAAAATGAAGTTATACTAACCAAATGATACAAATGCGATGGCCATCGTTCATATGACAATGCAATGTTTATATTGCTGGAGTTGTGGAGTATAAAATGGTAAATATACCTTTCAACAATGACAGTACCAGCTGTTTGATTAAACAGCATACTGAGGAAATTAACATGTTAGTGGCTGAGCATTCCTCAGACACATGGACCCTTAATGAGATTTAATGTGATACAGTGTGTGACAAGGCTAACTCTTTGAATTACCTGATTTCATCACAAGGATTAGGTGACCCGAGGTTATGGTTAATGACAAATGCCCAAGTTGGCCTCAGAAAGCTTGAACCTGGAACCTTATGATTGCAAAGTAAACCTGTACCAGGTGCCTTCATTGTAGCACTGACACTACCACTTTCCAGAATGTATTGGGTGCATTTTTTCATGCACTACCATTTTATAGAGTATACTGGGTGCATTTTTTTCATGGCATCAGTACCATAACTTTACTCTATATATGTTTTATTTCAATAAAAGTGCCAATAGTAGGCATCAGATGGGAGATAAGGAATGAAACAATTCAGAACATTAAGACAAAAAGTGATGACTTGACAGAATCATTTAAGCATCAGTTTAAATGCCTTGAGGCATTTGTTCTAACTATCTGCACTCTGTGTTTATATCCTGCTACAGTCAACTTAGCTTTTCATCATTTTGAAGTTGATAAAATATGATGAAATAAACATGAATACAGGATCATCAGCTGATATTTGAATATATTTCTTACTTTAGATAAGAATAAGCGCAACTATGCCTCCCCTGGTCTTGATGGGGTGACATACCTGCTTCTCAAACGTGGCGGGTATTTCCTTTTGCGCCAGCTTTCTTTCTTCTTTCAATACTGTCTCAACAATGCTGCTACTCCGGAGCAGTGGAAAACTGCCAGTGTCATTCCCCTGTTCAAAAAGGGCAACCGCATATCACCTGTCAACTATCGTCCAGTCAGTCTTACTAGCTGTATGGCCAAACTGATGGAATCCTGTGTCAGAGAAACACTTTGGAACTTCTGGAGCTCTCACAGCCTCATCCGGCCCTCACAGTTTGGATTTATCCCTAACTCCAGCTGCTGTGATCAGCTTATCGAGTTCCTTGAGGACATCACCCGGATCACTGACAGCGGCTCATGGGTGGATGTTGTTTACCTTGACTTTGCTAAGGCTTTTAATTTTGTGCCACACAAAAGACTTATGGCAAAACTCTCTGCAATGGGTGTGAGGGATGATCTTTTCGACTGGTTGAAATCCTTCATTCTCAGCCGGAAAGAAGTAGTCACGGTTCTAGGACAGCATTCTTCACCATATGAGATGTCATCTGGTGTACCACAGGGATCTGTTCTTGGTCCCCTTTTGTTTGTGGCATATATTAATGACATAGATGCCAACTTACAGAATGCCACGGTACTGAAATATGCAGATGACATTAAGCTGTACCTTGAAATCAAAAGGACTGATCCTGAAATTTACAACTCTTTTCTACAATCAGACCTGGACACAATGCAGCAATGGATCACAGACTGGCAACTGAAGCTGGCTGTGGACAAGTGTACCACCATGCATTTTGGAAGGAAAAATCCAGCGTCCACATACTCCCTCCACAACACTGATATCAAGAAGTCCTCTTGTGAACGTGACCTGGGCATTACTGTCAGCAGCGATTTGCGTTGGACAAAGCATGTCTCTAAGATTGTCAAGAAGGCCGAGGGTGTCTTGGCATCACTCAGCAAGACCTTTGTTAGCCGCTCTCCAGCCATCTATTTAAAACTGTATACAGCTATGGTACGACCACACTTGGAATTCGCATCATCAGTCTGGAACCCCTATCTTGCTCAGAACATTGACCTCCTGGAAACTGTTCAGAGACGTGCAACCAAGCACATACCCTCCATCAGACACCTACCATACTCTGAACGCCTTGCTTCCCTGGGCATGGATTCATTGAAGCTCCGACGTCTGGCAATGGACTTGGTGAATACCCACAAAGTTATTAACCATCTCGCCAATTGCAACCCTGAGCACCTTTTTGATCTCCATGTGTCTAACACATGTGGACATGCCTACAAAATCAGAAAACAGCACAGCTCCCATGACTTTTGTAGACATTTTTTCACGCTCAGAGTTGCTGAAGCATGGAACAAACTGCCTGCGTCAGTTGTTAGCTGCCGAGACACTGCATCCTTTAAGACACTCATGCTTCCCGAAATACGCCAAAACTACACCTGATGTACCCCTTCCATGCACACGTGTGTATCATGACTCGTGCACTGTTCATTTTACTGATGTTTGTGCATTGCCCTATGTACTGTACATGCACTTTTTGATGAGTTGTGGTGCACCTGGGCACTGTACACAATATTTCATTATTATTATTGTTGTTGTTATTATATCATGACTCATACACTGTTCATTTTCCTGACATTTGTACATTATTCTATGTACTATACATGCACCTTTGATGAGTTGTAGTGCACCTGAGCACTGTACACAATAATTTCATTATTATTATTATTTTATATTTAATATAGAACTAACTTGTCTAACTTCTTGCAGGTAGTGACCAGACAAAAAAATACTTTGTAAGAACAAAAATGAATGGCTTTATGATTTCTGTATTGTATGACAAATGTCTTATGTGTAGCTTGAACAGAGATTTCTTAGAAATTAGAAGTAAACAGAGCATAATGATTTAACATCATCATAATCATTAACATTTCACATCAACCTTCTCATGCTTACATAGGTTGGATGAGTCCTCTCCAGCACACCTTCCCTTCATTTGTCATGTTTCTTTGTTACCTATTTTTGTGATGTCCAATATCCTGAGATCTACTATCACCATTTCTACCTACATCTTTTTCAG
This sequence comes from Eledone cirrhosa, assembly GCA_964016885.1. Taxonomy (NCBI): domain Eukaryota; kingdom Metazoa; phylum Mollusca; class Cephalopoda; order Octopoda; family Eledonidae; genus Eledone; species Eledone cirrhosa. The sequence continues at coordinate 125,800,563 of OZ024743.1, forward strand.
TCTACCTCTATTACATCTTCTTTCCACTTCTTAACCCAATAATCACCATCAATAGTCCTCTTGTGTCTGAGCTAGCACAATTATCTCTCCTACACACTACATATGATTCTTCTTATGCCCAGTTTTTCTCTTAACATATCTGTGCCTTGTTTGTCATGCACATTAACATTATACGTCTAGCAGAGCATATTTGCTTTATTATTTCTAACCGTCGCACATTTTCTGCATTCAAAACCCATGTTTCATTACCAACATCACACTTCGTTGTAGTGCACCTGAGCACTGTACACAATAACTTCGTTATTATTATTTACAAGGATTATACTGTCTGTCCAACATTCAGAGAGAATATCTTTTCATTGCCAGCTAAGGTAGAAACTCACGGAACTTTTAGAAAAGTAACTAAAATCTGTACTAAATGAACCAAAACTATAAATGATTTTCTTTTTGTTATAATTTCCAGGGAAGCTATAAAAGAAGATGACGCGGGTTCATTACAAGCTAGTGTCGATGAAATTTCACAGAAAGCTAAGCGCCGGCGTTTATTGGAACGCATCAGTAATGTTCGTCTTGGTATGGTAAGTCATCTTTTTTTCTAATCTTCACTATACACCAAAATATATTACATGTGGTATTGCATTTCATCCTATAAAACAATGGTTCTCAAACTTATTATGTCATGAGAGACCTTTATGTGATTTTTCAAAAAGTTGTGGAACACTTATTTTTACAAACAATCACCACTAACTTTAATTTTAATAAGATATGATATTGTTTCAAACAGAAAAATGTATTAAAAAAAAAATTAAAATTTCTCACGGCAATTGAGAATTTTTCTGTTACAGTCTTTGGGAAACTGTGTTATAGAGCAATAATTTAATGAACTCACTAGAGAAAATGCTTTGAAGCATTTAGTTATATCCCTTTACATTCTGAATTCAGTTCTTGCTGAAATTGGTTTTTACTTTTTATCCCTCTTGTATTGATAAAATCAGTCAAATAATGGAGTTGATTTAATTGACTACATTCCTCCCTAATAAGTTTGTGGTCTTGTACCAATAAAGAAATAAATGATTCAATGAATTCTGTCTGATAAATCAATAATTTAACAGAGCTGGATTGGATTTGCAATATCGGTAGAGCATCACACACCATGCTTTGCAACATAGAGTTATGGCCCTTAGAGTTCTGAGTTCAAATCCCGCCAAGGTTAACTTTGCCTTTCATCCTTATGGGGTCGATAAAATAAAGTACCAGTAATGTACTGGAGAATGCTCTCCTTGTGCCAAAAGTAGAAACAATTATTATTTTCTATATATATATATGTGTGTGTGCACCACAGACAAGACTGAGTAAAGAAGAAAAGGACCAGTTCTAAGAGAAACTTTTACAGACAACCTCAGTTAATGATGAAAGAGTCCTCATCTTGGCAGTTGACTTCAATGGACATGTTGAACAATACCGTAAAGAATTCACTGGAGTTCACTGCAGCTAAGGTTATGGCTCAAGAAATTAAGGGGGATTGAGGCTCCTGGAATTCTGTGATGCAAATGAACTAACCATTTGCAACACACTTTTCAGGTCAGCCATCTGATCGCATATCAATCAGATGGAAACACAAACCAGATTGATTTCTTACTTGTAACATAATGAGATAGATAGATAGTGATAAATGCCACTCCCTGGGGAAGAATATACCACCCAACATAAGTTAGTTATTAGAGACATCAGGATAAATGCAAGACAGAACAAGATACACTGGAATATATGGAGATGGAAGATTTGGAAGCTAAAGAACCTTTCTGTTAAATATAGCTTTAGAAAGGCCCTATGGGATGCATTTGATGAAAGGAGAGACAATTCATATGAATTACTGATGAGACTTGTGGGTGGAGAAAAGCACCAGCTAGACAGAGGGTGATCTGGTGGTGGAACAGCACAGTAGATAGAGCCATTAAAGCCAAGAGACAGGCATGGGAGGACTGGAAAATGGGTGGAGCAGAGATCAATACCAGGTAGCTAAGAGGGAAGCTAGACGGCAGGTGCATAGTTCAGAAAGAGGCTGAAGAAAGTTTGCCAATATCTGGTCTCATGAGGATCAGAGATGTGAATTGTTCCACATTGCAAGGCAGTCTGTCTGTATGAATTGGGATGTTGTTGGGGGAAAGTGTGCTAGAAATGACGTTGGTGCACTTAACACCACTGATGCTCAAAAGAAAGAGGCTAGGAAATGTTACTATGACAGATTGATGAATATAGAGAATGAATGAGAGGAAGAAAGACTTCCTCCAAGTTATCCAACGGAGAGATCAACTATTGAAGTTGACAGTTATTGGGTCAAAGAAGCAATCAAAGAAATACAGAATGGTAAAGCAGTTGGACTGTCAAAGATAGTTGCTGAGATGCTGAAAGCATCAGAAGAAGTAGGAGCCAAACAAGTAACCTGTCAATCAGGTAATACAGGAAGGAATCATACCCAATAATTGGTGCAGCAGTACAATCATAAATTGCTGTAAAGGTAAAGTTGATGCTCTAGAAAGAAGCAACTACAGAGGAATAAAACTAATGGACCAAATTATGAAAGTTCTAGCACAGCTAATTAGAGAAAGTATCAAATTAGGTGAGTCGTAATTCAGTTTTGTGCCTGGAAAAAGTGCTATAGATGCCCTCCTCTTAGTGAGGCAACTACGAGAGAAGTTCGTTACCAAGAATAAACTTGTATTTAGCTTTTGTTGATCTAGAAAAGTCCTTTGACAAAGTGCCTCGTTCTGTTATCTGGTGGCCCTTAAGAAAATTAGGGGTAGAAAAATGGCTTGTAAGAGCAATGCAAGCCATGTACAGAGGAGCTGTGAATAAAGTGAGAGTAGGAAGTGAGTTTAGTGAGGAATTCAAGGTGCAGGTAGGAGTTCATCAGAGTTTGGTTCTCAACCCACTGCTGTCCATTATAGTTCTCTGGGTTATAACAGGAGTTTAAGACTGGCTGCCTATGGGAATTCTCTCTGTGGGTGATCTGGTCATTATAGCTGAATCCATAAAAGAACTAGAGAATAAGTTCCAACTATGAAAACAGAATTTGGAATTAAAAGGACTGAGAGTAAACTTAGCCAAAACTAAAGTGCTAGCAAGTAGGAAAGAAGATAGGACCTTAATTCCTTCAGGGAAGTGGCCTTGCTCAATATGTAGACAAGGAGTAGGCATAAACTCCATACAGTGTACAAAATATAAATTTTAGGTACACAAAAGATATAGTGGGATAACATGCAGACTAATGGGAAGCAAAGACTTTATATGTAGATGTAGGGGTAATTAACGAGAAGATATAAACCAGTGATATAAATCTTTTCCAATCACATGAAGGATCCATAGAAGTGGTTAATATCTTCAGCTATCTAGGTGGCCTAATTAGCAGTGGAGGAGGGTGCTCCGAGAGCATAATAGCTAGAATAAGGATAGGATGGAAGAATTTTAGAGAGCTACTCCCACTGTTAACAACAAAAAGCTTCTCCCTATGTACAAGGGAACGGCTGTATGGTAGTAAAATATGGGCTGTGACTGCAGAAGACATGTAGGCTGGAGAGAAATGAAGCAATCATGCTTCATTGGCTGTGCAATTAGTCATATATCTGCTTGATCAATGTTGACTTGAAGCTTAAACAACTAAAATCATCATCATTTAATGTTTGTTCTTCCTGCTAGCAAGGCTTGAACTTGTCATCACTGACCAAGTCATTACTTAGCTAAAGCCACTGATCTCACAAACAGGCCAGAGACTGTACCTCACTTTACAGAGTGTATTGAGTGCATTTTTTTGTGGCCCCAGCATGCTGGATGTTTATAACAAGAACCTTTTTTTTACCTGAAGTTTAAACAAGTAGAATATTTTACTTACTTTAATATATCCACTTTTAATCTTAATGCTTTCATTACCATATTTCTCATGAAATACAATGTATTTGAATTAATTAATGTAGAATTTGTAGGCATTTACTAAAACTATTATTTCATTATTACAATAGTATTTGTAATATAACTTAAAACGCTCTTGTATCAAGTTACATTCTAAAGTCTGTTTCAAACCCAGATGCTCATCAGGCTGATGCTTATCCTAGTTTATGTGGCTTTAAGCAACTGAGAGTACAAGACTCCCCCCTGCACAGGACCCCAGTCCACTGCAGGGTTATACCCCCAGCTACTGCTGGTACTCATTTTCATCTGAGTATACTGGAGCAATGAGAAATGAAGTGTTATGATCCAAGACCCTTACCACTCAGCCACATGCCTCCATGTCAAGTTACATTGGAAAAATTTAAATAGGAATCCTTTCAAATGAGTAGTTTTATTTTATAGAACTAGAGGCACTTTTGTGCAGGTTAAATGATTCAATAAAAATGTGATTACTTTTTCAAAGTTTTTTCCCTTGTTAACATTTATAGATGTATATGGCTGAAATACTTTTGTTTATGTGACTAATGTAAATCTTCATAAGTTAGTTACCATTCTTTTTTCCCTGTTTGCATGGGTTTGATGGAGCTCAGAGTTTATCCCAGTTTCATGGGCATTAAGTGACTGAGAGTACAGGACGTCCCTGGACAATATGCCAGGTTGTCGTAGGGCTAAATCCCAGCTACCACTCATACTCATTTTCAGCTGAATGAACTGGAACAAGGGGAAATGACGTACCTCATACAGGAATTCAATGCATCACCTAGTTTGGGAATCAAATCCACAACCTTATGATCGTGAACATAATGCCCTAACCATTAAGCTATGCACTTGCAAAAATCCACATGAAGAAAATGTAAACTTTGTTTGTTTGTTTTTTCAATAACAATAAGTAAAACTAGTAAATAAAAGAGTTGTTTCCCATCATCATCATATCTTTGTGGCTGCTATCATCATTTTACATCTGCTTTCCATTCTGGAATGGGTTAGACAGGTTGGAACAAGCTCATTTTGCTCATATGTTCCACATTTGACATGGTATCTATGGCTGGATGCCTTTCCTAATATCAACTACCTTACTTGGATGTGTTTTTCTGACACCAGCACTACCACTTCACAATATATCAGATGCACGAGCACAAAGTCTACATTGTCTCTGCTCGATCATCAACACTGCCTTTACTTTTACTGTCACAGTGCTTGTACTAATGGACAGGTCTTTTGTATTATGGGATATTGCTGTTCAACTTGTTCCTGTGTCATCTTTTTCATGAGGTTTAGTTTCTTGTGATCATCCTTTAAAATTCCGTCCCATGTCTTTCTTGGTCTCCCTCTTCCACAGGTTCCATCCAATTCAAGTGTTCAGCATATTTCTTTATAACTCTCACTCTCCATGACAGTATATAATGTAATATAATATAATGATATGGCTGATAAACTTTCAAAATTCAAAAGCTGGGAAAGCAAATTTGTGAATCACTCAGATTTTCTATATCTAAGACTACATTATCCAATGTGTACGTTTTTTAAGACTGTTGGGTGTGGTTTGAAGGAGATTTTACTGCTATTTCTTGTATTTGGTTCAACATTGGAGTTGTGATCATTTTCAAGTGATAGTGCTGGCGCCATAATAAAATGCACTCAGTACACTCTATAAAGTGGTTGGCAAAAGGAAGGTCATCCAGCCATAGAAATAATGTAAAAAATGGAATATATGAGCAAGATGTGGTCCTTCAAGCTGTCTTGTGAAAATCCATCCAACCCATGCCAGCATGATAACAAACATAAAATGATAATGATTTTTAAAAGAATATTTTAATTAACATTTTATTTTTTCAGATGCGCCATTTGTTTCTAATTGTTGACATGTCTGAACCCATGATGGATCCTGATTTAAAACCAAATAGATTGGCAGCTACTGTCAAAGTAGGTTTTATTCTGCTGCTGCTTTTTTTTATTCTTTACATTCTTAAACCAGAACCAAAATTTAATGATCTCTTTGGTATATCATGAAATTAAGTTAAATATGATCAATTTCTACAAATATGGGCATGTGATGCATAGGGATTAGGGTCATTATTGGGTGAAAAAGTGCCAGGAGTTGCCTGTGGAAAGAAGCTGCAGTAAAATTTGTGACAACTATGTAAAAAAGTTTGAATCCACTGCTCCAGCTTTTCTTACTTGCTTTTTACTTCTGATAATTCTTCTTATTCCTGTGAGCTGAGTCTTCCTACACACCTTCCAGAAGATCCTATCAGAAGCAACTGTCTCCAATTGTTCTGGCTGGATCCCTAAGCAAGACCAACTGAATTCATGGATCTTATCCAACCATCTTGTTCTAGCTCTCCTGCCAATTGGCTATGGCTATGGCTATAATATCTGTCCAGCTATTCTTTCCTTAGACATACTAACCACATGTCTGAAGTATCAGTGCTGGAATCTCTGAAACTGGAGAAGTAGTGTTTGTACCTGGAGTGGCTCCCTGATCTCCGAGCTACGTATCCTACTGAAATTTGTTGGTTAATTTTTAGGTTTAAGTTAATTGCATACAGAAACCTTTCATAACATCTTTCAACCCAGAGAAATATATATGTTACTTTTTTATTGTCTATAGTGTTTATATAACTGTTGTCTATGTGTAAAAATCAAGTTATATTTATTTTTTACGTTGGCAAGTGTTTTGCTGCCATTTTCCCTGCTAAAGCAGAGGTTAGATATGCAGGCCCCATAATAGGCTCCATATTCATCATGGGGTGTTTCATAAGGCAATTTTTTATAATCAGATGCCCTTCCTGGTACCAACTCTTGTAGTTGTCTCTTACGACAGGCAAAGATACAGTGTACCCATTCTAAACTGTTTATTTTTTACAGCTTGCTGAAAATTTTATTGAAGAATTCTTTGATCAAAACCCCATCAGTCAGCTTGGTATTATTGTAACACGGAAGAAAAGGGCTGAAAAAGTAACCGAACTTGGTGGTAGGTTGATGATTCTTCATTTCTAAATTTGTGTTGTTTTGTGTACAAGGAAAATAGCTTTACAATTATAACACTTGCCAACAGGGAAAAACAGACATAAAATGATGATGATGATGAATCTAAACAAAGTCATCATCATCAACATTTAACATCCATTTTGCCTTCTAGCAAAGATTGGATGGTTCGTCATAGACCTAGTCAGTACTTAATCAGAGCCCCTGATCATAGAGAGATCGGCCGGGCCACATCTTGTTCACTAACGTTCTTGTACTCTACAGAGTTCACTGTGCATTTCATTAGGGCATCAACATTAGGGAGGTCATCATATCCTTCACACAACTCTACAATTTCTTTGACAAGTTTTATATTGCTGGTTGCCTTTCTAATCACCATTCACTAATGGCTATAGTAAGTTTTAAACTCATGTATTTATGGTTAGTTGTCAAATAGAATAGTTTTTTTTTTTTTTATAATTAACAATTTATACTAATTACTCAGTGCAGATAATGATTCTAAATATTCAGATATTTTATGAATTGGTTGAAAATTTGCATATTGAATTGTATGAATTGTTGAAACTCTTATTTTTTTAAATAGTTTTTAAAACTATTTTATTATGTAATGTAGGAATTGTCTTTATGTTGACTATAACAAATGGATTTATAAACTAAACTGTAAATAATAACATCTTGTTTATATATTCACATAGACCAAATAAAGTTTAACCCTTTTCAAGCTGCCTGAAACATTGCTCATTTTAAAATATTTATCCTTACATTGAAACCTTTCATCATAATTATATTCAAAACAATTTCATTAACACTTTAGCATTTACATTACTCTATATTTACTATTATATTTTCATGGTAAAGACTTTACCTTACATAATTATCTCACATAATACCAAATCTATAATATTTTGATATTATTTATTTTGAGAACAATACCATAACATCGATATGAGCGACCGATTACAGCTAGTTTGAACAGGAAGAGGTGAGAGAATTCTAGTCAGATACAGCCGATTTAAATGCTAAAGGGTTAAGTTATGTTCTAAACACCAGGATAATTATGAAAAATATTTTATGATTTTCAAAATTATTTGAAAATCATAGGCAGTGTCTTTCATTAGAAATACAATAATGAGAGGGTTAAGCAAATACCTCATCAAAGAATCATCTTAGCCTTTCAAATAAAATGCAAAATCTGTTATATATTTGCTTTTAATATATTTTGTGGTGTCAGAATTTTCATCTCACTCTTTGCAACCTGGTCACAGACACAATTCCAATGTTACTCAGTGATTGGATGGCAAGGAATGCAATGGATATTGTGACACCACAAAATAAATGAAAAGTAAATATAAACAGTTTGTATTGAGACCTTGTGTTGAAATTTAAGCAATGTAATTGTTTAACTTTCAACACAAGGTCTCAATTACAAACTGCCTGAAATACACCCTGATTCTTCATTAAAAAGTTGTTTTATTTTAAAGTGTTTATATTCATCTCAAATTTTTCCATCATAATTTTATGCAAGAAACAGCCTTTGTTAATTCATGTTCCAAACATCAGAGAAAGTTAGTATATTATTAAATCCCTCCAGTCTTGATTATTTTCTATATTATTTGAAAATTATAGGCTTTCATTAGAAATATTCAATTCAATTCAATATATTTGGCAGAAAATAAAACATAGATGCTTCAGATGCCATGTAAGGAGGGGAGAGGGGCACAATTTACACAGTCGGAAACACAGGGTCCAACACCAGTCCAATTTCGCCTTGAATTGTTGCGTGGTTGGTGCGTTGACTACTTCTTCTGGAGGCCGATTCCAGGATCCAGAGATGCAGATCGAGAAAGCAGCTTTCCATGTATTTAGGCAAAAGCGGCGGTGAAACAGCTTTTTGTCATGTCCACGTAGACCCCTTTCAAGTGCCGGAGTGAATAGATCTTGAGGGAGATTGTAATGGCCATTGAAGAGATTGTAAGCCAAAATGAGATCGCCTCGTAGCCATCAACGCTCCTAGGAGAAGAGGTTCAGTTTCTGCGACCGGCTTTCGTAGGGCAACTCCTGAAGACCCTGTACCATTTGAGTCGCTAGTTGTTGAACTCTCTCCAAGTGATGGATATCCCGGATGAGATATGGGTTTGATGCTTAGATGCCATATTCTAGGTGCGGTCTCACGAGGGCGACATAGAGAGGCCTGAAAATTTCTGGAGTGAGTTTGGCAAAGGAGTGTCGAATAAGAAAAAGAGACCTCCTTGCCTTGTTTGCGGCTTGAATGCAATGTTTTGATGGTTTGAAGGACGAGTCGACCAGCAGACCAAGATCTTTAGTCTCCTCAACCTCCTTCAAAAGAGTAGTGCCACAGTTGAAGGTAAGAGCTGAGTTATAAGGTGTATCCACTGCCATATGGCAACACTTATCGACATTGAGGTATAAATCCCAGTCAATGGACCAACTCCAGGCGCGCTGGAGGCTTGACTTGAGATTGTCGATCTCGCTCCTATGGGCTACCATTTTCACATCATCTGCAAATAGGAGCATGTTTCCACCAATCACGTCCAGCATGTCGTTGATGCATAGAAGGAAGAGAATTGGGCCCAACACAGAGCCCTGGGGAACGCCACTGCCTACACCCACCCCCGATGACAGACTGCCATTGATCCGAACTCTGCATGTACGACCCTCAAGAAATGATCCAATCCACTTTATAATCGAGTGATGGAGACCGTAGTTGCTGAGCTTATACAGGAGCAGGCGGTGGTTGACAGATTCAAAGGGTTTTGCGAAGTCGAGAAAGATAATATCGGCCGCATCTCCATCGTCCAATATCCTCGTCACCCATTCTTCCATCACGAGTAGGTTTGTGAGACAGGAACATTTCGGGATGAAACCGTGTTGAGATGGAGAGATGGCAGTGATAGATGCAAGATGAGCCATAATTGCCCGCTTGATTAGAGATTCCAAGGCCTTACAGACAATTGAGGTGAGGTTCACGGGTCTGTAGTTCCCCGGATCTTCTTTGTCGCCTTTTTTAAAGATAGGGCAAACTATAGCTACTTTCCAGTCGTTCTTCAGATTTTTGGCCAATTCTCACGGCTCGGACTTGCGTCTTGTCATCTGAATCGCCAATAGTGACTTTGATAATGTTTGAGATAAACTCAAAGTCTTGGTGGTAGCTCTCCTTTTCAGTATTTGCACAGCTTTCAGAAACTCCGTAGACATAAACAGATTTGTTACACTGTTCTTCAGTGCTGGCAGCTGTCTTGGGGGTACCACATTTACCTGTAACATAATGGCGACCGTTTACTGAGTTGACCCGACTGCTTCATCTTCAAGCGGGCTTGTATTTGCCGTAACAAAATTATCTGCTAAGCTGATAGGGAGACAAGGTTTGTTCTGATCATCAACCGTGTCGGAGTGGCGGTTCGTCTTTTGGATGACCGCCAAACCTCGGCAGAGGGATTTACAGTGTCTTCATCAGAGATTAAAGCTGCATCATTCATTGTGGTAGATGCACTTGCAGGAATTTGATGAGTAGACGAGACCAATGTGTTTTGCTTGGTGTTGTCTTGTGCAGCATCTGCCATCTTCTTGCTTTGCTTCTTTTGGCGCTTCGGTTTTGCTTTGATAGTCTTCGTCTGGGAAGATGCAGATTTAGACGGTCTGGAAGTCGCATCATTAGGAGGTTGAAGTGATAATATCGTTTCTTCCATTATCAACATCTTTGACATGAGGGCATCAATTTGAGTTTGCAAGTTAGCATTTTTCAGTTCGATTTGGGTAAGGTTCAGTTTCAACCGTTCGCAATTACAATTATAGGTCGGTGGCATAACATTGTGATAAGTTTGGACAGCTGAGCGAGCTCTTGTAGGTGCAGGCATTATTGTGCTTAGAAAATGTACACACGTTGACGGTTGGAGTTGAAGAAAAAAGAGAGTATAATCCACAAATGCGTAGAACAATCCCAAAACAGGGAAAAACAGCAGCAATAAACCTCTTTGGATGAGTAGTCGAATCAACTTGAACCGTTAAGCACCAAAATTGGTGTGTAGTTTATCCATCTGCTTCACATATAATTAATGTGTTGTGTTGTTAAACACCCCCCCCCCCCAAAAAAAAATGTTTGATAGGGAACATATATATATTAAGTTGATATGTGGTCTAAAATATATAATAATAATAATGAAATTATTGTGTACAGTGCTCGGGTGCACTACAACTCATCAAAGGTGCATGTATAGTACATAGAATAATGTACAAATGTCAGGAAAATGAACAGTGTATGAGTCATGATATCATCATCATCATCATCAGGTTTAGCGTCCGTGTTCCACGCTTGCATGGGTTTGGACGGGGGTTTTCCCACTTGAGGCAAGAGTGGTTGTCTTGCTCGCATAGGACTGTATGGCGGGTTTTCTACAGTTGGATGCCCTTCCTAACACCAACCACATTTACAGTGTGGGGCTGGGAGGTTTTTACCGTGTTGCCTACACGGCCACATTACAGCGTGGACTGTCTGGCGGGTTTTCTACAGCTGGATGCCCTTCCTAACACCAACCACATTTACAGTGTGGGGCTGGGAGGTTTTTACCGTGTTGCCTACACGGCCACATTTACAGCGTGGACTGTGTGTTTTTTTGTCGTGACACCTACACGATCTCATTTGTTTCGGCCTGGATGTTGTGGGACCAACATAACTTTACATTGAAACGGGCGGTGTGGATGGGGTGGAGGTGGTGGGACGGGGGTGTGTTTTGATAGAGATGCCTACTGACTGTAGTAGGTTTTTACTTTGTATTTAGGTAAGGCGGGTCTTCTCTATTACTGAGTACCGCCAAAGGTCTCGGTCCAGTGACATTGTCTTGGAGAGGTGTAAGCGTGTGAGGTCGGAATTTATCAGCTCGTCCCATGTTTTTCTGGGTCTGCCTACTCCGTGGCTACCGTCTATCTTTATTGCCCTGCACTTTGTTATACAGCTGTCGTCTTTCATGCGCATCACGTGACCGTACCAACGTAGCCTTCTCTCCAGTAAACAACATCTGATCCCTCTTATTTCTAATTTTTTCCTTAGTTCGTTTATGCTTTCCCGTTCACGTATATTACTATTGCACATCCAGCGGAGCATGCAAGCTTCGTTCCTCTCTAGTCTGCGTATATCCTCTGCACACAATGCCCAGGTCTCACTGCCATGCAGCATTGCTGTTCGTATGCAGGCATCGTATAACCTGCCTTTCATTTTTAGGGAGAACCCTCTAGCGGCTAATAGTGGTATAAGCTCTCTGAACTTTTTCCATCCAGTTCTGACTCTAGCTACTGTACTTTCAGAGCACCCTCCCCCACTGCTGATTTTGTCACCCAGGTAACGGAAGCTGTCCACTATTTCTATAGAACCCTCTGCGCAGTTGAAGGAGCTAGTATTTTGTGGGCACTTGCTGCTACTTATTGCACCAGAGCACCGGCCACATGTAAAATCTATGTTCTTAGTTAGAATAATAATAATAATAATGAAATATTGTGTACAGTGCCCAGGTGCACCACAACTCATCAAAAAGTGCATGTACAGTACATAGGGCAATGCACAAACATCAGTAAAATGAACAGTGCACGAGTCATGATACACACGTGTGCATGTGTATGGAAGGGGTACATCAGGTGTAGTTTTGGCGTATTTCGGGAAGCATGAGTGTCTTAAAGGATGCAGTGTCTCGGCAGCTAACAACTGACGCAGGCAGTTTGTTCCATGCTTCAGCAACTCTGAGCGTGAAAAAGTGTCTACGAAAGTCATGGGAGCTGTGCTGTTTTCTGATTTTGTAGGCATGTCCACGTGTGTTAGACACATGGAGATCAAAAAGGTGCTCAGGGTTGTTGTTGACGAGATGGTATAACTTTGTGGGTATTCACCAAGTCCATTGCCAGACGTCGGAGCTTCAATGAATCCATGCCCAGGGAAGCAAGGCGTTCAGAGTATGGTAGGTGTCTGATGGAGGGTATGCGCTTGGTTGCACGTCTCTGAACAGTTTCCAGGAGGTCAATATTCCGAGCAAGATAGGGGTTCCAGACTGATGATGCGAATTCCAAGTGTGGTCGTATCATAGCTGTATACAGTTTTAAATAGATGGCTGGAGAGCGGCTAACAAAGGTCTTGCTGAGTGATGCCAAGACACCCTCGGCCTTCTTGACAATCTGAGAGACATGCTTTGTCCAACGCAAATCGCTGCTGACAGTAATGCCCAGGTCACGTTCACAAGAGGACTTCTTGATATTAGTGTTGTGGAGGGAGTATGTGGACGCTGGATTTTTCCTTCCAAAATGCATGGTGGTACACTTGTCCACAGCCAGCTTCAGTTGCCAGTCTGTGATCCATTGCTGCATTGTGTCCAGGTCTGATTGTAGGAAAGAGTTGTAAATTTCAGGATCAGTCCTTTTGATTTCAAGGTACAGCTTGATGTCATCTGCATATTTCAGTACCGTGGCATTCTGTAAGTTGGCATCTATGTCATTAATATATGCCACAAACAAAAGGGGACCAAGAACAGATCCCTGTGGTACACCAGATGACATCTCATATGGTGAAGAATGCTGTCCTAGAACCGTGACTACTTCTTTTCGGCTGAGAATGAAGGATTTCAACCAGTCGAAAAGATCATACCTCACACCCATATTGCCATAAATGACTGATAGCAGATGTTTTGGTGAAATAATAGTTTTACTACTATAGATTAGTATGTATTATTCTAATAAAAGCCCTATTTACTTTTTCATGGCAGCATTAGAAATATAGTAACGACAGTGTTAAGAAACTTTGAGAATATACAATGTTGTAATATTCATGGTAGCATTAAAATATAGTAATGACAGAGTTAAGAAACTTCAAGAATATACGATGCTGTAATATTCATGGTAGCATTAAAAATATAGTAATGACAGGGTTAAGAAACTTTGAGAAAAAATATGGTAATGAAAGAGTCAAGCTTTGTGATATTTTGATATAATGTGTTGACCCATTTGATACGAAACTGACTGAAACTGCCTCTGATTATACGTACTAAACTGTTTGTTTTAAAGTGTTTATATTTATCTAAAACCATCCAGAATTGTTATTAGATTATGCTCCAAACACCAACTTAATAATGAGAAAGTTAGTTATACTCGTAAATCCTTCCAAATTTTTGATTACTTTGTGTCTCTTAGAAATATAGTAATGAAAGAGTTAAGCTTTGTGGCATTTTGATTTAATGTGCTTAATTTTTATTTAATTTGTTTTAACACTTAGGTAATCCAAGACGTCACATCACAGCACTGACAACTGTTAGTAAAAATGCATGTGAAGGAGAACCTTCTCTACAGAATTCAATTGAAATGGCAGCACAAACACTTAAGTAAATGATCTTCAATATTTTAATATTTTAATGCTCCTCTAACACCCACCCACCCCACCTATCTACTCCCATAGAGTAGAGAGGGCTCTTTGCTCAAGTCAATGACTGGCAATCTCACTAGTGCTGATACCACAATAAAACACAGCAATAGACTAGGTGTTAGGAAGAGATTCCAGCCATACCAAAAAAGGGTTGAGAAAGCCCTTCAGTTGTAATATGACAACCTCTCTAGTGTTGGCACCACAATAAAATGCACGCAGTACATTCTGTTAAATAGTTGGTATTTGGAAGGTACAAGACATGGCCCTCTATCCTATTTAGAATTGTAAGAACTAACACAAAACATAACTATTCATCCAACCCATGCCAATATGGAAAACTGACATAAAAATTTGATAATAATGGTTTCTGATTTAGGCACAAGGCCAACAATTTTGGAGGAGGGGAAAGTTGATTACATCAACATCAGTGCATTACTGGTACTTTATTTTTTTCTACCCCATAAGGAGGAAAGGCAAAAGTAACCTCTGCAGGATTTGAACTCAGAACGTAAAGGGCTGTAACTCTATGCCACACGTTGATGAATCATATACTGTAATTTTTACTGGTTCGCAACATATGGATATGTGTATATATTTCTTTGAGCAAGTGTTCCAAAGAAGACAGTTAATCCCTCACCCATGAATTGTTTGTGATACCTATTTTCATTTAGCTGCACTGAGGAAAATTATATGCCCTGCCTAACAACACAATGCAGTGCTTATAGTAGGATTTGAACTCTCAATTTAATCTAGCAGCTTAACAGCAGTTACTCACTTACATAAGTGGCATTATACTATTTAGTTGTTCTAAGTCTGAAGTCTGTCTCAAGCCCAGTGGCTCGTCAGGCCGGTGCTTATCCTGGTTTCTGTGGCATTAAGATACTGAGAGTATAAGACACCCTCTTGACAGGATGCCAGTCCATCGTAGGGTTAACCCCCAAGCTATTGCTGGTATTCATTTTCAGCTGAGTATACTGGAGCAACATGAAATAAAGTGTTTTGCCCAAGAACACAACACACAACCCAGTCCAGGAATCGAACCTACAACATTATGATTGTAAGTTCAACACCCTTACCACTTGACCATTCGGTAAGTTCAACACCCTTACCACTTGACCATGCGGTAAGTTCAACACCCTTACCACTTGACCATTCGGTAAGTCCAACACCCTTACCACTTGACCATGCGGTAAGTTCAACACCCTTACCACTTGACCATGCGGTAAGTTCAACACCCTTACCACTTGACCATGCGGTAAGTTCAACACCCTTACCACTTGACCATGCGGTAAGTTCAACACCCTTACCACTTGACCATGCGGTAAGTTCAACACCCTTACCACTTGACCATGCGGTAAGTTCAACACCCTTACCACTTGACCATGCGGTAAGTTCAACACCCTTACCACTTGACCATGCGGTAAGTTCAACACTCTTACCACTTGACCATGCGGTAAGTTCAACACCCTTACCACTTGACCATGCGGTAAGTTCAACACCCTTACCACTTGACCATGCGGTAAGTTCAACACCCTTACCACTTGACCATGCGGTAAGTTCAACACCCTTACCACTTGACCATGCGGTAAGTTCAACACTCTTACCACTTGACCATGCGGTAAGTTCAACACCCTTACCACTTG
This sequence comes from Eledone cirrhosa, assembly GCA_964016885.1. Lineage (NCBI taxonomy): Eukaryota > Metazoa > Mollusca > Cephalopoda > Octopoda > Eledonidae > Eledone > Eledone cirrhosa. The sequence continues at coordinate 125,816,553 of OZ024743.1, forward strand.
ACCATGCGGTAAGTTCAACACCCTTACCACTTGACCATGCGGTAAGTTCAACACCCTTACCACTTGACCATGCGGTAAGTTCAACACCCTTACCACTTGACCATGCGGTAAGTTCAACACCCTTACCACTTGACCATTCGGCTTCACATTTGGTTGTTACTCTCATTGAAAATAGTTAAGTTAATGTTAACATACTGTAGTGAGCATTAAATATGTTGACTAGAATTAATTAAAATAGACCCTCCATTGGTTTCAACTATGAGTGTTCCAGTTATTCAATCAATGTAACAGCCTACTCATGAAATTAATGTGTAAAATGGCAGAATATTCCACAGGCACATATACCCTTAATTTGCAGGGAGATTCAGTGTGATAAAGCTGACCCTTTGAATTACATATACTGTCCAACCAACAGGCTTCCAAACAGTTCCTGTCCACCCAATTTCATTCACAAGGTTTGGGTCAGTCCAAAGCTATGATAAATGACACCTGCCCAAAGTGCCACACAGTGGGATCGAATTCAGGACCTAATAAATGCAAAGCAAACTTCATAACCATGCTACGTCCACACGAGAAGGGATTATGTGGTGAGTAAAAGACAGTATTAGTCAATGATTGGTCTTGTGCCAAAAGTAGAAACAATTATGTTAATTATTCTTGCAGTATGGGAGACAACTGAATCATGTTTCAACCTTATTAAATCTCCCTCCTCAGCAAAGCATAGACTTCACTATATTTACCAAATTAGTTAGAAGAGAGTAAAAGTGTTGCTAAAAAAATGCAGCTAATGCACTCTGTAAAGTGGCTGGTATTCAAATAATAACAACTTAGGGTATAGGAGACTCTTTGGTTTTGTCATGGACATGACAACCTTCCTAGTGCTAGTGTCATGACAAGATGCACCTAGTACACTCTATAAAATGATTGGTGTTAGGAAGAGCATCAAGCTGTAGAAATCACACTAAACATGGAATGTACACGAGACATGGTCCTCAGGCTCATCTCAGAGAGTTGTAACTCCGAATAAGAACCTGAGTTGGGCTTTAATGACCATTCAACACTTGTCAGTGTGGAAAGCAGATATAAAGTATTTATGATGATGGTGATATTACCTGTTTGTGTTTTTATGTTCCACTAAATTTAAGGAGTAACATCCTCTATTTTCTTCTTTTTTTTTTCCAGGCAGATGCCAAGTCATGCCAGTAGAGAAATACTTATTATTTTTGGTAGCTTAACCACCTGTGATCCTGGAGATATTCATAATACAATAAAAGTATGTTCTTGGAATGTGTCTTTTGTTTTATATTTTTCTTTTTAGTTTACTTTATGTAAAATCTGAATTGTGTAATACTAGAGTTAGGATAAGCACTGCAAGCAACACTTACAATCTAATTTTAAGCCTTTTGTTCCCATATTTCTAATGAAAGACACTGCCTATGATTTTCAAATAATAAAAAAATGTGAAGGGATTTTGTAATATAACTAAATTTCTCATTATTAGAAATGTTGGTGAACTGAAGTGATATGGTTACAAATGAAAAGTAATCTTTTTGATATTAAATCATCCCTGGTTTTACAATACAAACTGTTTGTTTTAATGTGTCTATATTCATCTAAAAAAAACTTCCATCATAATTTCATGTAAGAGTCCTTGTTAAGTTATGCTCAAATACTAGCTTGATAATGAGAAAGTTACTTATATTACAAAATCCCTTCACATTTTAATAAGCATGAACGTTACTCACCTCTATCACATCTTTTTTCCATTGAGAACTCCTGGCACTTTTTCAACCAATGTTCATAATTTATACACATCAAAACCTCCCTTGCACACTGTATAAAGTTCCCCTTAAACAGTTTTTATCTCAACTCTCAGTTCTATGATTATCGGGTTGGTGGGGGGGTATCTTAACCTTTTTGATACTAGCCTGCCCAACACTGCCTCAAGTTTTATGAGATAAAACCACCCATTTATAAAATTATATTTAAATTATATATTTTACTGAAGAATGCTCTCTGTTCCAACCACTCCAAATTTTTTATTCTTTTCAAAATTAATTGGAAAATATATTCATAAAAAATGGTTAATTTGTTGGTTTATTCTAATTTAGGAAATTGGTTTGGTAATGAAAATATTACCAAATTCTCAGATACTTTCAAATCAAATTTTAAACGTTTTGAGTTTCAATAATGTTTGTGAGTTCAAGTTTAATTCAAAGATCTTTTAAATTATAGCAAATATTTGTTGGAAGTTTCTCATTTCATGTCCAGTGTGTATGGTATTTTATATTCTGTATATAAATCAAAAGCTTTTACCAGTACTGCAACTGCTGTAAAAAAAACTACAAAATAATCATATTGAAATGGAGTGTAACTTCAACTCCTTTCTCATCATTATTTCCATTCCTTATCTTATATTTATCTATATTCTAAAAATACTTCGATAGCTGTTGTTCTGCCAAGTTTTCTGCAATCATTCCTCCTCATAAGGTTGCTAATTAAGTAACTTATCTTTCTACTAATTCTCATCCCTAATAAACCTTGTATATTTTCAAAATTATTTGGAAATCATAGGCAATGTCTTTGATTAGAAATATGGTTAAAAAAAAAAAGGCTAGTAGTTTTTTTTATTTGAATGTCTGTTCTATTGAATTCTCTTCCTTCTTGTTTCCCTGATGGATATATTCTTAATTCATTTAAATCTTCTGTTGATCGCTTTCTAATTTCTAGAACAGTGTCTCATACTTTCTTTTCTTCCTTTTCTTTAATAACTCCCAACAAATTAAATGGTTTCTTTGGGCCTGGTGTACTGCTAGTTTCTTGTCCCCTTCTTAAGAGTGACTTCCATTAAAAAAAGTTGTAATTAATTGTTCAAAAAAAATTTATCTAAAAAATATAGAAATGTAATTTCTAAATTTTCTATTGACATTTAATGTTGCAGACAATGAAAGAAAGTTCTATTCGATGTTCTGTGATTGGATTGTCAGCTGAGGTGAGAATTTGCAAGCGGCTTACTACAGAAACTAAAGGTTAAAAGTTAAAAGTATTTATTCTATATATATAAAACAGATGATGTCTGTCTGTGTAACCGCATGCATTTCTACATTTTACAACCGATTTGCACCAAATTTTATACATAGGTTTCTGAAGTCCTATTACGCGTCGTAGGCTATTTTATTTTTCCGTACATCGATTGTGTGTGTGTGTGGGGGGGGGGGTGTCATTTATTGAATTTGGCTATTGTAATGCAGCAAAGCGTCATAGCTTCGATAATTGGTAGTCCAATAAAATGAATTTTGACTTAGTAGTTATTCATGTACTACAGATGAAGATACAGTGAGGCACATTTACTTTCATTTCAATTCAAGAGGACCCCCTCGGGGACAGTGAGCCCTATAAAAGTTCAAACTGCCACAATAAAAAAGCACCATACCCTCGGGAGTTTATACTTGATTCTTACAAAAACTAAACAAAATGGTTATTGCCTGCCATTAGATAAAGCACCACACATTCGTTATCACTTGAATTTTTGCAAGGGAACCCCCTAGGGAGGGCAGTGAGCCCCTTTGGAGCACTTTTAAAGTTCATATTATGGTCGCAGCAAAGCATTTCAACTTCTGGAAATAAAAGTCAATTTAAACGAAAGTTGACGCATCGGTTACTCGTCCTACAAATGGAGTAGCGAATTTTTAAATCCCCCTGACTTAACTTTAGTTTGTTTAGTTAACTTTAGGATGATTGAATTTAATTTTGCACCCGGTTGTCTCCCCCGTGTAATTGCACCACAAGTGCGGAATGGGGAGTTGAATTTTTTTCCTTGAACTTTGGCGTCATTTCAAACTCCTAACCAAGAAAGTGCGATTTAGTCCAGGTGTAAATTTTAATGCCTACAGTATGTGGATTGTGCTATTTCACACTCATGCCTAAACTGTGCGAATGATTGATTAGTTTTTGCACCCAGTTGTCTCCCCCCGTTTAATTGCACCTCAATTAAGTGCGAAATGGCGACCTCTGGCCAACCACACATCAGTGAGTTGTGTTCAGTAGATTTCATCACACTTATTTGTATTATCTAATCAATCAGACAACTTGAGTGTTGTTCATTGAGCGAAATCACTCCTATTTATATCAGTCAAGTCCAACCTAGCATCACACTTCTTTTTTGGCTTTTGACAAGTGGTAGGTTTTTTTATATGCGTACTCTCATAAGCTACCCCATGTTTCTGAAATGCATGCTTCTTCAACATTTGTCACCTTAAAGGAGGTTTAGTTAATGTGTTTATGGTCATAAGGTTCCAGTTTATCATGCTGTGATTTTTCGGCCATTTTTGCCTGTATCCTTTCAATGGTTAGTACTTACTTATTGCTATGTTCGAACTGAACAAACATACTGACACTTATATACCTACCACTGTAGCCACACTATTTAATTTCCTTTATCACAAGTAGTCCATACGCTGCGTTGCCCCTAAACTTAAAACTTGAAATTTGACTGGTACACAAAATCTTGCAAAATATACCCACTTTCTCAGACCACATAGATTTATCACATTTTTTCACAATTTATATCCGTGTTTAGATTTGCTTACTTAAACATCATTTGTCCACTATCTTTCTCCCTGGTTAATTTTCTAAAAACAATGCTAAGAAAAGAACTTTCATTGGTCAATTATCTAATGATGCAAGTAGGTCTAAGCGAAGGCGTCTCACCGAAGGAGAAAATGCAACTGCGATCAGGCTCTCACAGAATGCTGTGCAGACGGCAGCTGCAGGAGCGGAGGAGGATGACAGTCGGCGTGAACTTCGACGGAACAAAGATGCTGCCGCGACTGCTGCTGCTCGCGCTCGAGAGGATGAAGGACGACGCGCTGTTCGAAAACGCAGGGATGCCACTGCAACAGCCACTGCTCGCGCTCGAGAGGATGAAGGCCGACTTCTGCAAAGTGAACAGCAGCGATCATCGTTACGTGGCATTTCTAGGACTTGCAATTCATGATGGTTGTTGAAGGCCTTTAACTACGACCCCTCCTCCAACTACGCTGTGCTTGCCTGGAAACCTGCACGTCTACAAGTCCCTTGACTCTATGGCTGATCCGGACGAAGTTGTTAATTACACCACAAAATTTCGTAACTCCCTAGACTCTCCCGGATTGCCACCACACTTACTGCAACTTAAGAAAGGGGCCCCTGTCATGCTCCTCAGGAATTTGGAACCCCAAAGGCTTTCCAACAGCACACGTCTGGTCGTCCAAAAGATGATGCCTCATGTTATTGAGGCAACAAAACTTACAGGATGTGGTAAGGGGGATACTGTCTTCATACCAAGGATACCTCTCATTCCATCCGGTAAAGACATTCCTTTCACATTCAGAAGGCTGCAATTTCCTCTCAGTTTCACCATGTCGATTAATAAATCACAGGGTCAGACGCTGACGGTCATAGGGCTTATTTTAGAAGAACCGTGCTTCTCCCATGGTCAACTATATGTTGGCTGCTCTTGAGTGGGGAGCCGACGTAACCTATTTGCTTTTGCAACTCGCGAGAAAACCCAAAATATAGTCTATAAGGAAGTTTTGTAGGCACCCCATCCGCCAACAAGTAATCGCTGTTTCTTTTTGTATAAATGCTTACATTTGCTGTATCCGTGTGCTATTTTTGTCCTTTTGATGATACCACGTACACCTCTGAGGTTGCTTTTGCTATACGGTATAAATGTTCAATGTCTCCATTTTCTGCATTTATATGTTGCTATTACGCTTTGCTATTGATGTTCCGTAGTTTTAACCTAATTAATCTACTTTTCCCTACATCTTATTTACATATTTTTTTGACATGCCAGCGTGATCTTGCCAAGGCCGTTTTTAGGGCCACCAACTTTAAATTGTTACCATCGGATTCGTCTTTGTTGGCAGCACCGCCACAGATATATTTCAAAGTGAATGTTCAAAGGCCCTCTTTAGGGCCAACACCTATAAATTGTTACCTCTATAGTCATGTTTAACGGAAGTCTTTCGGTTCATATGAATGACTACTCCATTAAGAGTTATACCGGGCAACGCCGGGTACCACTGCTAGTTTAATAATAAAGGATAAACTTTTTATTTTGCTTTCTTAGTTCAAATCTTGCCAAGTTCAATTTTATATTTCATCCTTTCAGGGTTGATATTACCTGTCTTGGGTGGTGGATTGGCAAAATTATTAGAGCATCAGATGCAATGTCTTGTAGTATTTGTCATACTCTGTGTTCTAAATTTAAATTCTGCTTCCTAATACTTGAAAAAAATGGTGAAATGACAGGACCGTGATGCCTATCATTAAAATATCCCGGATGTCTCTTATATGATATAAACTCATAGGAGGCTGGCTAAAACCTACTTTGGTGTGAGCCTAACAACACCAGCAAACATCACATGACTTGAAAATTAAAGTAAAATTATAATTAAGATGCAAATACTTGCTGGTCATTGTAATTTTCAAGATTATACATTATTACTTTTTTATATATGTCTTATTGTTATCATATGCATTAAAACATATATGGAGTGAATATAAGCAAAGAGATTCGAACTATTGTTCCGCAGTTGCCTAAATAGATAATTCAACCTCATACACTGACCTTTTGGCCTCAGAGATAAGCCACTTCCTTTGTACTGTACACAACGAATTTTACTTCCTTTTTGGGGGGGGGGGGGGGGGGACTCATGTGTTGCTAAATTGTCTAGAGGAATAGTTCTATTGAGACCATTTGCTTATCATCAAAGATAATAGACCCCTTCATAAATAGTCTGCCCTCAGCTGTCCAAGCCAGTTCAGTTCATGAAAGATATCAGAACAATATAGTTTGTCAACAGACTCACTGGGGCTCAGCTTTTTCAGCCAGCAAACTATGACAGTCATTCTCCCATTCAATTCCAACAAAGGTTAGTTACATACAACCTTTAAGATTACTACTACAAGAATCCATGCCAAAACATCACACAAACAATACACAATTTTACTGTGACTGTTGTTTTTCCTATGTTATCACAATAACTTCAAAGCAAATTATTACTTAATAAAATTATGAAAGTAGTCATCATCATCATCATCACCGTTTTACGTCCGTTCTTTCACGCTAGCATGGGTTAGACGGGTTGTCCTGTTGTGTGCAGTGTCTGGTCGGCTGACCATGCCTTGCTCATACAGGAACTGATCTGGCTTGATTTCTACAGCTGGATGCCCTTCCTAACACCAACCTCATTTACAGTGAGTGCTGGGTGCTTTTTCGTGGCGCCTACACGTCCACTTTACAGTGTGGGCTGGGTGCTTTTTTGCCGTGGCACCTCCACGACCACCTTGCGGTGGGGGCATATTGTTTATATGCTTCAGCATGTACCCATGGGAGGTCGGGTACTCTGTATTACTGCGTGACGCCAGAAGTCACGGTCGTGTGTCATTGTCTTTGAGAGGTGTAATTGGGTAAGGTCGGCTTTTATCACCTCATCCCAAGTCATCTTGGGTCTCCCCACTCCGCAGTTTCCATCAACTTCTAGTGCTCTGCACCTTTTTATGCAGCTGTCATCCTTCATACGCATCACATGTCCATACCAGCGTAACCGCCTCTCCTGCATGCAGCATTTGATTCCTCTTATGCTCAGTCTCTCTCTCAATTCATTTATGCTTTGTCGTTCACGTATATTACTGTTTCACATCCATCGGAGCATGCAGGCTTCGTTTCTCTCTAATCTACGTAAGTCTTCCACCTTCAGCGCCCAGGTCTCACTACCATGCAACATCGCTGTTCGGATACACGCATCATCCAGTCTGCCTTTCATTCTGAGGGAGAAGCCTTTTGCAGCTAGCAGTGGTAGTAGTTCCCTAAACTTCTTCCATCCCGTTCTTACCCTAGTTATTGTACTTTCTGAACACCCACCTCCGTTGCTAATTCGGTCACCTAGGTAGCAGAAGCTGTCTACTGTTTCTACAGGGCCCTCCCAGAGATTGGTGGTACTTGTTTCCTGTGGCTGTTTGCTGCTTGCTGTTTCAGCACAGCTGCTGCATGTGAATCCTACATTCTTAATTAAGCTTCCTGAGATCCCACTACATCTCTTGTGTACCCATTGTTTGCATTTGGGGCAGAGAATGGAGTTCCTACTTACACCTTTCCTACATACTGAGCAAGGCCATTTCCCTGAGGGGATCTGGGTTCTGTTTTCTCGTCTACTTACAAGGACCTTAGTCTTTGTCATGTTGACTTTGAGACCCTTTCTCTCTAGTCCCTGCTTCCAGGTTTGGAATTTATTCTCTAGTTCTATCATAGATTCAGCTATGAGTGCGAGGTCATCAGCATACAGGAGTTCCCATGGGCATCTGGTCTTAAATTCCTCCGTTATTGCCTGCAGGACTATGATGAACAGGAGAGGGCTAAGAACAGAGCCCTGGTGGACCCCAACCTGTACGCTAAATTCCTCGCTATACTCATTGCTAATCCTAACTTTGCTGACTGCTCCCCTATACATGGCTTGTACCGCTTTCACAAGCCATTCATCTACTCCTAGTGGTTTTTGTTATTGTTCATTCACATTTTTAACAACAATCTGATTGTTGGTAAAATACTATTAACATACTAGGTTTTAGATATTATTTGCTAAATCATTACAAGATGTTAAGAGTTAAAATGGATGGTTTTATTTCATAGAACCAGAGGGGGGATTTTGGCAAGTTTATAAAACAAGTATTTTTTTTCTTTTAGGAGACTATCAAATTATACTGGATGAATCACATTTTAAGGACTTATTAAATGGACATGTTATACCTCCCCCTGCATCAGTAAGTATTATATAATAATATAATAATGAAATTATTGTGTACAGTGTTCAGGTGCACTACAACTCATCAAAGGTGCATGTATAGTACATAGAATAATGTACAAATGTTATGAAAGTGAACAGTGTATGAGTCATGATATACATGTGTGCGTGTGTATGAAGGGGGGATATCAGGTGTAGTGTTGGGGAATTTCAGGAATCATGGAGGTTTTAAAGAATGCAGTGTCTCAGCAGCTAACAACTAATGCAGGTAGTTTGTTCCATGCTTCAGCAACCCTGAGTATGAAAAAATGTTTCCGAAAGTCATGGGATCTGTGCTGTTTTCTGACTTTGTAGGCATGCCCACGTGTGTTAAACACATGAAATTCAAAAAGGTGCTCAGGGTTGTTGTTGGCAAGATGGTTAATAATTTTGTGGGTGTTTACCAAGTCAGTTGCCAGACGTCAGAGCTTCAATGTGTCCATGCCCAGGGAAGCAATGCGTTTAGAGTATGGTAGATGCCTGATGGAAGGTATTCACTTGGTTGCATGTCTCTGAACAGTTTCCAGGAGGTCAATGTTTTGGGCAAGATAGGGGTTACAGACTGGTGATGCAAATTCTAAGTGTGGCTGCACTAAAGCTGTATACAACTTTAAATAGATAGCTGGAGAGCGGCTGACAAAAGTCTTGCTGAAAATATTGATGTTTAACTGCTTAAATTCTGATTCATAGACACAGTAGTTCTTTTCTGCTATATACTATTAAATGAAGACAATACATTCAGGACTGGTGCAACCATTAAGGGCAAATAGGTAACCACCTAGGGTGAAAACCTTAGATAGGTGCATTACTAAATTTTATATCATCATCATCATCATCATCATTTTACGTCTGCTTTTCCCTGCTTGCAAGGGTAGGACGGGAACTGATTTTGGCTTTATTTCTACAGCTGGATGCCCTTCCTAACACCAACCTCATTTACAGTGTGTGCTGGGTGCTTTTTTGTCATGGCACCTACACGACCACTGTGCAGTGGAATGATAGGGACCCCAGTCCCTATCTCATTTCTACAGCTGAGTAAACTGGAGCAATGTGAAATAAAGTGTCTTGCTCAAGGAAACAACACATCACCCGGTCTGAGAATTGAACTCACAACCTTTCGATTGCAAGGCCAATGCTCTAACCACTAAGCCATGTGCCTCCATATATATATATATATATGTATAATTAGATTAAATATATAATAATTTCCTATGATCAATAAATATATTGCTAAACATCTTTGCCACATGGCAGCATTGTAGAAATATTCAAAGCAGTGGAGAGGGTCGTATAATGTTATGGCCTGGCATATGATCCGGTTGTGTAGTGGAAAATACAGATATAGTGTGGTCAGTACAAAAAGTGTCAAAAATTAGGTTCATCAGTCTGCCAAACTGTAAGTTGAAATTATTTTATTTGGGAAAACAGACTACACATTGTAGAGTTAGCTTAGAGTGCTAAATACACAGGTGCCAGTTCTGGCTATGTTCCCTCCTGCATCAATAAGTATTCAAAGCATTCATGTTTAACTCTTTAGGTTCTGACTCATACATCATCATCAGCGTTTAATGTCCATTTTCCACACTTGCATGGGTTAGGCGAATTGTCATTTACATGACAAGCCAGGTCCAGAGATCACGTCTTGTTCATACAATCTGTATTTTGGCTGGATTTCTATGACTGGATACCCTTCCTAACATCAACCATGTTACAGTGTGGACTGGGTGATTTTTATTGTGACACCAATGCAGACAACAGTTCCCCTCTGTTATACCTTTATTCAGAGTTAGTTATTTACTGTTTTATTGGAACAAGATATTTATCCTGCACATCTGCTACATCTTGTGTAGTGGTACTCAAACTTATATTGTCGCAGAAACCAAATATGAAATTCCAAAACTAACAGGAACCCCCTCACTCCTATGTTTTATGGACAGTCTCCACTACACTAATTTTGCTAAGACATTTTAAGGCCATATTTCCTGTTGAAGAAGAGGTTAAACTTGCAGGCCGTATGACAGGCTTCATAACTATTGTGGGGGTCCTAGTTGAGGCAATATTTCATGGTGCCAACTTTTCAGTTGTTTATTATGACTTACAAGCTTATGATGTACCTATTCTAAACAGAATACAAATAGCATTTTCATAAGACATCAAATTCAACAAAAAATGTTTTAAGAGAGATCATTTATTTATATAAAAGGATCGACATAATAATTATCATCATTTAATGTTCGTTTTTTGTTAGCAAAGATTGGATAGGTTGTCACAGACAAAGTCAGTACTTAATTGGAGCTACTGATCTCTCAGATGTCCCTGGCCTTCATCTCACCCAACAGAATGTGCTGGGCATCTTAACATGGCACCAACATTAGACCGGTTATCATGTCCTTTGTTTGGCAAATTTTCTATATGTATATTGCGCTTTTCTATTTTGCTCTATCTTCTGCATCCACCTTCCCCTCCCAGCACCCTGGCTTTCATTTCCTTATCTTTTATTTTAAACCATGTTTTTCTTTATATGACCCCACCATCTCATTCCATTTCTCATCACCACATCCATTACTGGCTTTAATCCCATCATCCTCTGCAATTCATTGTTTGTCTTCCCCTCTCTGAATGATACTCCACTCATCCATTGAACCATTCCTTTCCAGCCTTCTCTGCTGCTCCACATTCATCACTCATGTCTCACTCCATTAAATCCTCACACATGAAGTTTCACAATCTTCCCACTACTCATCAAAGTACAATAAGAAAGTACTTAGTTATATATTACTAAACAACAAATGTTGATTTCCAGATCGTTTCTTTTAATAGTTTACAATATTGTATATATTTTCTTTCATACTGAACTTTTATATTTATATTTATTTTTTTAGGGAAATACTGAATCTTCTCTCATCAGAATGGGTAAGATGTTTAACACTTATTTTCCTTATGTTCTAAGCTATAACTAATGTTTTTGTTTTGCTGTTTTAACTGGGCTTGAGGATTCATCTCCTTTACATACATTTGCATTCTCTACAGTGTGTACTGGATATGTTTTATCATGGTACCAGCACTAAGGAAGTTGTCATGTCTTTGACAAGTTTTGTATATGACTGAATGCCCCTCCTTTCACCAACTACTTTACAAAGTATCCTGGATGCGTTTTATCATGACACCAACACTAGATAGGTTGTCAGACCATTGACACAACTAAAGAGAGAAGTGTGTACTAAATGATGATGGCGTACTCGCCATCACTGACGCTGATAAGAAGGTCGCTTGGAAGTGTCACTACGAGAGGCTACTAAATGAGGAGAATAAATGGGAGAAGGATAGTCTCCCCCAGATCGATCCAATAGAGGGACCAGCAGTGTTAGTTGAAGGTAGTATAATAAGTAAGGCAATCAAAGATATGAAGACGGGTAAGGCGGCTGGGCCTTCGGAAATAGTTGCTGAGATGCTGAAGGCCTCTGGAACGGTGGGACACACCATGGTCACCCGGATAGTAAACCAAGTCATACAGACTGGGGTTGTTCTGAAGGACTGGCGTAGCAGCATCATCATTAACTGTTACAAGGGTAAAGGAGACGCCCTAGATAGGAGTAACTATAGAGGCATTAAATTAATCGACCAGGTCATGAAGGTCACGGAAAAAGTAATAGTGCAACTAATCAGAGAGAATCGATCTAGATGAAATGCAGTTCGGGTTTGTGTCAGGCAAAAGTACCACAGACGCTCTTTTCATTGTACGACAACTACACAGGAGAAGTACCTAGCTAAAAGTAAACCCCTATACTTAGCTTTTGTCGACTTGGAGAAAGCCTTCGACAGAGTCCCCCGTTCCATTATCTGGTGGGCTCTTAGAAAACTAGGTGTTGATGAATGGCTTGTGAGAGCTATACAAGCCATGTATAAAGAAACAGTGAGCAAGGTTAGAATTAACAACGAATATAGTGAAGAGTTTAGCGTAAAAGTTGGTGTCCATCAGGGCTCTGTTCTTAGCCCCCTACTATTTATTATTGCCCTTCAGGCTGTAACAGAGGAGTTCAAGACCGGCTGCCCATGGGAACTCCTATACGCAGATGATCTAACGCTCATAGCTGAATCAATGGCCGAGCTAGAGAAGAAATTCCAAACATGGAAGCATGGCCTAGAATCAAAAGGCCTTAAAATTAACCTGGCTAAGACTAAAGTTCTAGTTTGTAGGAAAGAAAATAAGGCGCCGGTCCCTTCCGGGAAATGGCCATGCTCAGTGTGTAGGAAAGGCGTAGGTAGAAACTCCATTTTATGTCCCAAATGCAAAGTATGGGTGCATAAAAGATGTAGTGGGATCACAGGTAAGCTAACTAAGAACACAGATTTTACATGTGGCCAGTGCTCTGGTGCAATAAGTTGCAGCAAGTGCCCACAAAATACTAGCTCTTTCAATTGCGCAGAGGGTCCTATAGTGGACAGCTTCCGTTACCTGGGTGACAAAATCAGCAGTGGGGGAGGGTGCTCTGAAAGTACAGTAGCTAGAGTCAGAACTGGATGGAAAAAGTTCAGAGAGCTTATACCACTATTAGCCGCTAAAGGGTTCTCCCTAAAAATGAAAGGCAGGTTGTATGATGCCTGCATACGAACAGCAATGTTGCATGGCAGTGAGACCTGGGCATTGTGTGCAGAGGATATACGCAGACTAGAGAGGAACGAAGCTTGCATGCTCCGCTGGATGTGTAATAGTAATATACGTGAACGGGAAAGCATAAACGAACTAAGGAAAAAATTAGAAATAAGAGGGATCAGATGTTGTTTACTCGAGAGAAGGCTACGTTGGTATGGTCACGTGATGCGCATGAAAGACAACAGCTGTATAGCAAAGTGCAGGGCAATAAAGATAGATGGTAGCCACGGAGTAGGCAGACCCAGAAAAACATGGGACGAGCTGATAAATTCCGACCTCACACACTTACACCTCTCCAAGACAATGTCACTGGACCGAGACCTTTGGCGGTACTCAGTAATAGAGAAGACCCGCCTTACCTAAATACAAAGTAAAACCTACTACAGTCAGTAGGCATCTCTAACAAAATACACCACCCCCACCCCATCCACACCGCCCCTTTCAATGTAAAGTTATGTTGGTGCCACAACATCCAGGCCGAAACAAATGAGATCGTGTAGGTGTCACGACAAAAAAAACACACAGTCCACGCCGTAATGTGGCCGTGTAGGCAACACGGTAAAAACCTCCCAGCCCCACACTGTAAATGTGGTTGGTGTTAGGAAGGGCATCCAGCTGTAGAAAACCCGCCAGACAGTCCTATGCGAGCAAGACAACCACTCTTGCCTCAAGTGGGAAAACTCCCGTCCAAACCCATGCAAGCGTGGAACATGGACATTAAACGATGATGATGATGATGATGAAAGAGACCGCTCATTCCTTTTTTTACATGGTTTCTATCGCTAGAAGCCTTTCCTGTTACTAACCATCATACAAAGGGTACCATCATACTGAAGGATCCTCTCAAACCTTTTGGGCATTGTTTCCATATATTGTACAGAAAATATAATTTTGTGTCATTTTGATTGCATACTTATATTTTATTATTCTATAGGTTTCCCACATCATCAACAAAGTATGGACAAAGATAAAGAAGACAGACCATCAATGTGTATGTGGTAAGTAAACAATTCACTTGTTTGTTTGTATATCAGTATAAATATGGCAAATTGGCAGAGTTGCTAGGGCATCAGATTAAAATGTTTTGCAACATTTATACGGGTCCTCTGCACTCTGAATTCAAATCTTGCCATTTCTACTTTATCTTTCATCCCTTCAGGGTCGATAAATAAAGTACCAGTCCAGGCTAATGGATTGACAGAATTGTTAGGGGTTACACATGAATGCCTTGCGGTATCTCTTTTGGCCCTTTGCCGTTCACTGAGACAACATCAATGGCATAGAGAGGAATTGACTTGCTTGTATGAGTGACCACTGGTTTTCCACAAAGTATCTTACCCAGGCTTATACTTTGGAGAAGAACTTTCTTGGTGCAAATCCATGGTCAGTTATGACCAAAGGGAGCTTTAAAATATCAGTTCGGGCTCTTTGCACTCTGAGTTCAAATCCTGCTGAGGTCAACATTGCCTTTCATCCTTTTGAGCTCAATAAAATTAAGTACCAATCCATGGCAGTGGATTGGCAGAATTGTCAGAATATCAGATGAGATGCCTTGTAGTGTCTGTTCCAGCTCTTTACATTCTGCTGTGGCTTACTTGGGCAGTAGACTTAATATCTTGTCCAGTTTAACACCACGAGTACCCTGGATTCCTTTAGTAGAGTTTATTCTGCAGGCATTTAGACCATTTCTCCGATTTGAGATATCTTTCCTTGCAGTCTTGGAGGCCTTGAAAAAAGGCTGATGGGTTTTGCCCTAAGCATTAAAACAAATAATAAATAAATAAACGAAATTTAAAATTTCAGGATTGTCTCCCCTGTTGTTCTTGACGAGACTTGATAATTAAGCTAATGATTATTTCTTCTTACCATAAATGTAATTTTAATTAATTAACATACAGTCCTCGCTCGAGCAAAGTGCGACACATGGCCAACCCTGGCCAGACTTGCCTCCCGGCGTGGAAGACCTGTCTAATCCATGCAAGCATAGAGAAATTAATTGTTTCTACTTTAGGCACAAGGCCAGCAAATTACCCAGTGCATTACTGGTACTTTATTTTATCGACCCCGTAAGGATGAAAGGCAAAGTCAACCTTGGTGGGATTTGAACTCAGATCGTAAAGGGACGTAACTATGCTGGAGTATAGAGAAATTAATGTTAAACGGAAATGATGACAATGATGATGTCTCACTACACTAAGTATGTTGGCACCAAGCTTACTATTAAATGGATGGTTTAGTTAGTAAAACAACTTAGAGATGGTGGGGAATGAATTCGATAGAATTGTGTGAGAGTAGGGATATACCATTATGGAGGCACATGGCTTAGTTGTTAGAGCATTGGCCTTGCAATCAAAAGGTTGTGAGTTCAATTCTCAGACCGGGTCACATGTTGTTTCCTTGAGCAAGACACTTTATTTCACATTGCTCCAGTTTACTCAGCTGTAGAAATGAGATGATAGGGACTGAGGTCCCTATCATTCCACTGCTAAGTGGACGTGCAGGTGCCACGGCAAAAAAGCATCGAGCACTCACTGTAAATGAGGTTGGTGTTAGGAAGGGCATCCAGCTGTAGAAATCAAGCCAGAATCAGTTTCCGTCCCACCCTTGCAAGCAGGGAAAAGCAGACGTAAAAATGATGATGATGAAACGTGTAGGCCCCCACGGCAAAAAAGCACCCAGCACTCACTGTAAATGTGGTTGGTTAAAGGAAGGGTATCCAGCTGTAGAGATCAAGCCAGAATCAGTTCCCGTATGAGCAAGGCATGGTCAGCCGACCAGACACTGCCCACAACAGGACAACCCGTCTAACCCATGCTAGCGTAGAAGAACGGACGTAAAACGGTGATGATGAAACCCCTGAATAGTGTGCAGTCCACAACTTTGGGCATACCCACAAAAATCACTGGAAAAAAGATATTTGTTATTTAAATCTGAAAAAAGTAAAAAGAATAAACATACAAATTTGACAAAAATCAGAGCAATGCCTTTCTGAAGAAGTCAGTCTAAAGCAGTGATGTGAAATAATCACTGATTCGTGTAGAAAGTGGGGTTTGTTGGAGGGCTGGACTTAGGAGCAGGAGCAGTGCTCATGGCCTTCATAGAATGATTGATGCCATTGGTGTTCTGCTTAAAGAATTACATGTCAACATTTGTAAGAAAGAGATGAGCAGAGAGGTGCCAACATTCTAGGCAGGTTGGACTGGGTGTCGGGGTGGGGAGGACACAGCGTGAGTGATAAGAGGAGGAAAGACAATTGTGTCAGGAGTGCCTGAGTGAAAGTGGCACGAGACTACCTAAATAGAAGATTTGGCCTCTTTTGGAAGTTATTTGATATATTTTTTCTTTCAGCCACCTTGATGATAAAACATCTCAAAACTTCAGCAGTGGTGGTTATTTTTGTCCACAGTGCAGAAGTAAATATTGCGAACTTCCTATTGAATGCAAAGCCTGTGGTGAATATCATTTAGATTTTTTTCCAAAATTTGAAACAAATTAACAACAATTTTCTTTCAGAATTCTGAATGAAATACAATGTAAATTGATGAAACACATTTCCATACTATTGTTTTGACAGACAACTTTTTAAAACCATTTTCATTGCTAAAGCATAGAGTCCTTTTTGAGGAAATATTTTACAACTCTTTCTTTTTACAACCACAAAGATACAGTATATCTAGTCTAAACTGGATACATACAACTCGGATTTTAAATATTTTTCTAGCTGAATTCTTTAAAATCCAAGTAGTTTTTTTTTAAAACATCTTCGTAAATCTTAGGAAATTAGCCTTAACCACATTAATACCAATTTTCCTAAAACTGTTCTTGGTTCTATGATAGTAAACTGTATATTTTAAAATGTTTATTATTTGTCTAAATGTCGATTTGACAGAATCATCAGGGTGTCAGATTAAAAATCCTTCAGTATTTGTTCCAGTTCACTACTATCTGAATTCAAATCCTGCCACAGTTAACTTAGCCTTTCGTCCTTTTAAGGTCATTAAATAAAGGGCCAGTCCAGCACTGGGGGCAATTCTTTCTATGGAAGAAATTTACTGTAATCTGATCTAGAGAAAGATAGGCTCTGCCAGGTTTTAAAGGACCAAGCCACAATGTGTATCAAGATGGTGACCCTACAACTCCATCAGGAGTTAAGAGTGCTCTATCTTACCTATATTTATCTAAAAAAAAACTTCCATCATAATTAACATCAGTTTATTAATTTAAAAAATGAGTTATTTTACTAAATCCCTCCAATTTCTTGAATATTTTAAAAATGATTTCAAAATAACAGGCAGTGTCTTTCATTAGTAATGAAAGTGTTAACACCTGAAAAGCCATTATATAGAACAGAGCTTTCCAAACTTTTCATATTGGCAACACACTTTTTAGAAACAACATTTTTCATGATAGACTTTCGATTAGGCTTTGTTAGCAATGTAAAATTTATGACAAAGTTTGACAGATCTCAAATATACTTCACAGCCAAATATTTGTAAAAATTAATCAGCTTTCACTTAATATCAGTAGCACACTGATATGTCACAATACACAGTTCAGAAATATATGTTATAGTGCATTGTTCCAGAATTCTTTAAGAAATATTGAACAATATTTGTTTTATTTATATATATTTTTGAATATATTTGTCACTCTATATTTCTAGCTCTAACTTTAGTCTCAGCTCCTCATTTGGCTCGTTCATACCACCACTTATTCCCACTTGCTAATTTTAAAGAAGTTACAGCAGAAGAAACTATCAAAGACAAACCTCAGTAAGTATATTAATGTTGTCATCAGCAGCGGTGATGGATTGGTAAAGCAAGTAGTGAACAGAATGCTTTGCTGTATTTGATCATTACATTCTGAGTTTGAATCTTACCAAGGTCAATATTGTCTTTCATCTTTCTGGGGATGATAAATAATATACAAGTCAAATATTTGGGTTGGTTCTATCGATTCTCCCCTCCTTCCTGCAAATCTAAAAGTGCCAATAAAAATCAAAATCAAAAAAATAAATGCATCATACAGATGTCCTTTTATTCACAGAAATAAACCTTTTGTTGTCAGTAGGGGTAATAGTTCTCTGAACTTTTTTTTATCCTGTTCCTATTCTAGCTACTATGCTTTCAGAGCAACCACCTCCTCTGCTAATTAGGTCCCCTTAGTACAAGAAGCTATCAATTACTTCTATAGTACCTACTTTCCTGGGATTGGAAAAAAGTTTATTTCACTGCGGTTATTATTACAAACTACCTCTGTGTATTTGGCACATGGAAACTCTACCTTTTCTGTTAGACTGCCTACTATCCAATTACAACTCTAGTGTAAATATATTTTATTTTAAGGGCAGAACATGAACAAAATACTTTGCAATATCTAGTCATGTTTTTTTACATTTAAGTTCAAATCCTGTTGGGATCATCTTTGTCTTTTACCCCACTGAGGTTGATAAAATAAAGTACTTGAGTAAATTAATTAACTATATGGCTCCCCTAAAATTTGAATGCCTTGAGGTATTTGTTCTGGCTGTTGCTGCTATGAGTTTATGGAACAGTAATGAATCATCTACATGTATTTCATAGTTTGATACCCATACATCTAAACATTTTCCCTCTCTGTTTTAGTTAGGGAGGGAAGAGTGCACATGACCCTTTCCAAGATTTCCAAGAAGAAAGTGGGAGGGAGTGATTGAGAGAGGCATTCATACCAGGTCTCCAGTTTAAGGATACCTGGTATGAATGCCTGCAACAGAGTGGACTGCTATAGGCATCCAAGATCCAGGTGGTGGTGTTAAACTGGGTGATGGATTAAGTCTACCACATAAGTAGGCCGCCCTGGGATTTGAACTCAAAACATGAGCTGGAATAAATACTGCAAGGTATTTTGTCTAATGCTCTAAGGATGAAAGACAAAGTTGACTTTGACAGGATTTGAATTTTGAGCTCGGCTGGTATAAATGTTGCAATATATTTTGTCCTTCACTCTACCAATTCATCACCTCATACATATATATCACAAGTTAGTGAAGGAATTTCTACATTGCTGCTTTAGTGTGTTTAATGTGAATGACAAATGTTATTTTAATAATCTCTCCTCTTATATTTGCCAACATCCTTAATATAATTGTGAGATTTTTGCCCCTGCTCTCTATTGTTAGCATAGATTGAATCAGTTTAAAACTGTTTCCCAACATGGGTTCGATGAAACCTCAGAGTTCTGCAAAAAAAAGAAATATGGCATTCTGTGTTAAGAGATGTCTTTTGATAAATTTTAGTAAAAATGTATAAAATTTTTTATATAAATAAATTCTTTTGATAAATTTCATTTTATTTAATTAATAGCTGTTCAAAAGTTTCGATGGTGGGGATAGTCCTGAAAATATTGGTATGAGATAGTCCTGAAAATATAGGTATGGGATCTGTGATTTGGGGAAAATCATAGGTCTTTGCAATGAAATAAGTTTCTGTACCATTGCTTTAGAGTATCTCACCTCTCTTTTCCTCACTATCATTAGGTAGCTTTTCTGTGCTATCAAATTATGGCCAGCTTCTTACTTTCCTCTTCATATGAACTAGTTTTATGTCATCATCATTTAGCATCCATTTTTCCTGCTATCAAAAATTAGAAGGGTTGTTACAGACCAAGTCGGTACTTAGCTGGAGCTACTGACCTCTCAGCCAGGCCAGGAGACACATCTCACTTACACATATTTCTGTACGCTATAGAGTGTATTGGGTGTTTTATTGTGACATGAGCATTAGAGAGCTTGTCATGTCTTTGAAACAAATGAAGAGTCTTTGTTTCACAACTTTCAACACCTGGATGCCTTTCCTATCTCCAACCACTGTATATTTGCTTTAATGTTGTTTCAGTTTTTGCTATGGTTGCCAGATTTCTCTAAAGGACAAAAATGTAAGTAAAACCTACTTAAATATTTTCTTATTCTTTGTTTTTTCTATACTTGTCATATCTGTATATGTATATTATTGGCCAAAACACTGTACAATGCAGTTCATAAAAAAGATAGCCCCGATAATAAACACATTAAAAGCTACAGCAATGTGGAAGACATCCATGTACATAATATGAAAGAGTACTGGTGGAATGTTCCAGTAAAAACCCCAATAAAATGCAGGCATAACAGACCAGATATTATGATATGGGACAGGGAAAAGAAGGCATGCAAGTAGTGGAAATTAGCTGTCCAGCAGATGCCAATGTAATATCAAAGATTGGCGAAAAGGAGAATATTTGTGCAGGACTGATGAGAAATCTGCAGATACTCCACCCTGATTACACCTTCAGATTTATGCCTGTGATTATTGGGGCACTGGGGTATGTTAGTAACTGCCTCAATACAAATCTTGAGAAGCTAGGCTTCACAGGAACAGAAAGAACACAACTAGTTAGGAAATTAAAAGTACAATCCATTAATGGAACAGTAAAAATATGTAAAACGTTCCAGAAATTTTGCATCTAATAACTGCATATACACATGAACAGATACAAAGCATATACACATGCACACATACAACTCAAAACATACACATCCACACATACAATAACATCCATATCTACACATGCAGACATGCATACAATCTACCTAGTCGATGTGTAAATTCCAATGAGAGAGTCTTGTGTCTATGTTAGTAACCCACTCTCTCTCTATTGGTAAACATTTGTGAAATTATAAAACCAGAAGAACATACATACATACATACATATATACATAAATACATACATTTACGTATGTATATAGCTATGCATTTATATATTTGTATATATACATGCATTTATATTTAAGTGTGTAAGGATATATATATATATATATATATATATATATGTGTGTGTGTGTGTATAATATATATTTATATATAATACACACACACACACACATTTCTTACTCTCTCTGTCCTTCCCTCTTTCTCTCTTCATTTATATATATATATATATATATGGCGTTGTTATTAGGCATTGTTGAATAGAGCAGTAGCCTTTGACCTGGCAATAAAAACTGGAGACAAAATTCTTTCTGTACCAAAACCAAGGCACACATACACATAAGTTTGTGTGTGTGTATGTGTATCTATCTATGTATATATATATAAGGGATACAGATATGGCTTTCCCACTGTCACCAAGCTTCTCATTTCATTCGTTGCTACGATGTATATTATTTTGCAAGGTACTATTTTTCCCCTGAGTTTGTGATTTCAGAGAAAGGTAAGAAATTCTTCATATTCTGCATCTTTTGTATTTTGACTTTACAATTTGAATTGTAAAATTGTCTATCTACTCAAAATATTACAACAGCTAACAGTGAAATATATAATTTTAAAAAAAAAGCTTTTTCGACTGAGATCAAATTTTTTTTGTTTTTTTTTTTTCAAAAATATATAATTTGAAATAGGTTGCTTTTGTTTTGGACTGAAACTTTTTTGTATTTAATTTGTGCAAGTATTTTTTAAAGATTCTAACATAACTTGATTTGGTCCAGTAATTTACTGATATCAAAATCAGTAGTATATTGAAAAAAGGAAAAATGGGGGGGGGGGGGCGTTTCGTGATTTTGAGGGGCAAAAGGGGGCGTTTGGCCGGAATGGGTTGAGAACCTTTGTACTAGATGAAGCCTCAACATGGAGTACGGGGAATTAGAATTATATAACATGGAAGACAAATGGAAACTCCTGCAAGACAACATATTGAGGGCTACAGATGAGACTTGAACACAGTACCAGCTAAACAGGAGACATTGTGGTGGAACTGTACTGTAGATAGGGCCACCAAAGCTAAGAGACAGGTTTGGAAATGCAATATTTAGTAACTAAGAAAGAAGCTAGATGTCAGGTCTATTTAGCAGAAAGGAAGAGGTTTGTTAATGTTCTATGATGTGAGGAGCAGAAGTGAGAGGTGTTTTAGATTGCAAGACAGTGTACAAGAGAAAACCAAGATGCTGTTGGGAAGAAATGCATACAGAATGACAACTCAATTTCCTGTACTAACACCAACAAGATGCATAGAAGTGTTATTATAACAAGCTGCTGAATGAGGAAAATACATGAGAGTCTACCTCAAATTTACCCAACTGAGGTACCAGCCATTCAAGGTTAACAGCAGTCTGGTAGATAAAGCTATTAAGGATATGATGTTAAGGAAAGCAGCTGGCTATTCAGGGATTGCTGCTGAGATGGTTAAATTATCCAGTGGACTAAGACACAGGTTGGTGACCTGTATAGTAAACCCATAGACTAGCATAGTAGCATCATTGTCAACAGCTACAATAGTAAAGATGCTCTAGAGAGAGATATTTACATAGGCATCACATTGCTGGATCAGGTGATGAAAGTTTCTGAAAGAGAGATGGAAAACTGATTAGAGACAAAATTAATCCTGATGGGATGCAGTTTGGTTTTTATCAGTGGGGAAGCTCTACCAATGCCATCTTCCTAGTGATAAGTACTTAGTTACGAATAAACCCCTAGCATTTGTTGACCTAGTAAAGGCCTTTGACAGAATCCCATGCTCTGTAATATGATGGATGCTTAGGAAGTCAGAAATAGATGAATGGCTTGTGAGGGTATACAAGCCAAGTTTAGAGGTACAGCACTGTAACACAGAAAGAAAATGTGAAGAGAGACCACAGACTACATTATTGGTGATCAAACAGACAATATAGACGCTTTAGTCTGGTCTAGCACCCAGTATACCCTGTAAAGTGTTAGTATTGGTACCACAAAAATACAAAATCCATTTATTTTCATCTTCTTTTATTATTTACAATATTTTCCATTTGTGTGTCTTTTTAGATATATATTTGCACCAAATGTAACCAGAACTTCTGTATAGACTGTGACCTATTTGCTCACGAAACCTTACACTGTTGTCCTGGCTGTTCCTCATCCCGTTCAACCCAACAGATTGGATTCATGGAATCTCTCACATAATTTCCTTTATTATAGCCATCGATGTCCCTGAATAAACACTATAGTCTATTCTTATAATCGCCTATTCTTGTTATTATTTTTCATTTTTGCAAATGACTCTATTGGGGGAGCACAATCCAAACAAAGTAAATATACCAAGTGCAGACATGGCTGTGTTGTTCAGAAGTTTGCTTCACAACCACATAATCTTGGGTTCAGTCTCACTATACAGCACCTTGTGCAAATGTTTTTTCACTATAGCCTTGAGTCAACTAATGGCATTTATGAAAATTAGGAAGACTGGCAACTGTAAAGATATTTGTAATATATGTAATATCATCACCATCATTATCATCGTCTTTTTACATCCATTTTCCAATGCTTGCAGGAACCCTATCCAGCACATCTTCCCTTCACTTGTTGCATTCCTTTGCCATTTGTAGTGTATAATTCACCATCCTCAGATCAGGTCTTATGCACACTAACATCATACATACATCAAAACATGCTCACTTCATTTCTCTCCAGCTTTTGTATCTCCTCAGCAGTTACTGCCCATGTCTCACTTCCATGTAGCATTGCACTTCACATGCAGGCATCATACAGATGACCTTTTATTCGCAGAAAGAAACCTTTCAGAGCAACCTCCTCCTCTGCTAATTAGGTCCCCTTGGAAACAGAAGCTATCAACTACTTCTATGATACCTACCTTCCTGGGATTGGAAAAAAGTTTATTTCACTGGGGTTATTATCACAAACTACCTCTGTGTATCTGGCATATAGAAACTCTACCTTTTCTGTTAGACTGCCTACTATCCAATCACATCTCTTATGTACATATATTATATATTGTATACATCATATAGAGTTCCTACCTATTCCTTTTCTACATATCAAACACAGCCACTTCCCTGAAGGAATCAGAATCCTCTCTCCTTTCTGTATCTCCAAGTGACAACATTTAAAGCAAACTAATGATTGTTTATATTCTGCATAAAAAGCTCTGTCCTAAAGCTTGTGGTTCAGCAGAAGTCATCATTATATACCATGATATACCATGATATATACCATCATTATATACCATGTTATAACAAGGTATGGGTTGCTGTTTGAAAGTTTCTTCTCTTGAATAAAGAGGTGCGAATTTGGAATCCTTTTATACTAGAATGAAGAGATGTCTTTGTATCTTTTTTAGTGCCGCAAAGCCTGAGACATTTGTCCTCTCAAGGAAGCCTAAACAGTGCACTCTACATGTGAGTAGAGTTCCATTGAAGTAGGTAGAGAAGTTCAAGTATCTTGAGGCCATGTTCACGAGTGATGGAAGGCAGGAGGCTGAATTAAGTGCAAGAATTGTTGGAGCCGGTGCAACAATGTGCCAGCTTCAGCATTCAGTTATCAGAAGAAGGGAGGTAGATGTAAAAGCCAAACTTGCTATCTTTAATTTGATATTCATGTCTACCCTTACCTATATATGGTCATGAATCTTGGGAAACGACTGCAAGAATACGATCGCTAATACAAGCGGCTGAAATGGGGTTCCTCTAAAGAGTCTTTTGGAGTAACGTTATTAATCTATTGAACTGTTTTAGTTCAACAGCATGATAACACTGGCTAGATGAATGCATAGCCTAGTGGTTAGGGTGTTGAGCTTACAACCATAAGATCATGGGTTCAATCCCCTGATCAGATGTTGCATTATGCCAATGAGCAAACTACTTCAGTTTGCTTTAGTTCCCTCAGCTGAAAATGAGTACATTCCTTCCACCAGTCTGAAGAGCCATGAAATGGGCACTGCTCTTCCTTCCCTGACTAAAACAATAAAAGAAAATAAACTTTGAAAACAAATTTATACAATACTATCTAAGGATAATATTTTGTCATCATCATCATATGTTTTTGCATGTTTTTTTATTTCATGCAGGCACAGATTGTACAAATGCCCAAGCTTATGGTTTCATTGAGATTATAAGAAACTGAGAGTACCAGATGAACAGGATGCCATTGTCACAAGGTTACTCCCAATTGCTTCTGGTATTTATTTTCAGCTCATTGAACTGGTACAATGTGGAATGAAGTGTCTTGTTCAAAGACACAATGTGCCACCTCGACCAGGAATCAAACTCATGACTGCATGATTGTAAAATTAACACCCTTATCACTAGGTTGTGGTTTCATGGATATATTGTAAATCTAAAATAATTTATATTTTTTTCTGGACATTGCTCTCAGATTGATTAAATGTGACTGTATATTATAAGTATGCCATTACTTCCAATCCTAGCTTAACCCTTTACATTACTGTATATTTACTATTGTATTTTTACAGTAAAGGCTTTACCTCACATAATATTGAATCTATGATTTTGATATTATTTATTTTGAGAACAACACATTAATGTCGGTATGAGCAGCTAGTTGTGGCTGGTTTGAACAGAAAGAGGTAAAAGAATTCTGGCTAGATATAGCCAGTTTAAATGCTAAAGGGTTAATTCATATATGTAAAAAATTTGTTGAAAGGACTTGGCAGTCAGATAAAGGATATGACAACCTCACTAGTGCTAGTGCCCCAATAGAAAAACACTTAATACATTCTGTAAAGTGATGGGCATTAGGAATGGCATCTTGCTGTAAAAATATTGCCAAACAAAGGGTTGAGAAGAATTTTCAGTTGTATCAAGTACAAAGTAACATCTCTAGTAATAGTGCTATGAAAAATTTACTAGATACAGCCTACAAAATGGTTAGCAGTAAAAAGGTCATTCATAGAAACTATGCCAAAAACAAGTAGAGATCACTTTTCAGTTGCATGAGATTCAAAATACCATCTCTAGTACTGATGCATGATAAACTGCACCCAGTCATCATCATCATCATCATTTTACATCCGCTTTTCTCTGCTTACAAGGGTGGGATGGGTCCTCTTCAGCACAGCATCTCTCCTTTTGTCACGGTCCTTCGTCATCTCCTCTGTGAGCTTCAGCAATTCGAGGTCAGCTCTCACCACCTCCGCCCATATTTTCTGTGGTCTTCCTCTATTGCGTCTTCCTTCCACTGTGTAAAGTACTCAGCATTAGGAAGGGTATCCAAGTGTGGAAACCATGCCAAAACTGGTATGTATGTAACCAAGACTTTGCCTCCCGACATATCTAGCAAAACAGTAACTCCAGTTAAGAACTGACTTGATCTGTAACAACTCGTCCAATCTTCACTAGTATGGAAGAAAACAAATGTAAAATGATGATGATGATGATAACATTAGCTTTAACTCAGTTATTATTCATCATATTGATTTCTTTCAATATGTACTATTGTATTAACTAGTTTGTATTGCCATTGGCTTTTGATATTGATACTAAAGAATAATTAATGTGCATAAATATATTACACACTCTTTATTTCTGCTTCACTTTCAATGTTTTCTCATATTGTATGGGCTACTTAATTACTGTTTGTAAGGATTTAGCAGAAAATATCTAAAAAATGGGTTTGTTAATTCAAATTTTTATAGTGTCTTTACTGGTGGACAGATCATTGTGAAAATGTGTGGGATTAGATAGAGTAGATATTTAAATTTTTAATGTGAAGTAGTCATAATGTTATACTTTTCAAAAATGTCTCACTAATGTAGTTTCATGAGGTACAGGATGTTGAAAGTTAAATCTATTTCTAATAAGTACAACAGTCTTCACAAGATATACCCAATCAATGGTATCCTTGTTATGGTAAAATTTTTGTGGTATTATATGTCTACTGAATGTTTGAATATGGTCAAGACTATTAAATGTATTGGGATAGTTTTTTGTTTTTATGGTGCTACTTTGATGGCAGTGCCCAGCTTTAACAGGCAGCTGAAGATTTTAAATTACTCTTCTGGGTGTATATATAATTATCGTAAAAATAACAAATACAACTTAATGTGTTATTGAATTATTAATTAATATTTCCCTGTGAAGTGCTGACAATGTATTGACTGAATGTTTTCATGCAACTCACTCAGACAACAGTATTACATAAGAGGAAATAATTAAAATAAACATGAGTTGATAAAAAGAAGTAAAATTAAATACACCCCTTGCACTTTGTAAAGTAGTTGGTAAATGAGCAGAGATAGCATAGCATTAAGAGGACTTCTTAGTTCTTCTGAGAACATAACAACCTCTAGTGTTAATGTCATGATAAAATGACCAAGGGCAACATAGAGTTAAGAGAATCTGTTTATCCTGCTGAGAATGTAACTCCTCTAGTGTTAATGCCATGACAAAATACACCCAGTACACTCTATAAAGTGGTTGGCAAATGAATAGAGACAGCATGGCCTTGCTCAGTATGTAGGAAAGGTGTAGGTAGGAACTCCATTCTCTGCCCCAAATGCAAACAATGGGTACACAAGAGATGTAGCGGGATCTCAGGAAGCTTAATTAAGAATGTAGTGTTAATGCCATGACAAAATACACCCAGTACACTCTATAAAGTGGTTGGCAAATGAATAGAGACAGCATGGCCTTGCTCAGTATGTAGGAAAGGTGTAGGTAGGAACTCCATTCTCTGCCCCAAATGCAAACAATGGGTACACAAGAGATGTAGCGGGATCTCAGGAAGCTTAATTAAGAATGTAGGATTCACATGCAGCAGCTGTGCTGAAACAGCAAGCAAACAGCCACAGGAAACAAGTACCACCAATCTCTGGGAGGGCCCTGTAGAAACAGTAGACAGCTTCTGCTACCTAGGTGACCGAATTAGCAACGGAGGTGGGTGCTCAGAAAGTACAATAACTAGGGTAAGAACGGGATGGAAGAAGTTTAGGGAACTACTACACTGCTAGCTGCAAAAGGCTTCTCCCTCAGAATGAAAGGCAGACTGTATGATGCGTGTATCCGAACAGCGATGTTGCATGGTAGTGAAACCTGGGCGCTGAAGGTGGAAGACTTACGTAGATTAGAGAGAAACGAAGCCTGCATGCTCCGATGGATGTGTAACAGTAATATACGTGAACGACAAAGCATAAAGGAATTGAGAGAGAGACTGAGCATAAGAGGAATCAAATGCTGCGTGCAGGAGAGGCGGTTACGCTGGTATGGACATGTGATGCGTATGAAGGATGACAGCTGCATAAAAAGGTGCAGAGCACTAGAAGTTGATGGAAACCGCGGAGTGGGGAGACCCAAGAAGACCTGGGATGAGGTGATAAAAGCCGACCTTACCCAATTACACCTCTCAAAGGCGATGACACACGACCGTGACTTCTGGCGTCACGCAGTAATACAGGGTTCCCGACCTCCCATGGGTACATGCTGAAGCATATAAACAATATCCCCCCCCACCGCAAGGTGGTCGTAGAGGTGCCACGGCAAAAAAGCACCCAGCCCACACTGTAAAGTGGACGTGTAGGCGCCACGAAAAAGCACCCAGCACTCACTGTAAATGTAAATGAGGTTGGTGTTAGGAAGGGCATCCAGCTGTAGAAATCAAGCCAAATCAGTTCCTGTATGAGCAAGGCATGGTCAGCCGACCAGACACTGCCCACAACAGGACAACCCGTCTAACCCATGCTAGCGTGGAAGAACGGACGTAAAACGGTGATGATGATGATGATGATGATAGGGTTGAAAGGAATTCTTGGTCCTGCTGAGGACATTATAATCTCTAATGTTAATGCTATGATAAAATGCAACCAGTAAAATGGTTGATAAATAAACAGATTCAACACAGAATTAAGAAGATCTGCTGAGGACATAACCTATAGAGTGATCAGTGGTAAGAAACTGTCCCCTTGTTGCATTCCTTCATCATTATTTCAGTGTTTTGATATCAGCTCTAACTACTTCTGCCCAATTCTTCCTTGGTCATCTTCTCCTGAAATTGCCTTCCACTGGCATCTCTTGGTACCAGCAATTATCATCCATATGCATCACATTTCCATACCAACATAATCTTTTCTTTTGCACACAACATCAGCTTCCTCTTATATTCAGTCTTTCTCTCAGCTAACCCATACTTCATGTTCTTGCACATTAACATTACACATCCAATGGAGCATGCTCACTTCATTTTTCTCCAGTATTCACATTGCTATGTTTCACTGCTATATAACATTGAACTTCTTATGCATGCATTATACTTTGCTCTGAGAGAAAATCCCTTTGTTGTCAACAGAGATAGTAGATCCTTGAACTTCTTTGATCTTGTTCTTATTCTAGCTACTACTATGGTGTCAGAGAAACCTCCAGTGCTGCTAATTAGGTCACCTAGGTCACAGAATATATAAATATATATTAATGACCAAGCTAAAACAAAAATGAAATGTATGAACTAGACATAGTCTCCTCTCTAGCCTAGTTTCCAAGCATGACAGCCTATGGTAAATTTATAGAAAAGCACCTGCTGGGTTTCACTAAGAAAATTTTATTTTTTCTAGGTTTTCCATGTTTTCAACTAATCTGACCTCCGACATGCTCGCAATCAACTTTTTTTCTGAAAACAAAATTTTGACTCTCGGATTTTCCCAGCCTCAGAGTTTTCTTTGGTGAGAATTTTTTTCTTTTATAGGTTTTTCATTTGTTTTCAACAATCTGACGTCTGACTCAC
Organism: Eledone cirrhosa; assembly: GCA_964016885.1. Lineage (NCBI taxonomy): Eukaryota > Metazoa > Mollusca > Cephalopoda > Octopoda > Eledonidae > Eledone > Eledone cirrhosa. Next base: position 125,846,543 of record OZ024743.1, read on the forward strand.
TCCCATATGACTCCTTTTTCCGAAAACAGAGGCAAGGAGGGTGGGGACCCTCAAAGTTATAGATAAGCACCTCTCAGCTGTTTCAATTTATAGAAAAGCACCTACTGGGGATCACTATGAAATATATTTTTCCTAGATTTTTTTTCATGTTTTCAACCAATATGATCTTCATCATGCTCACAATCAACTTTTTTTCTAAAAACAGAACAGGGTGTGGGGGAGGGGGGGTCTGTCTGGCCCAGGTGGGCATGGGGGAAGTAAATGTCTAATGACTATGTCAGTGTACTCCCCTCTCACCTCTACATGCCTGATACACCTTTCTTGTACAACCCATGCATGCATGGAAAGCTAGACACTCTCCACACCCGCTCTCCCTTAGTGCTGGTACTACAACAAAAAAATACCCAGTCCACCCTGTACAGTAGTAGTGATGGAGCCACAACAGCCAAAAGCACCCAGTCCACCCTGTAGGTGGTCATGCTGGTGCAATGAGAAAAAAGCACCCAGTCCACCTTGTCAGGATGTTCTCCAGTAAGGCAATGAAAAACACTCAGTCCACCCAGTGGTAGTGCCACGAAAAAAGGCCTGCCTCATTACATAACAATCTGTCTAACCCATGCAAGCGTGGAAAATGGATTTTAAACAGTGATGATGATGATATGTGTGTGTGTGTGTGCATATGTTTGTTTCTGTGTACGTCTCTTTTTTGCATTGACACCACTTTGGCAGATGATGATGTTTGTTTAAGGTTCGCATAAACATTATGTCCCTCCCTCACCATCTCAGCAGATCAATACCTTACTTTGAAACAAATAAGGGTTGGCATCAGACAGGGCATCCATCTGTAGAAAACTGCCTCAACAAAGTCTCACACAACCCATACCAACATGAAGAAGCACTTGTAAAAACAATGACAATGCTGTTGATGATAATTAACTGTACTGCAACAACACCAACTACCTGGTGTAACTCAGTTTCCTCTTCTCTGTCTATCCACTAATTATACCTCTTTAATAATAAGGTCTGTCACTTTCATTGTTGAAGTTTATGTCAGGGTTATATATGTGGTTTAGTCCAGGGTCAACCATAATTAAGCAGACCTATGATCTAAGGTGTTCCTCATGTAACCATGCTGTTTTCTTTTTCTTTTTTTTTTTTCAGATGAAGTGTATCCAATGTTTCCTCTTGGCCCAAGAAGTTAAAAAGTTCTCTTCACAATGACAAGGTTCTGGGTTTGATTCCATTGTTTTACACCTTGGGCTAATGTCTTGGGTTGACCCAAGCCTTCAGTGAAATTGGATGGATGGAAACTGTTTGAAAGCTCATTGGATGGACTGTAACTCAAGTATCCAGACTAGTCACAAAGTGTGTCACACTGAATCTCCCTTTAGAATTATATTAAAAGTACAATATTCCATTGATCAAACAATTGGTACATTTATCATTGAAACTGGCAGAAGTTCTTTACCATCCTTTTTTTGTAATATAGTAGATATGTTGTTTAAGAGAGAGAGATGCTGCAATGGTTGAGCAGTCTTATTGTCAAAGGTATTTCCCATATGACCATCCCATCTTTTTGTATATCTAGTACTACATTAGCCAAGCCAATGTACTCTTCCTTTTTTAAGATGATAGGTTACGAATTAAAGGAAATTAACTGCCATTTCCTGCAGGTCAGTTTTAAATATTGATATTCTTTTAACTGTTTTACCCTTTTGATGTCAAACCAACTAAAACTATTCCTGGTTCTACAATATAAAACATTTATTTTAAAGTGCATATATTTATCTAAAAACTTTCCACCTTAGGTTTGTGTAAGAACATTTATGTTCCAAACACCAGCTTAATAAGGAAAAAGATAGTTATTTTACTAAATCTCTCCAAATCCTTGCTTATTTTCCAAATTATTTAAAAATAATAGGTAGGGTCTTTCATTAGAAATATGGAATTGAAAAGGTTAAAATATTTTTGAGATTATTAATGTGACATTTAAAATGCTAAACATATAGAGAACAAAATCGTGACCACTCAAAAGCATCCTTTTTTTTATCTACATTACTTATCTACATTACTTATCTACATTACTTATCTACATTCATATAAATAGACTTATTATATAAGTCTATTTATATGAAACTGTTATTTATTTTATCATCATCATCATCATCATCATCATCACTGTTTTACATCCATTTTTCATGCTGGCATGGGTTGGACGTATTGTCATATTCTAAGACTAGACAGGTCAGATAACTACATCTTGCTCATACATTCCATTTTAGAATGGTTTCTACAGCAGGATGTTCTTACTAATACCAACCACTTTACAACATGCATTGGGTACATTTTATCATGACACAAGCACTTCCACTACACAGAGTGGACTAGGTGCATTTTATTGTGGCACCAGCACTACTACTTTACTGCTTGTACTGTGTGCATTTTATCATGACACCGGCACTACCCTTTTACTCTATACATTTTTCAACCCATTTGCAGTTAGTTTATTTCTAAAGTTCACATTATACATCCAACAATGGCTGTGTGGTTAAAAAGTTTACTTCACAACCAGATGATCTTTGGTTCTCTTGCATCCCACTGCATCATATATCCTGGCCAAGTGTCTTCTACTATAACCTTTGGCTGACCAATGTCATTTAAAGGAATATAGTAGGTGGAAACTGTGAAAAAGTCAATTGTATGTGTATATATATACATATATATACATATATATAGAAATATACGCATATATATATATATATATATATATATATATATAGGAAGCTGAAAGACCTTTCACTAAAATATAAATTTAGGAAAGCCCTTCAAGATGTGTATGACGAAAAAGAAGATGATTTAGAGTCGTATGACATAGATGATAACTGGAATTTCTTATGTGACAACTTACTGCAGGCTACTGAAGAAACTTGTGGTTGGAGCAGAGCTCCAACCAAACAGAGAGTGACCTGGTGGTGGAACAGCACAGTAGATAAGGCCATTAGAGACAAAAGACTAGCATGGAAGGCTTGGAAAAATGGTGGGAGTAGAGACGGATACACAGCCGCTAAGAGAGAAGCTAGACGTCAGGTGTACTTAGCACACAGGGAGGCTGAGAGTAGGAGGTTTGCTAATGTTCTGCAACGGGAAGATCAGAGGCGTGCGGTGTTCCACATTGCAAGGCAGTGTGTCTGCAAATCAGGATGTTGTTGGAGATAAGTGTGTCCGGAATGATGCTGGTGTACTTAGTGTCACAAATGATCAGAAAAAGGAGGCCTGGAAATGTCATTATGAGAGACTGATGAATGTGTTAATACATTACTGTCCAGAGTAAACACAACAGTTAAAAAGTGTGACACCAAGAAAAATGACCGAAGGCAGTGGTCATACATATACCACAACACCAATAAATACAGAAAGGTTGAAAACTAACCTGGACCATCTCTTATTGATTAGAATCGATATAATCAAGAAAAAATATAGGTATATATAACCACCTCAACACACTCCAGGCTATTTAAACTTGCCTATCTACTTCACTCATCCTGACAAAACTTTTTTTTTTTCAAGTTTCCAACCTCCTCTTTCTCCCAACTTTACTCTTTCTATGTGAAACACTAACATCCAATACATTGAGACATTCTTTTTCCTTTTCCAGCAAGTTTGAAACTAATAAGACATTGTGTAATTGTAACTATGTATTTGTCATTGTTTATCTTGAACTGTGTGCATATATACATTATCATCATCATCATAGCCATCATCATTATTTTTACATCCGCATTTCTATACTGGCATGGGTTGAATGGGATGTTTAGAGAGACACTGTTTTACAACCGGATGCTCTTCCTGGTGCCAACCTTTTCAGTTACCTCTTACAACACACAAGAATATGGTGTACCTATTCTAAACACCAAACTCCATACATATATAAACATATAGATTTATATATGTGTGTGTGCGTGTGTGTATGTGTGTATGTGTGTGTGTGTGTTTCTCTCTTCTCTTCACATTCAACGTCACAAGTAGTGACATTTGTCTACATTCCATGTAAACAGATACCACAGCTCAGTGGTTAGATGTGCAAACACAGTACCTTACTTAAAAAAAACATATAAGGGCATCAAACTGTAGAATTTTGCCTCAAAAAAGTCCCATCTTACCCATATCACCTTGAAAAAAATGAATATAAAATTGATGATGAAATTAAAACGAGATAATTTTTCCTTAGGCTTCCTACCTCCAATATTTTCTGTCTTCAATGATTATCATTCCTGTCCCTTTAAATCATTGGAATCCTTTAATAGTTCATTAGGAGGAACAGCAGTAACTAAGTAGTTGAGTATTGATTTGAATATTTTTAAGGGCTTAGTTAGATGAAGAAAGATGGCATCCATAACCCTTTCCAGACCTCCAAGGTGCAAGGAAGGAAATCAGTTCTCCTCAATCCAAAGACCTGACCTAAATGCTTACAACAAAGTGGCCTCTCCTAAAGGCATCCAAAGACCTGGTGGTTGTGTTAAACTGGACAACAGATTAGATCTACATGATTGGGAAAAGGTGGTCCAAAAGGTTGGGAAAAAACATTGGATAAAGTCTTTAATAAGAAACTGAGAGAAGAGACACATAGATGTATTGAAATGAGGAAAACCAGGTGCAGTTGTCACTCTCATATGCTACATCATCTCCTTACACCGGTTTTTTTCTTTCACCTCAAGAAGGGCCAAAGTGGAAGAAAGATGTGGTAGAAGTAGGTTAAGGAAGATACAGGAAGAAGTGGTGAAAGCTGATCTCAGGAGGCTAAACTTAATGAAGGAGATGAGAAGGAATATCAAAAAGTGGTGAGATGCTATGTTGAAGAAGTCATGTCCAACCTACTCATGCATGATAAAGCAGACATAAAAATGATGGAGCTGACCTGTACATGGTCTGTATCTGTGTTTATAGTGTTTACCAGTGCAAATTAGGGCATCAAGTAATATTGCATTATGCCAGAATGGTAAAACTTGGCTAATTTCATAAATAAATATTGATAAAATAAGAGCTGGTGTTGATATGATTGACTAAAACACTTGAAGGTAGTGGCTCAACATAGCTGCACTCCAATGATTGAAACTAGTAAGAGAATATAAGAATGTATACTTGATTGTTTGTCTAACAAAATAAGATGTCTAATAATAGTTTCAGCAAATACTATTTAATGGCAACTGGACAATCAACATTAAAATACCCAAAGCCACTTATTTGTAAATGGCTGAAACAAAACAAAGAAAGAATAAATAAATAAAGCATATTACAGCAATTCATTCATCTGGCAAGTTTATGTGAATTATTAACTGACACTGGCACAAGGCCACACATTTTTGGAGGGAAGATATAGTCAAAAGCAAGGCGGCAGATTGGCAGATTCGTTAGGGCGCAGATTAAAAATGTTTCGGTATTTGTTCTGGTTCACAGCACTCTGTTCAAATCCCATTGAGCTCAGGTTTGCTTTTCGTCCTTTCAAAGTCAATAAGTGCCAGTCCAATACTGGGGTTGATTCTCTCTCTCTCTCTCCCTCCCCCCCCCCCCTCTCTCTCTCTCTCTCTTTCTCTCTCTCTGGAAGAAAGGAAGGAAGGAATTGGATGTGTTCCGGCATATAGTGGAGAGGGAAGGACACTGCCATGTTTAAAATGCCCAAGACATTGTGTATGTCAGATCTCCATCAGGGTCCTTTACTTTATATTACAGTAAAATGCAGCAAGCAAGTGGGGAATTGGCAGTATTCATTCTGGCACTCTGCATTCTGAGTTCAATCAGAATGCAGAGGTCAACATTGCCATAGTCAACATTGCCTTCCATCCTTTCAAGGTTGATAAAAAAAAGTACCAGTCAAGTACTGGGGTCAATTCTTCCACTGTATCTTTCTAACTTCACTTCTCTTTTTCTGTGGGAGAAATCAGCTGTGTTCAGACCTGGAGAGGGGATGGGCTCCAGCAGGGTTTAAAAAACACTCCTATGACTCTGTTAGGAGTCACAGGGCCCATACAAACATACAAAAGCAGCAAATAGGCAGAATTGTTAGAGCATTGTTTAGCAGTATTTGATCTGGTTCTTTGTGCAATTCTCTGAGCAATTTTCTCTTTCATCCTTTTGACATTGATAGAGTATTGGCAGAATTGTTAAAGCATCAGAAAACATGCTTTGGGATATTGGTTTGTGTTCTCTGTTTTGGGATATTGTCTTGGCCACATGCCTTCTCAATAATAATGAAGATTAAGGGGTTACTGTTGTTGCTTCTGCTGTTGATAACTATGTTAATGATATTGATGGCAGTGATGGTGGTGACAATGATGGTGATGATGCTACTGAAGATGATGATGATATTGGTTATGATGATGACAACGATGACAATGAGAATGGTAATAATTATATGGAAAGGGGAAAAGTAATTTGTGAGCCAATATTCATTTTTTCAACGCCCCCAATATTTTTTTTTATCTTCACAAAAATATTTTAAAAAATAAAGGAAATGAAATAAAGAGAACTAAAATAATTAGTTATTATTAATCTTACTTCCTTTGAAAATAGAAAATAGAATGAAAATTGTCTTTGAGAGTGTGTTCTCTATTGAAACATCAACATTTTGCCACTGTACAAAATTATGATGGAAGATTTTTACTTAAAAAGGAACCTATCAAAATGTATGGTTTTGTTTCATAGTACCAGAGCTGGTTTTGGCTGGATTAGTATCAAAAGGGTTAGGCCTAACTTTTAGAACCAGTGAACAGGAACCTTCTGGAGGAAAGGGAGAAAAATTGTTATTATTTTGCAGCAATAAAAAAAATCAATATCCTTTTGAGGACTATCCAAAATGCCTATTGTCTGACTCCCATCTGCTAACATTTTTATTCTCTAATAATATTATTAATTCACTTTCTTTTCTATGAAGCAATCATTTTTTTTCAACCAATCAAACAACAGAATATTCTGGCTTGTGGTCTCACACGAAATTTGAATTGAATATAGTCAGATGCTCCAAAGGTTAAAACTAACAGCGATTGTTGCTGACATACATAAAACCTACTGATTGATAAATTTAGTACATATACAAGAAGAAAACAAAACGTTACACGGAATTAAGATATTAATTCTGTTATCATTCAAAATTCTACTCATGGCTGTTTTCGTATTTGCATATTTGGGCCTTTTTTCTATTATTACTTTCATTGTTGTCGTCATCATCATCATCAACATCATCATTTAACGTCCCTTTTCCCTGTTAGCAATGGTTAGACAGGTCATGACAGACTAAGTCAATACTTAATTGGAGCTACTGATCTTATGGATGGGCTCAAATCTCACTTATATACATTTCCACACTCCACAAAGTGCACTGGTTGCATTTTATCATGGCATCAACACTAGAGTGAATGCCATGTCCTGGACATAACTGAAGAGTTCTCTCACTCATTTTTTGGTATGGTTTTTGCAGTTAGGTGCCCTGCCTCTCATTAACTATCTTACAGGATGTACTGGGTGTATTTTTCATCGCACCAGCACTAGAGAGGTTGTTGCATTGTAACCAGCGAATCCTATCAACCCTTTTTCATATGGTTCCTATGGCTGAAAGCCTTTTCTAACACCAACTCTGGGGTAACTCTCTCCCTCCATGTTCAATTTATGCTATTTTGAAAAAGACTCTGATAAACAGTGATTTCCAAATAGAAAATTATACACCCTAGTGTTATAAAAACAGAGTACCTAACTTTACACACAATATTCAGTAAATATGACCAAAAACAAACTGTTAGAGACAACAAGTGACAAAACTCAGGAGCTGCAATAAAACACACTCATTGTAAACACGAACAATAATGATGATAATGGTGATAATAATTGTTTCTACGTTAGGCACAAGGCCAACAATTTGGAGGAAGGGAAAAGTTGATTAAATCAACCCCAGTGTATTATTGGTACTTTATTTTATCAACACAGTAAGGTTGAAAGGCAAAGCTGATCTCAGCAGGATTTGAACTCAGAATGTAAGGAACTGGAACAAATACCACAAAGGCATTATATCCAACTCAGAATTATGAGAGAGGGGAAAAATCAATTAAATTGACATCACTTTATTTTATTGACCCCAGAAGGATGAAAAGCAAAGTTCACTTCAATAGGATTTGAAATCTGCCTGATCAGATACTGCAAAGAATTTTGTCTGACTCATGTTAATTATAATAACTGTGTGGAAAATATAATTTAGAGAGGACTGATAGGTATTGCAGACTAGTGGAAGAAAATGAGAAAATAAAAATATGAGATTTCAACATTAAATATGATCAAATGACTGAGGCTAGAAGGTCAGATAAGGAAATACATTGTATAATGATAGGTATAGCATCTTTGGTGACAACAGAATGTGTGAGGAAGAACAAGAACAGATTGAAAATATCAAGATCGGAAAAGAGAAATTGCATAAGTGTGGAGCATGAAAAAAGTTGAAATTGTGCCAGTTGTATTTGGCACTCTTTGTACAATTATGAAGAATATGAAATCATGGTTGGAGAAGATGTAAATCTAAATTCAAATAGATCTATTACAGAAAACCAGGTTATTAGGAACTGCAAGGTTCCTAAGGGAGGTGCATGAAAGTTGAGCTAATGAAAGTGTCCTGAAGGACCTTTAGTCGTAGGTTATGACTTGCTCCTGGGATTGGAAAAATGACAAGCATCTGTGATACGGATAATAATAAAAAAATATTTTTTCTAACACCCTCCTTAGAATCCTTCCTGTTCCTAGCAAGGTAGTTTTCTGCAACAATCCCATCTTGATGGTAATTCCTTGCTTCTCAAGCCATGCATTTAACATTTTACTAACTGCTCCCAGTGCACCAACCACAATCAGCACCACTCCTATGTGTCTGATTCTCCACAGTTTCCTGATTTTTCTCTTCAATGCCTGGTATTTTTCAACTTTCTCACTTTCCTTCTTATTCACCCTGTGGTCCTATGGTGAAGCAATATCCACAATACATGCCTTGTTGTTCTCCTTTTCTATGACAACAACATTAGATTTTCTAGCCATGGTAAAATGGTCCCTAAGATCTTATATTGTTTGTTTTCAGCAACCCTTTCCTGTTGGTGTTTATACCATTTCTCACTTCTGCTCATGTCATATGTCCAATGAACCAATCTGGCAATGTTGTTGAGCTTTTACTTCTACTCTTTTTGAGCAAGCATCTTACATTCACTGGAGAATTCACTGACTTGATATATTGAACTTGATGTAGTTCATTCTCAGTGCCTGTTCCTGAGCTTCAGTTTCAACTTTTAAGTCACTTTTCTTAGTCCATTCCCAGTTCTTACTTTTGTCAACTATCTCAGGCATTTCATGCAAGAATTGACCATACATTTCTTCCATTTATTCAAGGTGTCATTCTGTCTGTCTTGTTTAAATGATCCCCTTTCCTTTGCTTCATCACTGTTTAAGACCTTTATCTCTCTTACTCCTGTCATCAATCTCTCCTTTGAATTCTGTACATACCATGCCAGATTATTTTCCTCTGACTCCACACCCATTTCACAGCCAATGAGATCTTTTCCTCCTCTCTGTCATGATAGATACAACCTGCTCATATCACTTTTGGAGTGTAGAGCCCTTTGTAGTGTCATCATTTTCCTAGTCTCTATCTAGCTCCTTAAGTTCATCACATCTCCACTCTATCACATCAGCGCTATACATTAGAGTTGCAACAGCCCATGTGTTGATAGCCAATATCTTATTCCTACTGTAGCCGGAGGCATTCGGACTTACCTTGCGTCTCTCTGGTCCATGTGGGGTACTTTCCGCTCGCGTCTGTCTTCACACGTCTCTCACAGGGCGTATAGCTAAGAGGCCTCTGTTGACTGCCTGGTCCCTTGAGTCGTCCCTGTCCTCCTGCTTCCAGTAAGGCGTCCCCCAACTTCCGGCAATCCCCTCCCACAGCAGCTCTACACTCTTCTCTATCCCGCGGCAGCCCCATACCTACCACTTAACACCAACTTCAATCTCCATTTATATTCCTTTGAGAATAGTTCTTTCATTTCCTTATTTGGTCTGTTTCCAGGATGCCTAAGTACTTATACCAGTTGTCGTCAATTTCCTTCATAACTTGTCTGTCCAGTAATTCAATTCCTTCAATCTTATCAATTCTACCTTGCTTCACTAGTAGCACCCCACACTTTTTTATGTCAAATTCTATTCCTATGTCCATACTAAATGTATGAACTGTCTGTACATAGGATTTGCCATAAAGTTTTAGGTTTATATTAAACTCATGTCTTCCCCACTCATAACCAGCCTTTGACCTTCTCAACACCAATAAAAGTAGAATCATACACAGTACAAACAGCAAAGGTAGAAGGCTGTCTCCTTGAAATATTCCTCTTTGATCTTCCAAAACACAAAATGTCTGTCTACATGATGTCAGCTCAGTCTTCCAACCATCCATACTGCTCACCAGAAACTGTCTAATGTTAGCTACAATACCAAACATTTCCAAACATTCTACTATCCAACTATATGGCACCATGTTGTAAGCCTTGTAGTATTCGATCCAGGCCATGGCAAGATTTGTGTGTCTCCTTTTACAATCTTTAAGGATCGCCTTATCAATCAATAATTGATACTTAGTCCCCCTTCTTCTTCTCCTACATCCCTTCTGCACTGCAGGTAGTGTCTCCTCCAGATATTCATATATTGCCTCAGCAATGGCACCTGTCATAAGTTTCCACATAAGGGGGGAGGGAGGCAAGAGATAGGTCTAAAGTTGTCAATTGTATTTCCATTGCTGGCAACCTCTCTCCTTCATTCAAAATCTTATTCAGTTGCTCAGCAATTCTCCCATGAAGGGCCCTCAGCTTTTTCAACCAGAATCCTTGCACACCATTTCTGCCGGGAGTTTTCCAATTTGGTATCTTTCTACACTGGATAGTTACCATATCAGTTGTTATCTCCAATTCTCCCTGTTGATCATCCCCAATGCCATTTTTGATGTTAGTCAGCCATTCCACACTTCTATTGTGCTCTTTTCCTACACTCTAGATATCGCTCCAAAACTTCTTACTTATATCCACATCAGGGATTACATCATCATTCCTAACCATGCCATTTACCTCCTGATAGAATTACTTCTGATTTTGTTGGAAACATACATTCTGTTTATACTGTGTAATCTGTTGATCATACCTCTTAATCTTTGCAACTTTGGCAAGTACCTTTTGTTTCAGCTCTTCTATTGCCATAGTAATCTTCTTTCTCCTGATATTGTACTTTCCTGTAATTTGTTCATTCTTTTCCCCCTTTTTTTAATTCACCCCATTTTTCCCTTTCCAGAGTATAAATATCTTTTCTAAGCATTTTGATGTCCCCTTCAATTCTCTTTTACCACCATGGTTCCTTGATCTGCTTTTGTGTAGTCTGTTTCAGACCTAACTCTTTAGTAATATAGATACTTGCAGTGCTGATGAGATTGTTGTTTTCTATAGTGGTTCTAGTTGGCACTGTGTCAAGGATGTTGTTTACTTTGTTAGTAGCTGATGGTGGTTTGTTAATTTAAATATTTATTGTATCTTTACTGGTGGACAAATTATTGTGAACATTTTGCAGTAAACTAAAGACTAATTATTAATTGATTCTACTTTTGGCACAAGGCCAGCAATTACCCAGTGCATTACTGGTACTTTATTTTATCGACCCCGTAAGGATGAAAGGCAAAGTTAACCTCGGCGGGATTTGAACTCAGAATGGAAAGGACCGTAACTCTATGCATCAAAGCATGGTGTCCGGCCCTCTACCGATACTGCTAATCCACAGCCCCAAACTAAAGACTAATTATTAATGTGAAGCAATTATAGTTCTGTTTTATTATTTTCAAAAATGCCTTGCTAATGTGATTTCATGTGGTTTATAAATTTAAACTAGTTGGCTCCGTGCCGTCAAAAATGAGGGCTAATTGTAAAATCTATACATAATATAAAAAAAGGGATGTTTGTTTGTTAGTTGATTGGTTGGCTGGTTCCTTCGCGCTCACTCACACAAGCGATACAAACATACAAACACACAGCTGTGATGAATCTTAGAGCGCTGGACTTCTATAGTTTCTCACCACCCCATTCCTCAGTTATCACATAGATGTGTGTGTATTAGATACCCCTTCCTTCCTCAGCCATCTCTAATGTATGGTGGTTATTGTGGATTGGCAGTATCGTAGAGGGTCGGACGCCATGCTTTGACGCAAAGAGTTACGGCCCTTTCCATTCTGAGTTCAAATCCTGCCGAGGTTAACTGTGCCTTTCATCTTTACGGGGTCAATAAAATAAAGTACCAGTAATACACTGGGTAATTGCTGGCCTTGTGCCAAAAGTAGAAACAATTATATTATTAAATGTTTAGCGCATCTTTATTAGTGGACAGTTATTTGTATAAACTTTGCAGTAAACTAAAGTAAAGGCTTTAATTTTTAATGTAATGTAGTCATAGTGCTGTTTTGTAATTTTTGAGAACATCTTGTTAATCTGGTTTCATGTGGTACAAGGCATTTAGAGTTTTTATGTTAATTATTTTATTTCATTCAATTTAATGTCTTATTAAAATTTGGGTATGGGGCTGCAATGTTTGGAGAATTCTATAAGAGTTTCACAATAAGTTTATATCACTGCCATAGATTAAACCTATGTTTTTAAGTGTCACTGCATACATACATAAACTAATCTAATTTAAAATTAAAATGTCTCAACATAAATAACTATAGCAATAGTTGATCACTATTAATTATCATTATCATCATCACCATTTAAACCTTTAGCATTTACATTACTCTATATTTACTATTGTATTTTCATATGATCACACATAATATCGAATCTATGAGATTTTTATATTATTTATTTTGAGAACAATACCTTAACATCAGTATGAGCAGCCAGTTACACCTGGTTTGAACAGAAAGATGTAAAAGAATTCTGGCTGGATATGGCCAGTTTAAATGCTAATGGGTTAATGTTCATTTTTCCACGTTAGCATGGGTTAGAAAATAATTAAGAAAATCTGATAAAGTACTTCTAGAGATGGAAAAAAGTGTATGCCCCTTTGCTCATTTATTTTCATCTCCAAGGGTACTTTACATGATTTTCTCTATTATTAATTGTAATCAACTATTGTTGTAATCATTTACATTAGGTTGACTCCATTTCAAATTTCAAATTTTCTCAATGTTTCTTAAGTCAACTGGATGCTCAGAATCTAATTTCATTTAAATTAGTTTATTTATGCATATGGTGCTGGCAAAGGAAACTTTTATTCTAAAGTACATTATAGCTTCCAAATACACACTACTTAGCACATCAATAATTTTTGAAGTTATATATAAGTTATGTATATAAAGCAACTAACATTACTTGCTCTATTTTGTTTGACTGCACATGAATACTTATGGTTGGGCAGTTAACAATAGGGAGCGCATTTAGCTGTAAGAGCTTATACACCCACAAAGAAACATCCCATCCACGCGAGCTTTGGAAAGTGGGGTTAATAAAACAGATATTTTAGAAAATAATGTAAGAAAGAAAATGTTTTAAAGAAATTTACATAATTTTTCTTGTTAAATAATGTATAAGAAATGTTGCTAATGGTTTTCAAATACTTTTGAAATACTTTTGAAAATAATCATAAATTTGGAGGAATTTAGTATTAAAACTAGCTTTTTCATTATCAAGTTAGTGTTTGAAACATAACTGAACAAAGGATCTTACATAAAATTATAGTGGATGTTTTTAGATAAATATAGACACTTGGTTTTGGTTGTTTTGAAATCAACAGGGTTAAATAACAGTTTTGGTGGGTGTTTCACTAAAAGAAGTACCTCCTGAGCACAGAAAAATTTGTACTCAGAGTTGAGGTGATTCTTGACATTTTGTCAGAAATCATCACTCTTCCTTTTTTTCACTGTTTTGTTAAGGAGGGAATTTTAATGTCCTAGACTGTTGTGGTGCAAGAAGAAAGATATTTAGTGGCAGTGGTGAGGTTGCCTGATGGACTTGTTCATTAGTAGTAGTAGTAGTAGTAGTAGTAGTAGTAGTAGTATAGTAGTAGTATAGTAGTAGTAGTAGTAGTAGTAGTAGTAGTAGTGATGAAATGCAAAGATGATGAGTAACTTGTGAGTAAAAGAAGTTGATTTCAGTGAGTCAAGAGAGGCTTTGTCATTTCCAAGCAAACAAGACGTTATACTGACATGTTGTAGTGTGAAGCAATATTACCATGGGGGAAGATGATTTTCCCAAATTACATGGATAAGAATTAAGCAATGAACAAGACACTGCTAATTTTAATGTTTTTATATGTAACATGATTTACTTCGAAATCATGTGCAGCAATGAACAACAGAAAAAGATGTATGTGAGATGCAGTATGTTATGTGTACAAATGTAGTAATATTCACTAACCTATGTTGATAACAATCTCAGCTAGTGCCGATCCCAGCAAGGCTGGCTAGCGAACGTGTGCAACAGTATATGTGATTACATTGCAAGGCTGAAGGAAAACAAGCAATCTGTTTGTTGCAGAGTCAAAAAGCCGATTGCATCTGCCAGTCAAAAATCTCTTGTATATCAAAAGATTAGGCTGCCCAGTAAGAACTATTCCCTTCTCAGATATCCTGATGTTGTGAGCCTCTTAGAAGAGAACGTTATCTAAGTTTGTAACTCTGAGGTTGTAGGTCAGTCGTAAGGTGGTCGTTTGTGGCAGACTAAAAAAACCATAGTGGGAAAATGTGTTGATATACTCAAATTGGAAATGTGGCTTAAATATTTGTAATAAAGCAGATTTTACTGAAAGTACTCAACAGTCAGGTGGTGGGGGCTAAACAAGGCAACAGATTAAGTCTGCCATCTGAGTCGACAACAGCAGAATTTAAACCCAGAACACAAATAGCTGGAACATTTATCATAGGGCATCTTGTCTAATGCATTAACAATTCTCCCAATCCACTACCCTGGAATGGTACTTTATTTTATAGATCCCAAAAGAATGAGAGACAAAGTTGATTTTGTTGGAAGTTGAACTCAGAGGTCACAAGGCTGATACAAATATTGCGAGTCATTGTGTCCTATGCTCTAATGACTCTGTTAGTTCATAGGCAATAAATTAATTGTGTATGTGATGGTTGAGTTACTATGTGTGAACGTTTTATAAAGTCTGTTTAACTTTGTGTTAATAATGTGGAGATATTATGTAGTTAATCTTGAATTTAGGAGCTACCAAACAAGGTGACATGTAAGTTTTTAGAGTGAAAAACATGCTCAGATGTATTTAAAAATTTGTTGGTTATATACATTTCTTGAGATCAAAATCAGCTCCAAAGTGCCTTGTAATGGAATTGTTTTTACTGGTCCAAAAACAGTTAATTTTAACCAATAGCATAGCATAATCAGATCATGTGACATGGCAATTGCTGTAGTCTCTGCTAGGACCTTATGTAATGGTGTGAAAACCAAAAGGTCCTGGTGAACCATCTTTTGTGGCTAATTTCTGTATCTGTGTGTTTGTTTTGAAGCAACATAATATTGTTTATGTGTATATGGTTGGTGGATTGGTAGCATTTGAGTAAGATATCCACACTCACTATACTCCCTCGCAGTTCATTTGGAACAACAAAATTCCTTGCATGATAACAGCAAAAAGAAAAAATTTGGTATATGTTTATGTGTGTGTGCAAGCAATTATCTTATGTTTCCATATAATAGTATAAAACAGTGCCCCAAGCTGCATCTCTTTATATCAAAAAGTAGTTTAATCCATTCAATATTATAACAAAAGTCTTTTAGGTCATTTTCATTGCTTAAGCAGGATTTAGTTTTGTAGGACTCATGATAGGTTTCATGCTCATCATGGGGTTCTTTTTGAAGCAATATTTCACAGCCATATGCCCTTCCTGGTGCCAACTCTTTCAGTTACCTCTTATGACATGCGAGGATATGGTGTACTTATTCTAAGCAGGATATGTACAGGATTGCCATTCAATGAACAGATATCCATTTGTATTAGTCAATCATATCTACCCTAGTACTTATTTCTGCCTAGTTTTTATTTTACAGATATCTATTTAGCCATGTGATAAATAGATATGATCATCATTATACATCCGCTTTTCCCTGCTTGCAAGGGTGGGACAATCAACTAAAATCTTTTATTGACTACAAAGTGATGAAAGTCAAAGATAACTATGGTAGGATTTGAACTCAGAATACGATATTTATATACTATTTCAACTAATCCAATAATAGGGATAATGATAATGATATAATTTAGGCACAAGGTCAGCAATTTGAGGGATGAGTAAAATCAATCAAATCAGCTCCAATATTTGACTCATACTTTATTTTATCAACCCTCAAAGGATGAAAAACAAAGTTAACCTCAGTAGGATTTGAACTCAAAATGTAAAGAGCCAGAATACAGAGACAATAATAACACAAATAATAATTTCTTACATGAGCACAATGCCATAAATTTTGTTTGGAGATTATATTGATCCAAGTACTTGTCTACTACTTCATTTTATTAACCACTGAAGGATGAAAAGAAAAATTATTCCAGAAGGATATAACTAAGAATATAAAAGGATAAAACTAAATAAAGCAATCCACAACTCTACTGATTAGGCATCTATCATTCTAATTATGATGTCTAATTTAGGCAAAAAGTCAACGAATTTGGAGAGAGGGCAAAGTTAAATGTATCAACCCCAGTACTTGACTGGTACTTTATTTTATCAACCCTAGAAAGATGAAAGGTTGACTTCTGTGGAATTTGAACTCCGAATATAAAGAGCCTGAACAAATACTGCAATGACATTTTATCAGACATCCTACCAATTCTACTAATAATGGTTTCTGATTTAGGCAGAAGGCCAACAATTTGGGGTGAGGTGAAAGTTGATTAAATCAACCTCAGTGCATTACTGGTATAACAATTACAATGTTTTGAAGAAAGGAAATTGACTAGTAGTTCATATGTCTCTTTTCCTCTCTTCAAGGACACATTCACAAACCAAACACTTTCTCCTGCCCTCCTATTCTTCTTCTCCTTCTCCCTGGGCAAGCAACTTGTAGCTGCCATTCCCAAAGTGCCACTTTCTCAAAGCTCTAATCTCTCTTCTCCACCCACTCCCATCACAGCCTCTCCCTTATCCCACAGAAGACATT
This sequence comes from Eledone cirrhosa, assembly GCA_964016885.1. NCBI lineage: Eukaryota > Metazoa > Mollusca > Cephalopoda > Octopoda > Eledonidae > Eledone > Eledone cirrhosa. The sequence goes on from OZ024743.1 coordinate 125,863,762, forward strand.
ATTGACCTAATGCTGATGTTACAATAAAATGCATCCAGTTCATCCTGTAAAGTGGCAATGCTTGTGCCATGATAAGATGTACCTAGTCCACACTTTAATGTGATATTGTTAATGCTATGATAAAACGCACTCAGTTCACACTTTAAAGTGGTTGGCATTAAGAAGGGCATCCAGCTGTAGAAACCAAGTCAAGATAAAACATGTGAACAAGACATGGTCATCTGACGTGACAAATATCATAATGTGACAACCCTCTCTAGGTCTGAACACACCTGATTTTTTCTATCGAGGAATAATCGACCCCAGTACTGGACTGCTACTTTTTTTTATCAACCTCGAAAGGATGAAAGGCAAAGTTGACCACGGCGGGATTTGAATGAGGTGGGACAAATACCGTAAAGCATTCTATCCAATGTCTTAATGACTGTCAACTTGCCGCCTTTTTTTTATCTTAGCAAGGCCAAAAATGTTTTGCAGAATTAACATTTGATTATATTGACTAAAGTAGTTAATTAGTAAGGATGTTAATTTGGAAGAGTTGTTAGAGTGTTGGATAGTTGTTCCAGGCCTCTCTACATTCTGAGTTCAAATCCTGCTGATGTCATCAGCATATAAGTTTCCAAGGACAGCTGGTTTCAAACTTCTGTTATGGAGAACTATAACAAATATGAGGGGGCTGAAGACCGAACCTTGATGAACACCTACATGCACACTGAATTCCCCATTAAACTCATTGCCTACTCTCACTTTGCTGACAGCACCTCTGTACATGGCTTACACTGCTCTCACAAAGCTACTCAGCAACACCCAGTTTTCTTGTGGACCATTAGATAACAGGCAGTGGAACTCTGTCAACGGCTTTTTTTCAGGTCTACAAAAGCTAAATAAAGTGATTTGCACTTAGCTAGGAACGTCTCTTGTAGTTGTCTCACTAAGAAGAGAGCACCTGTGGTGCTCCTTCTTGGCACAAAGCAAAACACATCAAATTTGATTTTTTCCTAATTGTGGCTTCTCCTTTCTAGATCATCACCTTTTCCCTTGTAACAATTAGAGTTTATACTGCCATGCCAGCCATTGGGTATGACTCCATCATGTATTACCTGATTGATTATGTAGGTGACGAGCTTGACTCCTACATCCTCAGTTGATTTCAGCATTTCAGTGACAATCTTTGACGGTTCATCATCTTTACTATTTTTCATCTCCTTGATTGCTTCTTTGACTTTATAACTGTCAGCTTTAATAGTTGGTCCCTCTGTTAGGTTAGCTGGAGGTAGTCTCTCTCTCTCCCTCTCCTACTCATTCTCCACATTCATCAAATTCACATAACATTTTTAGGCTTCTTTCTTCTGAGCATCAGTGAATCTAAGTGCAATGATGTTATTCCAAACGTACTTTTCCCAATTTTTTGTTGTTTCAAGGTATTTGGCCAGTCCAATAGTGATGGTCTTGTAGGTAAGTTCAAATTGGATCAGGCCACAGCCTCCTTGAGTTCTGGGAAGGTAAAGATGATCCACATCTACTTTTGGGTGGTGCATCCTATCACAAGTCAGTAACTTACGGATTTTGGTGCTGATTCTTTTAATTTCACTCATATTCCAGCCAGTTCAACACACCGAAGCTATAAGTGACAACTGGAACTGCCTAGGAATTTATGGCTAACACCTTGCTATGTGCATTTAGTTCTGATCTCAGAACTGCACATACTCTCCTGTAACATTCCTTCCTTATCTTCTCTTTCATACTTACATGCTGAATGCCAGAACCTTCATGAATCCCTAAATATTTATAGGTATGTTCCTACTTAAGTTCTTTTATGACTGTTTCAACATCTAATTCATCTGAGTTTGGGCTGATAAGCTTCCCTGTCTTGAAAGTGGCCTTGTCACACTTATAAAGTCCAAACTCCATCTTGATGTAATGATGTAATCACTAAATGTTTTTACAGTCCACAAAAGGCCTTCAAGCTCATTATTTATTATTATTATTATCATTTTCAGTATTATTTTTATTGTGCATCATTACTGCTTTACTGAGCACAGCTCTGTATGCCTTGGGTATGAGCAGTGTAGTTTTTGCTGATGTTGTTTCTATTGTATTGATAGTACTCTTCGTAATATATCTGCAGTCCCTAGTAGTACTATCTTTTGTATGTTGTATATATTTGTAAGTTCTGGGGTTTTGGCTATGTATTTGTCTGAGTGTTTTTTTATCTTTCCTAGAGCACCTATTATTATAGGTATTGTTTTCATTTTCCACATTCAAGTTATTTCTATCTCTAGATCTTTATATTTGGAGAGTTTCTCTATTGCCTTGGAAGATATATTGTTGTCTGTGGGAATAGATACATCATCTATTATTATCATTATTATTATTATTATTATTATAGTTGCATTTATCTTGCTTTATGGTCATACAAGTTATCACCAAGTCACAACCAGTGACCTCAAGAGACAACAAGGTCCGTCATGTTCAAGAAAGAACATACATACTCACACATGCATCTTTAGGTGTTTAGACTTGTGATGTACTTATATTGACAGAATCTTCCTTACTATATGGGCAGTTCCCATTAGTACTATCTTTTGTATTTCTCCTATACGTGGGTTTCCTGAGTCTCAGTCATTGATGTTATTTAACTGGAAAGTTTGTTGAAATGAATATCAAGCCACTACCTGCCGCCTCAGACGTTCAGGACGTATTGGAGGATTCTTGCTGTTCCCAGCAAGCATGCCTTTTGAAGTGTTCCAAAAATTGGGGCTGGACTAATCTTCTTTAACCATCCTTGGAAACTCTTTGAGATAGTACCTAGTGCGCCTATGACAATCAGGACGACCTTGATTTCATGGCAGTTCCAAATCCTTTTTAACTCCCACTTTAAGTCCTGGTATCGGTTAATTTTCTCCCTCTCCTTTTCTTGCACTCTCGTGTCAAATGGGCAGGCTACATCTACAATCAGGCACGATCTTTTTTCCTTGTCCAAAACCACCAGGTCAGGCCTATTGTGTTCTAACTTCTTGTCCGTCTGTATCCTAAAATCCCATAGCACCTTCACCTGATCGTTTTCTATCACCGACTCTGGCTTATGCTCATACTACTTCTCAGATTATTATTATTATTACAGTTGCATTTATCTTGCTTTATGTTTATACGAGTTATCACCAAGTCACAACCAGTGACCTCAAGAGACAACAAGGTCTGCCATGTTCAAGAAAGAACATACATACTCACACATGCATCTTTAGGTGTTTAGACTTGTGATGTACTTATATTGACAGAATCTTCCTTAGTATATGGGCAGTTCCCATTATACTTTCTTTTGTATTTCTCCTATACGCGGGTTTCCTGGGATTTGCGATAAGTAATCATTAGACCCCTTAGGTATCATTCCTAGAGCGCCTACAACCACTGGTATTGTTTTAGTTCTCAATTTCCACATTTTTCCAATTTCTATCTCCAGGTCCTTATACTTGCTCAATTTTTCAAATGTTTTTATAGATACATTCTTGTCTATTGGAACGGACATATCAATTAGCAGGCATATTATTATTATTATTATTATTATTATTATTATTATTAATGCTCCTTTATGGTTTGAGTTCAAATCCCGCCGAGGTTAACTTTGCCTTTCATCCTTACGGGTCGATAAAATAAAGTACCAGTAATACACTGGGATAATTGCTGGCCTTGTGCCAAAAGTAGAAACAATTATTATTATTATTATTTGCCCTAGCAGTCAGGATGACCGTGGCTTTTGTGGGCTTTCTCCACAAGTAACTCTCGGTGGTCTCGCCCCTATTGGGGATTTTTCTTTTGTTTCCATTTTTTTTGTTACATCTTTTGTTTTTATTTCCTTTTTTTTACATGCAGAAACCCATATTTGTACCATCCTGTGCTGTCCTTAATGTATTTTTTGTAAACCCTTTGTGGTTAATAAAGAAATCATTATTGTCATTATTATTATTATTATATGAGACTCATGGGCAAGGTAGACTTATGAATATATAGGTTGAAATAGTGAAGACCAATCCTAGAAAGCTAAAAATGTCAAAAGACCAAAATGATTAGCAATTTGCTTTACTGGAAAAGATTTATCTACCAACATCAAAATGTTTCCTGTCACTTCTTAGTAACTATGCTCACTCCCAGTACACCTCCACTTTACACAGGACTACCTCCTTTCTTTCTCATCGGCCTGCTAAACCTCACCACACTTGTCATGCACCCAGGATGTACTTTCTTACTTCTCCTCTTCCCACATCATCCAAAATCCATAACATCATAATTGTCATTCCCTCACCCCATCCATTATTACCTACCTATTATATACTTATCACTCTTCTATTTCTTCCACTGCTATCCACCCTCCACATGGTAGTGAGGGCCCTTCAGTTGAGTCTATGACTGACATCTCTAGTGCTAGTGCCATAAAAAATGAACCCTGAAGCATGGTTAATGATAAGTAGAGCATCTAACTAAGCAAACCCTGCTAAATAGTGTTCCGAGGATTCTTCAGTTGTATCAAATACTGATGCCACATACGAATGCACCCAGTGCTCTCTATAGAGTGCAGGGAACATATGTAAGTGAGATGCAAGCCCGCAGCCTGTCTGAGTACTGACTTGGTCTGTGACAACTTGTTTAGCTCTTGCTTGATGATGATGATGATGATGAGATTCTTAATAGAGTCTCTTTCACACTATCAAGCAGCCACCAAGAAGCTGATCTTTGTAGCCTCAGAAATAAGTTTCCATTTTGAATGGGGGTTTTCGAGACACCAATATGTCAAACGGCCATCTGCTTATTCTCACGTCCCAGAGACTATACTGATAAATAGCCTCCTCACAGAGTCTGTCCAATTGAATTTGTTCCAGTGACCAGAACAATGGAGTTGCCAACAGATACTTACTTTGGCCCTTTCGGCCAGTGAGCCGAGACAGTCACACTCCAGTTTGATTTTTACAAAGGTTAGTTCCTTGGATCTTTTCAGACTACTACAGCATTCATCTCATTCATAACATCACACAATTCAACTGTAGCCATTCGTTCTTAGTGTATTGTTGTTATAACTTCAATGAAAGTTATATCTAATAAAGTATTATCATAGTGGCTCTGTATTATTGTGGTTTATATTTTTCATTACTTGTGTACAAGTGAGTACATACACAACAACCGAATCAACAATACCACACCACCATCCATCTTTTCTTTAGACCCGCTACATACATACATTATATACATATATAAAGGGCGGTGGATTGGCAGTATCGGTAGAAGGTCGGACGCCATGCTTTCCAGCATAGTTACGTCCCTTTACGATCTGAGTTCAAATCCCGCTGAGGTTGACTTTGCCTTTCATCCTTACGGGGTCGATAAAATAAAGTACCAGTAATGCACTGGGTATTTGCTGGCCTTGTGCCTAAAGTAGAAACGTGTGTGTGTGTATTTATCGTTATAGGTAATCCAGTTAGAGGTTGTGAGTACTCTGCGTCGTGGATAGTTTTAACGTACGGCTTTGTTTAACTCAACAAGATGTTTCCATAGTTAAGCATCGAGTTCGCGGAAATTCCTATGTAGGTTATACTTGGAGTAATAATAGTGAAAGAATGAAGAGTAACATGGTTGGCTGTTCAACAAGGGGCTTTATTTCAGGTATTGACAATTGTTTCATTGATCGGGTGAGTTTAGATGTCGCTAATCGCTCGAAGTTGTGTCACTCGATCTCCATTACATTATTTATCTCTGACCAACTCATCAGAATACAAAAATAATTCGCTCGAGGCAAGATATATATAGATGAGTTGGTCAGAGGTAAATAAGGTAATGGAGATCGAGTGACATAACTTCGAGCAATTAGCAACCTCTAAACTCACCTGATCAATAAAACAATTGTCAATACCTGAAATAAAGCCCCTTGTTGTACAGCCAACCATATTACTCTTCATTCTTTCACTATATATATATATATATATATATATATATATATATATATATATACTGGTGGCACGAATAAAAGCACCTAGTCCATGCTGTAAAATGGAGGGGTAGAGAGGGCCCCTGAGTCCAGTAAGACATCCTCTCTAGTGCTGGTGGCATGAATAAAAGCACCCAGTCCATGCTGTAAAGTGGTGCTGGTGTTAGGAAGGGCATCCAACCAGTATATATATACTACTGCCAAAAACTATGAGCACAACAAATGAGAATTGCAACAACTGCGGAAACAGCAATAACACTAACCAAGTTAGAGCTGCGCACGGTAGTGGGGTGGCTGGTACGACCATGTGCGAGAACCCTCCGACCGTCATCAAGCTATCGCACAACAGGAAAAAGAACGAGACGTCGCATTCCAGAGTTGCCACACTTAATGTTGGCACTCTAACAGGTAGATCTGGTGAGATAGTGGAGATGCTGGAGAGAAGGCATGTGGATGTGTGCTGCGTGCAAGAGGTGACATGGAGAGGTGCCTCTGTGAGACTAATCGCAGGCAAACATCTTAGTTATAAGCTTCTCTGGGTGGGTAATGATGATGGGTTAGGTGGGGTAGGCATTTTCCTGGCTGAGAGATGGATCGATAAGACAATAGAGGTAGTTAGAGTTAGTAATAGAATAATTAAGCTTAGATTAGTTGTAGGCAAGAGACTAGTGACAATTATCTCTGCCTATGCTCCCCAGGCAGGCCTAGGTAAAGAAGAGAAAGACTGCTTTTACGAGCAACTTTTACAAACAGCCGCAATGACAGAGGACGGACACATCGTTATACTAGCAGGGGTCTTCAATGGTCATGTTGGACAGCTTCAGGATGGTTACACTGGAGTACATGGTGGACATGGTTACGGCTTAAGAAATGAAGAAGGAGTGAGTTTTCTTGAATTTTGTGATACAAGTGCACTAACTATTTGCAACACTAACTTCCAGAAACCTGCCTACCACCTAATAACCTACAAATCAGGCAAGCGCATAAGCCATATTGACTTCTTGCTAGTTAGGCAGCAGGACAGACAGATGGTATCAAATACCAAGGCATACTCTGGGGAAGAATGTACCCCACAGCATAGGTTAGTCATTAGCGATATCTCAGTAAGCAACATATGAATGAGACATGCAGGAAGGTGTGGAGAAGAAAGGTCTGAAAGCTAAAAGACCTTTCACTAAAATACATATTTAGGAAAGCCTTTTAAGATGTGTATGATGAAAAAGAAGACAATTTAGAGTAGTATGACATAGATGATAACTGGAATTTCTTACGTGACAACTTACTGCTGGCTTCTGAAGAAACTTGTGGCTGGAGCAGAGCTCCAACCAGACAAAGAGTGACCTGGTGGCGGAACAGCACAGTAGATAGGGCCATTAGAGACAAAAGACTAGCATGGAACACTTGGAAAAATGGTGGGAGAAGAGAAGGATATACAGCCGCTAAGAGAGAAGCTAGACATCAGGTGTACTTAGCACGCAGCGAGGCTGAGAGTAGGAGGTTTGCTAATGTTCTGCGACAGGAAGATCAGAGACGTGCGGTGTTCCACATTGCAAGGCAGTCTGTCAGTGCAAATCAGGATGTTGTTGGAGATAAATGTGTCTGGAATGATGCCGGTGTACTTAGTGTCACGAATGATCAAAAAAAGGAGGCCTGGGAATGTCATTATGAGAGACTGATGAATGTGGAGAATGAATGGGACAGAGAGAAATTACCCCCAGTAGACCCAACAGACGGACCAGCTATTGAGATTGACGAGTATAGAGTACAAGAGGCAATTAAAGAAATGAAGAATGGTAAGGCTGCTGGACTGTCGGGGATAGTTGCTGAGGTGCTGAAGGCATCAGGTGAAGTAGGCATTAAACTGGTTGCACGCATCATCAATCAAGTTATATATGGTGGTGCCATACCCAAAGACTGGTGCAGCAGTATTCTCATAAATTGCTACAAAGATAAAGGGATGCTCTACAGAGGAGCAATTACAGGGGCATAAAGCTGATGGATCAGGTTATGAAAGTGGCAGAGAGAATATTAGCGCAACTGATTAGAGAAAGGGTCAAATTAGATAAGATGCAATTTGGTTTTGTGCCTCGGAAAAGTACAACAGATGCTCTCTTCTTAGTGAGGCAACTACAAGAGAAGTTCTTAGAGAAGAATAAGCCACTATACTTAGCTTTTGTTGACCTAGAGAAGGCCTTTGATAGGGTACTCTGATCTGTCATCTGGTGGTCCCTAAGGAAACTAGGTGTGGAGGAATGGCTTGTGAGGACAGTGTAAGCTATGTACAGGGGTGCTGTCAGTAAAGTGAGAGTAGGAATGGAGTTTAGTGAGGAATTTAATTATAGTCATCCAAGCCATAACAGAGGAGTTTAAGACTGGATGCCCATGGGAACTTCTCTATGCTGATGATCTGGCTCTTATAGCAGAATCAGTAGAGGAGCTAGAGAATAAATTCTGGCTATGGAAACAGCAGTTGGAATCAAGAGGACTGAGAGTGAACATAGCTAAGAAAAAAGTGTTGATAAGTAGAAGAGAGGACAATACTCCGATTCCATCAGGGAAATGGCCATGTTCGATATGTAGGAAAGAAACTGGCATAAATTCCATAAAATGTACACAATGCAGATCTTGGGTACACAAGAGATGTAGTGAGATAGCAGGCAAACTAACAGGTAGGGAAAACTATGTATGCAGTAGATGTACAGGGAAAGTTGGCAGTATTAATCGCAGTGATAGACACATTTTCCAATGCAGGTGGGTGCTATAGAAGTGGTTGAAAGCTTCCGGTACCTAGGAGATCAGATTAGCATGGGAGGGAGGTGTTCCAAAGCCATAGTATCTAGAATAAGGACAGGTTGGAAGAAGTTTAGGGAGCTGCTTCTTTTGTTGACAAAGAAAGGTTTTTCCCTGCATATGAAAGGACGGTTATATGATGCCTGTGTGAGATGCGCGATGCTGCATGGTAGTGAGATATGGGCGGCAACTGCAGAGGATATGCGACGGCTGGAGAGAAAGGAAGCAAGTATACTCCGTTGGATGTGCAATGTCAATGTACGTGAACGACCAAGCATGGATGAGTTGAGAAAGAAACTGGGTATAAGTTGTGGTGTGTAGGAGAGAAGGCTGAGATGGTATAGGCATGTGATGCGCATGGAGGATGACCGCTGGGTAAAGAAGTGCCAAGAAATCCCAGTAGAAGGAAAATGCATAAGAGGTAGACCACGTAAAACATGGGCGGAGGTGGTGAGAGCAGACCTCAGACACTGAAACTCACCGAGGAGATGACGAAGGACCGTGACAAGTGGGGAGATGCTGTGCTGAATAGGACCCGTCCCACCCTTGCAAGCAGGGAAAAGCGGACGTAAAATGATGATGATGATGATGATACATATATATATATACATACATACCGCCCGTCATTTCTGTTCTCCTGGTCATTCTTCCCTACATGTTTCAGTCCTAGGTGTCCTTTTACATCATGGATCACAGGCCTCATGCACCAGGACTGAACAAAGTCTGATTCACCGCCTTGGGTCCTATTCCCCTCTTGCACTTAACTCACCTCCCCAATTTCTCTAATACCCCGTCCATTATCACACCTCTAGATTCCTATCGCTTTCTCTTGATCATTAACATCTCTTACAACTAATACAGGCCGACTATATATGTTCACTCCACTTTTCCCTTCACTGCTCTGTATACACACATACACACCCTTATATTAACATACTTTTGCTCATAGCTTCGTAGTTACATGCACACACACTCTTTTACTCACATATACACACACACATTTCTTCTTAGCTTCATACTGACGTATAATAACACACACACACACACGTGCACAAGTATAGCTCTTTTTACAAAACATTTTTTTTCCACTTCAGGTAGACGTGCTCCATCATCCACTTTTCTAAAAAATAAATCATACACAAAACGCCAGCACCAACAGTTTTGCAAGAGATGTCAACATGAATGGACCTGTTATTTTTATCTAAAGACATTTTTTCCAATTCCATCCCGCCCGTCCCCTCAATCTATCTTATTTCTTATTCTTTCTTCTGATGAAGGACTAGCGTCCGAAACGTTAAGACCCTCTTCCTGCTATATCAAGCGTTAACCTAATATATCCCTTCCATATACTGTACCGATTGTGTTGTTATTTCTGTTTACCTTTTACATATATATATATATATATTTACTCGAGAGAAGGCTACGTTGGTATGGACACGTGATGCGCATGAAAGTCGATAGCTGTATAACAAAGTGCAGGGCAATAAAGATAGACGGTAGTCACGGAATAGGCAGACCTAGAAAAACCTGGGACGAGCTGATAAACTCCGACATCACACACTTACACCTCTCCAAGACAATGTCACTGGACCGAGACCTTTGGCGGTACTCAGTAACAGAGAAGACCCGCCTTACCTAAATATATAGTAAAACCTACTCCAGCCAGTAGGCATCTCTAACAAAATACATCCCGTCCCACCACCACCATCCCCACCCCACCACACCACCCCGTTCTATGTAAAGTTATGTTGGTGCCGCGCCATCGAGGCCGAAACAAATGAGATCGTGTAGGTGTCACGACAAAAAAACACACAGTCCACGCTGTAATGTGGCCGTGTAGGCAACACGGTAAAAACCTCCCAGACCCACACTGTAAATGTGGTTGGTGTTAGGAAGGGCATCCAACTGTAGAAAACCTGCCAGACAGTCCTATGCGAGCAAGACAATCACTCTTGCCTCAAGTGGGACTACCCCCGTCCAAACCCATGCAAGCGTGGAACACGGATGTTAAACGTTGATGATGATGATGATGATATATATGTGTGTGTGTGTGTGTATATATATATATATATATATATATATATCATCATCATCATCATCATCATCATCAACGTTTAACGTCCGTGTTACATGCAAGCGTGGAACACGGACGTTAAACGTTGATGATGATGATGATGATGATGATATATATATATATATATATATATATATATATATATATATATATATATACACACACACACATATATATCAAATTATAAATGCGAGGAAATAATAGACAAAAATATACCCATTTTTTCTTCAAAGTCCCGACTGCAGTTTCACCATATATGTATGTGTGTGTATCTATCTAGGACATCGAAACTGTTCTGCACGCAATTGTTCAGTGCCCAGTGGTGACCGACCTGTGGAATTGTGTCGAACTGTTACTGTCCCGTGTAGGACGCATCCAGTTGTCAGCCGAGTCCATCGTGAGGGTCATCCCGCTGCCTTCATTTAAGAATGAAGGAGAGGCGGTCTTCCTCTGTCTGGTGGCTATGGCGAAAGAGGTAATATGGTGGACGAGGTTAAAAGGACTGAGGGCAAGCATCCTTCTCTCCGGACAACAACTCCTCCCCTTCTTTAAGTATCACTTCAGAAGGAAGGTGGGAGTGGAGAGAGATGTGCTACATCCCAGTAAATTCGCTGAACGGTGGGTGAATGTGGCGAAAATGGCCCGAGTGAATGGGCCTTCTCTGTATGTAAACCTGTAGGTTGAGGAAGATAAACAGAGGGAAGACGGGAACACCTACAAAACGTGTTCCTCGTGTTGAGGGTTGTTTTATCCACGGTGTGTAAAACAACCCCGCAGTAGCGTCCCCCTCACCCCCCTAATGGGGATTTCAATTGTTTTATTTTTATATAGTTTATTGTTATTTATCATTGTTAAATATTTTATGTAAAACCCCCGCCGTCACGTCTTGTAATGTCGCATTTTTGTACGCCCCTGTGGCAAATAAAGAAAGATATCTATATCTATATCTATATATATATATATAGAGATTTTAGAAAAATTATCTACTGTGACACCTACACATTAATACAATTAATTAAATTAAATGAACTGCACAAGAGATGAGGTGGATTGCTAAGGTGTGACTTATTATGTCAATCCTTTTACATATGACTAATCAGTTTCCTTCCTGTTTCATTTTTAGATTTGTAAAGGATATTTCTTCTGACAATTTTAGGAAGAAGGTGATGTGTAACCGTGCTTGACCACTCCTTTAACACCTATAAATACCTACCTTTATTAAACAACTGATAAAGAATAGATTTTCATTGATTCATTTTCTCTTTTGAAGTGTAACAGTATAAATATGTAAATATGTCTGGTTTTTTTTTTTCAATACCTAACCCATTCATATCAATAACATATCAAGGATAAAAAAGGAAAGAAAATGTTGGGTGCAGATAGAAGGCTGTGTGTATTTTCTTTTAATGGAATCATTCAACATCTCTTTGATATCATCAAAAGTTAAAAAATAAAAAGAATTGTTTTTGTTTAGTCCCCTGTCAGTCACAATCATGGAGGAGACTATGATCAAATTTATTCCAGCTGTGACCATCCTACCATGGTTTGTTTTTCAGACAGATGTTATCCAACTAGAACTACAACATTCAATGTGTCCTTTTTTTTTTTATATAGTTGAACATGATTTGAGTTTTCTTTATTGGCTTAAATACCTCAGTATTATTTTCTTGAAAGGAGAAGTCACAAGGAAAGGATTTTCTATAGAAATATATATTGAAATGAAATGAAATAGACCCCCCCCCCCCCCAACAACACTTATGTAGACTTAGCTGACCTCCTATGAAGTTGTATCCCATAGGAGATTTCTTGGCTATTTTAATGATATGGACCGCAATCACATGTGTGTGTGTGGTTTAGAATGTGGTTTAGAATTGGAAAGCATCTGGCTGGAAAACATTGCCAGCATGAAAAAGTTGATGTTAAAATGATGATGATGATATATCAAATCAACAAAGGGGGCTGTTAGCCACTTTTTTTTGTTTGTAGGGGTATTTTACCCGATTTTCTAAACTATTATCTATAGCAATCAAACTGTGTATTTACAGTTATTTCTGCGTCTGAGTTTCTAATATTTTCATAACTCCTCAACGCTCCTACAGTTTGATCCTTTATATATATATATATATATATATATATATATATATATATATATATATATATATTTATATATATATGTATCATCATCATCGATTAACGTCCATCTTCCACGCTAGCATGGGTTAGACGGGTCCCGACAAGTTAGGTCGGGTGACCATGTCTTGCTCATATAGAGGTGTTTCTGGCTGGTTTTCTATGGCTTCATCATCATCATTTCATTTTAATTGCGCTTTTTCCCTGCTTGCAAGGGTGGGACGGGAACTGATTCTGGCTTGATTTCTACAGCTGGATCATCATCATCATCATCACCGTTTTACGTCCGTTCTTCCATGCTAGCATGGGTTAGACGGGTTGTCCTGTTGCAGGCAGTGTCTGGTCGGCTGACCATGCCTTGCTCATACAGAAACTGATTTTGGCTTGGTTTCTACAGTTGGATGCCCTTCCTAACACCAACCTCATTTACAGTGAGTGGTGGCTGCTTTTTTCTGTGGCACCTACATGTCCACTTTACAGTGTGGGCTGGGTGTTTTTTTGCCGTGGCACCTCCAGGACCACTTTGCAGTGGGAGGGTTTGGGAGCATATTGTCTATATGCTTCAGCTTGTACTCATGGGAGGTCGGGTACTCTGTATTACTGCTTGACGCCAGAGGTCACAGTCGTGTGACATCGCCTTTGAGAGGTGTAATTGGGTAAGGTCAGCTTTTATCACCTCATCCCAGGTCTTCTTGGGTCTCCCCACTCTGCTGTTTCCATTGACTTCTAGTGCTCTGCACCTTTTTATGCAGCTGTCATCCTTCATACGCATCACATGTCCATACCAATGCAACCGCCTCTCCTGCACACAGCATTTGATTCCTCTTATGCTCAGTCTCTCTCTCGCCCTTCCTAACACCAACCTCATTTACAGTGAGTGCTGGGTGCTTTTTTGCCGTGGCACCTCCACGACCACTTTGCAGTGGAATGATATGGACCCCAGTCCCTATCATCTCATTTCTACAGCTGAGTAAACTGGAGCAATGTGAAATAAAGTGTTTTGCTCAAGGACAAAACACATCACTTGGTCTAAGAATTGAACTCACAACCTTTCGATTGCAAGGCCAATGCTCTAACCACTAAGCCATGTATATATATCCAGAGAAGACACAGTACATATACAATTATCTTCTACTTTTAACTTAATATTACTCTGGGTAATATCTATTGAGCTAATTATTCAGAAGCACATAATTCTAGCATCATGCTAGAGTGGAAGATGGACGTTCAACGATGATGATGATGATGATGAGGATGATGATGATGATGAGGATGATGATGATGATAGCCTGTTTAATCTTTGCCTTGTGTTATAGTGTGACAATTTATAATTATGTTATAAATGATGTATCTTGTGGGAGGGTTGTCATATGTTTTAATGATAGTGGTCTAAATCCTATCATGCAAAGCAATGTGAAATGATCTTGATCAAGAATGCAGCATACCACCTGGTCCAGAAAGAATGGATACAAGGCAGGGCTAGAGAGACATGTTTAGGATTGCAAAGACAGTCAACAAGAGAGAGATGTGAAGTGACAGGAGTGAATTGCTTGAATGTTGAAAAGAGAGAAATTGTAGTGTGGGTGCATTTTGTAATGACATCAGTACTACCACTTTACAGTGTGGGCCACTGTGGCACCAACACTACCATTTTTTGGGCACTCGTGTCATTTTTGGATAAGCTGGTAGTCGGCAGGATAAGAGAAGGGCACAAGCTACATGCTGCCTGAGGTCTTGCTACATCTCTTTGTGTACTTACAGTTTACATTTTGTATATGGAGGCACATGGCTTAGTGGTTAGAGCATTGGCCTTGCAATCGAAAGGTTGTGAGTTCAATTCTCAGACCAGGTGATGTGTTGTGTCCTTGAGCAAGACACTTTATTTCACATTGCTCCAGTTTACACAGCTGTAGAAATGAGATGATAGGGGCTGGGGTCCCTATCATTCTACTGCAAAGTGGTCGTGTAGGTGCCACAGCAAAAAAGCACCCAGCACTCACTGTAAATGAGGTTGGTGTTAGGAAGGGCATCCAGCTGTAGAAATCAAGCCAGAATCAGTTCCCGTCCCACCCTTGCAAGCAGGGAAAAGCGGACATAAAATGAAATGATGATACTATATTGAATTACTACCACCTCTTTTTTAGTATATTGAGTTTAGCCTTCTGTTGATGGAATCAAGGACCTAACATCTTTCCTACTTAGTAGGACTTTAGTTTTGGCTAAGGGGACTTTAAAGCTATGAGAATTTGGGTTTGGTTTCTATGGCTGGATGCCCTTCTTAATGCCAACCATGTTAGAATGTGGACTGGATGCTTTTTATTGTGGCACCAGCACAACCACCTTACAGAGTGAACTGGGTGTTTTTATTTTCATGTCACCAACATGACCACCTTACAGGATGGACTGAGTGCTTTTTTTTATTGTGTCATCAGCATGACTACCTTATAGGGTGGACTGAGTGCTTTTTTTCTCATGACATCAACATGACCATTATACAGGGTGGTGCCTCTTGTGTCATTAGTACAACCACCTTACAGGGTGAACGGGGTACTTTTGCTGTTGTGGCACCAGATCACCATACAGGGTGGACTTAGTATTTTTTGGTAATGGCAGCAACATTGCAGGGATCAGCCATGGAGCATATCTAGTTTTCCTTGCTTGTATGCATGGGTTAGACATGAGAGGTACATCAGGGGTAAGGAAGGTAAGATTGGGTGAGTATGCAAGTTGGACATGAATGGGGTTAGTATGATATTTAGGTGCTGTGGGGGAAAGAGCATTAATACTGGAAAGGTTGAATGGGAAAGGGGGATGGAAAAGATTAGTGCAGACTAGTGTCCTCTAAATATTTGTTTCATCCTGTGCACATGAAAAGGTGGGTATTCTGCAGTACAGCATAATGCCAGAGATCTTGATTCTGTACCTGTGTGTATATATATATATATATATATATATATATATATATATATATATATATATGTAGTGAAATCTCTTCACAAACTGAGCCCCTGAATGAATCTAGCTGTCATGTCTCTCTCTCCCTCCCCCCTCTCTCTTTCTCTCTATCTCTCTCTCTCTATATATACAAGTGGAAGCTTAGTAAAATCGAAGCTTTGGCTGTGGCCAAGCAAAGTCGACCTACAATAAGGAATGAGTAGCAAAGCACTCAATAAGAGTAGGTCCTTAGAGTAATAATATTACGTTTAAAAAGCTTGACAAATTGAAAATTGTGGTAGGCAAAACCCATAATACAATACCAAAAACAACGAAAGAACTAATCAGGTTATATATATATACATGTATATATATATATATATATATATATATATATATATATATATATATATATATATATTAGGATTAGCAATGAGTATAGCGAGGAATTTAGCGTACAGGTTGGGGTCCACCAGGGCTCTGTTCTTAGCCCTCTCCTGTTCATCATAGTCCTGCAGGCAATAACGGAGGAGTTTAAGACCGGATGTCCATGGGAACTCCTGTATGCTGATGACCTCGCACTCATAGCTGAATCTATGGTAGAACTAGAGAATAAATTCCAAACTTGGAAGCAGGGACTAGAAAGAAAGGGTCTCAAAGTCAACATGACAAAGACTAAGGTCCTTGTAAGTAGACGAGAAAACAGAACCCAGATCCCCTCAGGGAAATGGCCTTGCTCAGTATGTAGGAAAGGTGTAGGTAGGAACTCCATTCTCTGCCCCAAATGCAAACAATGGGTACACAAGAGATGTAGCGGGATCTCAGGAAGGTTAATTAAGAATGTAGGATTCACATGCAGCAGCTGTGCTGAGACAGCAAGCAGCAAACAGCCACAGGAAACAAGTACCACCAATCTGTGGGAGGGCCCTGTAGAAACAGTAGACAGCTTCTGCTACCTAGGTGACCGAATTAGCAGCGGAGGTGGGTGTTCAGAAAGTACAATAACTAGGGTAAGAACGGGATGGAAGAAGTTTAGGGAACTACTACCACTGCTAGCTGCAAAAGGCTTCTCCCTCAGAATGAAAGGCAGACTGTATGATGCGTGTATCCGAACAGCGATGTTGCATGGTAGTGAGACCTGGGCGCTGAAGGTGGAAGACTTACGTAGATTAGAGAGAAACGAAGCCTGCATGCTCCGATGGATGTGTAACAGTAATATACGTGAACGACAAAGCATAAATGAATTGAGAGAGAGACTGAGCATAAGAGGAATCAAATGCTGTATGCAGGAGAGGCGGTTGCGCTGGTATGGACATGTGATGCGTATGAAGGATGACAGCTGCATAAAAAGGTGCAGAGCACTAGAAGTTGATGGAAACCGCGGAGTGGGGAGACCCAAGATGACCTGGGATGAGGTGATAAAAGCCGACCTTACCCAATTACACCTCTCAAAGACAATGACACATGACCGTGACTTCTGGCGTCACGCAGTAATACAGAGTACCCGACCTCCCATGGGTACAAGCTGAAGCATATAGACAATATGCCCCCCCCCCCACCGCAAGGTGGTCGTGGAGGTGCCACGGCAAAAAAGCACCCAGCCCACACTGTAAAGTGGACGTGTAGGCGCCACGAAAAAGCACCCAGCACTCACTGTAAATGAGGTTGGTGTTAGGAAGGGCATCCAGCTGTAGAAATCAAGCCAGATCAGTTCCTGTATGAGCAAGGCATGGTCAGCCGACCAGACACTGCCCACAACAGGACAACCCGTCTAACCCATGCTAGCGTGGAAGAACGGACGTAAAACGGTGATGATGATGATGATGATGATATGTGTGTGTCTGTGTGTACATATATATATATATTTATATATAATATAAATAAATAAATAAATATATAAGATATATATATATCACCTTCCTATGTACACAGGCTGAAGCAACATCTGGTGGTCTTTAGTGTGCACCACTTTCCCCCCTCCCCTTCCATACTCCTACGTCTCACCAGCTAAGAACCCCACCCTACATACACTCACCCCTCCTTTACACATCTGATGCATCTCTGTATACAAGTATGGAAAGCTGAACACACTCTCCCACAAAGCTGCTGAAATGGCTAAAAGCTCTCAGTCAAACCTGTAAGACGGTCATGCTGGTGTCATGACAAAAGAGCACCGAACCTTCCCTGTTAGATAACATAACAAAAGAGTATCTAGCCCTCCCTCCAAAGTGGTTGAGCTGTTGACATGACAAATAAACACCCAGTCCACACTGTAAAGTGGTCATGTTGGGGATATAACAGGAGGCAACCTGTCCACACTGTAAATGAGGTTGGCATTAGGAAGGGCATCCAACCATAGAAGCCAAGCCAGAAACAGTTCTGTATGAGTGAGACACAGTCATCTGATCTGACTTGTCTCACAACGGCCACCGCGTCTAACCCATGCTAATGTAGAAAAATGGACATTAAATGGTGATGATGATGATAATGATGATATATATATATATATAAATTATATATATATCATAAATTATATATATATATAAATTATATATATATATTTTATGTACTTATATATATAATTTATATATAAATATAAATATATATATATATATATATATATAAATATGCATAATATATCTATATTTAAAAATATACACACACACATATCCATATACTAGTACTAGTATATATACATATCCAAGTACATATAATATATAAATATCATTTATATAATTTACATATAAATATATATAAATATGCACAATATATATTAAAAAAATACACACTCACATATATAATGTGTATATATATATATTATTATTACTATATATATATATATATATATATATATATATATATATATATATATTTATATTTATGTATGTATATTAAAGAATCTGTTAACTATCAATTATGAAGTAGAGTAAAAAACTTTCTGCTAAATAGTTTGATAAGATTCCAGTAGAGAATGATCTATTTAATTCCCGAACGAAATAGAATAGAAGATTAGTGTGTTAAATATTAGTAGAATATAATTTCCGAACGCTTCGTAAACTTGTTCTCATAGTACTTACTGATTTATCATACCGGAATATAGATTTCACAGAATGTTATTTTCGAACTGTGCAATATGAAACGCAGCTAACATGGTGGTTTGCTGCTGCTACATTACAATTTCACCGAATCTATATGAAAACGCATTATTTAATACTGTTATAAACACTACAGCTGTACTTACACACTGCTGGTTCACTTTGGCTGTATTGCCGGTTTCTTTTTTAGACCAGATCATGGTGAAGCGATTAAAAGTTGTTCGTAACGGAAGGATGTACAGGGTGCACGACATGGCTGTACGGAGGAAAAGTGGTCCCAACAGTTTACCATGGGACGACGTGTGCCCAGCGGATTATTAATTGCTAATATTAATACCTCAACTACTTTGCCCATTTCTATTTCAAACATTTTGCCACTTTTTGAAAACTCCACCAGTATCATTCTTACTAGTTAATCTTTTCAAACAGTTTTGCCTTTCTACTTACAAAGGTGAGTCGTAAATTTGCGATTTTATTTTCTGTAATCTCTTACTTTTATTAAAGTTACTTCAAAGTCTGCATTTACCACCGGGAAGCAGAATATTACATCGGTGGACATTCTAGATATATAGAAAATATATATTGGCTAATTGATGTTTTCTGGCTTCGAACTGTAAATATAAGTGACCGCTTGACATACTTAGCATAAAGGCGTGTGCATGTTTATATTGTTCTGTAACTCTGAATAGTTTTTTTTAAATCAGCTATTTCTTCCTCTCAACCGTAATCATAATATCAGTCTCTTACTGTGTTACAGATAAGATATTTCATTTTCCGAAAGAGCATCACGCCACTTCAGTACACATTCCAAATCTGGTACTGAAACTATCTGCTGTAGTCGAGTTGTTGACATAGACATTTATTCCTAACTGTTTTCGAACAATTCTTCTTATAGGACCTTTATTCACCTTTCACGTAGTCTATTTATAATCACACAATCATACTCTAATAAACAAATACACTAACCTCTCCAATAAATACTCTTACCGTATTTGTATTTTGGTTTATAATTCATTCATAGTTTCAATTATACGCACTTCATTAACGCACCCACCTCTACGTGCTTCAGTTAAACCTTTCGTAAACTCAAACATCATTAACTTCAATTTAATATTAGTTAGTATTTTATTTCCTTATCATTAACTTATTTGACTGAACGACATGCTAATCCCGTCTTGTCAAAGTTCTTGGATTTTTCTTTCTTTCAAGTCGAGCGCTCGATTATAAAATTACTTAAATAAACGAAAAGGTATTTATATTTTGTAACTTCTGTCAGTTTTCGGTAAATGAGCGTGATTGGTATGTTAAAATTAGTTGATATATTTTCTTGAAGCCCACCAGGCCGATGTTTTCATGTGTAGTGAAGTTAGGTATTCAAAACAAAATATGTATTATTAATAGCATACACTGTTTTGCATTGTAATGCATATATGCATTACATCAACACTGCAATAATTCGAATTACAAATGCTGATTTTGAAACATGTTCCATGCACGTATAACGTGATGGAATATATATAAACACACACAAACACACACACACGCACACACACACACATATATATATATATATATATATATATATATATATATATATATATTCATTCAATATCAAATAAATCTCCCCTCCCCATAAAAATCCCGAAACTTTCAGAAAATATGTTATGATTTTCTTATTTTGTTGTTTCCCCATGCCTTCGGGCAAATCTCGAAAATACAAACAGGAATATTATTTTTTATATATCTGTTGTATCGCAACATAGAAATAACAGTGAATAATAAATAACTGCAGTTCTCAGAATCCTAAATAGTCCTGCAAAGACAAATATTTATCATTCATCTGAAAACAGTTGATGATTATGAAGGGATGAATTATTAATGATCTGTTACACAATTTCATTTTTATTTATAAGCACCATTATTCAATGTGCCTAAAAACAGAAAACTATTCATGTGCTGAATATAGAAACATTAGATAGACATCTAGTTTGAATGTTAATAATAATTCAGCAGAGACCAGTAAAATGGAGTGAGAATCTTGTAAATTGGGTTGAATCAGCTGACATCATATTATGATATCATAGTTTAGTTGTGTTGTTTTTCTGTTTCCAGGTGGCATAGTCTTAGAAGGGAAACTGCATATATGGCCAGGCTGGTAGAATAGAGAATAACCAACTGTTGGGTTGGTGATTTCGTATCCTATTACAGATGTACAATATCCACAACCGAGACATTTAGCACTCAGTAGCCTAGTCTAAGTCGCTATAAGGAGATACTAAAAACTGGTATAATTAACCATTCTAAGCAATGACAGTACTATGCTACTGATGAGTGTTTCATTTGCTTGCAATGTCAAAAAGGTTTTTGGTACCTCACACAAGTCTGTGAAAGTGTGTAGTCTAGTGGTTAGTGTGCTAAGCTTACTATTGTAAAGTTGTGGGTTCAATTCCCATACTGGCTAACATAGTCTTGTGTCGTTGCAGTTACTCTAGTTCACTCAGCTGCTAAGTGAGTACCTACAGCTTTGTGGTTAACCTTGTGATGAACTGGCATCCCATTCTAGATTCCATGTGCCGAGAGTAAATGACTCCCTCTCAATCATTGGCACATGGAATCTAGGCCTGAAAAAGATTGCATTTTATTTATTCATTACAAGTCTAATTTTTATGTGCAAATGTACCATGGTTTCAGATAGTGCAAGAGCTTTTATTTCATTTTTTAAATAATTCTTCAAATTTTTTTTTTTTGCAAACTTTTGGAGCAACTACTTTTGTTAGTGGTTTTCTACTAAATTATGAATTTAGAGTGCTACTTTCATTTAGGTAGATTTAGGCATATGTCATTGTATGTTAAAGTTTGACCTGATGACATTTGTGATCAGTAATCTACTTCAACTTTTACAGTAACTTTGAGAATATTTGTTGTAGGGTATTACTACCTCTGTTGACAACAAAGGAATATTTTCTATGAGCAAAAAAGGTAGCTGAATGGTGTCCACGTGAGAAATGTGATGTTGCCTGACAATGACTCATGGGTGATAAATGCAGAGGATATGAAACGAGCATACTCTATTGGATGTGTAATGTTAGTGTGCATGAACAATGAGATGTGAATGAATAGAGAGAAAAGCTGAGTATAAAAGGAAAAAAGAGAAGACTGCACTGATATAGTGTACAAGAGAAGACTGCACAGGCATATGGATGATGAATGCTGACCAAATATTCACATTGTGGTAGGTCTTCGAAAAATCGGGGGAGTATTGCCAAGAGGTATATTCTTGTTTTGTCGACCTTGAAAAGGCATATGACTGTGTTCTTCAGGATCCACTGTGGAAGGTTCTGCAGGAGTATGGGATTGATAGTCAGCTTCTTGCTACCCTAATGTCTCATGCCCAAGTATTTGTGTTCGGATAAATGGTGCTAAATCAAGACCATTCAATGTGGGAGTCAGACTCTGCCAAGGGTGTGTACTGTCACCTCTCCTGTTCATTATTTCCATGAACAGGATTGACATGCGCAGCCAGGTTGGAAGTGGTACCATGACTGGTGGGTGTAACATCAGTCGGCTGGAATTTGCAGATGACATGGTGTTACTTAACTCGACAGAAGGTGATCTTCAACTTGCACTCGATAGGTTTGATGCTGAGTGTGGCATAGCTGGAATGAAAATCAGTGCTGAGACACTCGTAATCTCAAGGAAGCCTACGCAGTGCACCCTACATGTAAGTGGAGTTCCACTGAAGCAGGTAAAGAAGTTCAAGTATCTTGGGGCCATGTTCACAAGTGATGGAAGACAGGAGGCTGAATTAAGTGCAAGAATTGCAGGAGCTGGTGCAGTAATGCGCCAGCTTCAGTAATCAGAAGGGAGGTAGGCATAAAAGCCAAACTCGCTATCTTCTACCTATGGTAATGACCGAAAGAATACGATCGCAAATACAGTTGGTCAAAATGGGTTCCTCCGAAGGGTTTTTGGAGTAACGTTACTCGATAGAATCCATAGCTCGGAGATCAGAGAGCCATTCCAGGTAGAACCGCTACTTCTCCAAATTGAGAGATCTCAGCTCCAATACTATGGGCATATTAGAATGTCTCAGGAAAGTATCACTGGACAGATTTTACGGGCAAAACCAACTGGTAGGAGACCCAGGGGTAGACCCCAAGCAAGTTGGTTGGATAACATCCATGAGCTTGGCTGGTCTCACTTGGGATCCATCTGGATCAACTAGGATGGTTGTTTCTGACAGGACCCACTGGAAGAAGTGTTTGAGGATTCTGCCCCCACAACCCTCTCAGAAATAAGTGGGTGAAGAAGACGACAAATTCGATCCCATTGCACAGCCCTCTATGAGCTGTAGCAACAATATTTATAGATGTATGCTCTGTAAAGTGGTTTGTACTAGGGATGGCATCCAGCTGTTGAAACACACAACTTGTCTAGTACGACTATGACTCCAAATGAGAACTGATTTGGACTGTGATGTCCAAAGGAAAGCAGGCGTAAAATGATGTTATGTATGTAAGTGTTGGTATGAGCATCTAATGTAAATGAATCCTATGCTGGATGAAAGACTAAATCTGCAGTAAATGAAGTTCTTAGAAGACTTAGAAAGAATTAGGTAGATCAGATGTTAGACATCACAGATGAGATTACAAAAGAGACACCGAGAGAGTTACAGAACCATAGACTTAACTGATACCAACATGGAAAAATTAGACTTTAAATGCTAATCAGATTATTTCAATACTCTCCTCTTTTGTTAAGGTAGATCATCTCAGTTACTGTCATCACTTTGTCTTTTGTCAACTTTTCTTGTAAATCATTTCCTTTCAGGTGGTATATGCTATTTCATGCCAAATTTCCATTAGTCTACTTCATTTGAAATTCCGATTATCATTAATCTCTAGCTTTAATTTGCTTATGTATTCTTTCTTTCCAAGTGACCATACTACCTATGTGATGTGAGCATGTCAATGTAAATTTCTCTCATATATCATTTAGGTTTAGGTGTGAGAAAGGTCTATATACATTGTAAATGATCCAACTCCTGTAAAACGGCTTCAACTTCAATTTGTAGATGGGAATTCATTTTCTAAGTCCACTGTTATTTTGCAAACTTGAGCTGAGGTTATATTACAACTTTCTGCTTAAACTAATTTGCTTTCTATTTTCAAGAAATCCATGGGAAAAATTGTTTGTTTTACATACAGTTTAGTTCATTATCTGTATTGAGGCTTATTCAGTGTTTTAATTTTTCTTTTATATCTAGGTATACCCATAAAGTTCACAAGAATAGTTAATACATTATTTAAAAAAGACTGATATGTTTTAAGTTAGAGGGATTTTATTTCAAATATGTTGGAAAAAGCTTTTTCACTGTAAACTAAATACAATCACCTTTTTGCTGAAAAATATAATTCTAAAAGATAAACGCTAAAAGCTATGACATAAAATCCTGAGAACAGATGTCTCAAAGCAGTGCACCCTCACCTGTAAAAGCACAAAATCTTTGCAGGGTCACACATCCAGGCAGCATGAGCTCTAAAAAACTCACTTAACTGGCACTTTAAATGAAGCTAGAAACCATATGTGCTCTACTGTCCCAGAATCAATCTTATCTACAGACACACAAAAACATTAGTTAAGTAACCATTACTGATGGACAAACAACTTTGCCTTTCAACCTTACGGGGTCGATAAAATAAAGTACCAGTAATGTACTGGGTAATTGCTGGCCTTGTGCCAATAGTAGAAACAATTATTATCATTTAACATCCTTTTTCCTTGCTATTAACCACATATGTAACTAGCATAATGGATATTATTTAAGCTGAAATATGTGTTTACTGGATTGATTTTTAACTTTTTTTGGCTGTATTGTATGTCATATGATATGTCGTATTTGTTCTGGTTCTTGGCACTTTATATTCAAAAACTGTTGTGGCCCCCTATTTGGGTGGTAGACTATATCCATTGCCAAGTTTAAAAGTACCACCTGGCTTTTGAGTACCTTTAATGGAGTTCAGGCTGTTACAAGCATTCAGGCCAGGTCTCTTGTCTGACAATAACTTCCTCCCTCTTGACTGTCTTGGCCCTGAAAAAGGTCATGGGCATAGTCCTTCTCTCTCTGATAAAACAGTGAAAAAAACTTTTTGGTAGTGTCTTTTAACTATTTTCTTATGTGCTGAAGATTGTTAAAATTATTTTATTAAAGATACATGATATAACTGGGGCCCCTGTAATTAAATTACCCAAGAATCCTCCAATGAGATTTAACATCATAGGCTGGCTAAAGCTACTTGGATGTGAGCCATAACAACAGAAGCAGCAGTACTAGGATTAGTGAATGATTACTGAATTCATTTGCTTATTGTGCATTTACAGATTAGATTAAGTATGAAATTACAAAAGAAAATGCACTGGTTTCAATTGTAACATGATAGGAGTGTGGCTCCCTGTTATTAATATACCCCAAAACCTATTAGTTGCAGCCTCATATAAAGCTGTGTGGAAGCAGCATGGCTGAATCATAAAGAGGTTTGTTTTGCAATCATTAGGTTCCGGGTTTGATCCCACTGCATGGCATCTTGGGCAAGTATCATTTATCATAGCCTCAAGTCAACCCGTGTCTTGTGAGTAAAATTTGGTAGAGGGAAATTGTTTGGAAGCTCATCCGATGGACTGTACTTGTAATTCAAAGGGCCAGCCTTGTTACACACTGTCATGCTGAATCTCCCTGAGAATTATGTCAAGAGTACTGTCTGCAGAATGCTCAGCCATGTACATGTTAATTTCCTGTGTGGACTGTTCTGTTATCAAACAGTTGGAACAGTTGTTGTTGAAACCGACTGAGGTGGGGTCCATAGGAAGCTGACAAAACTTGTGTGGGTGTTAACTGTAATAACAGCAACATTTTCAGTCATAACAATTTCATAAGGTATGTGATAATTTCATGAAATCTTGATTAAGTGGTTTCCTTGCTCTAGCTATTAAAGAAAGGGTGGAGGACTATCCCTGGAGGTATCTAAACAATTGCATAAAGAATATAATTTAAGGCTTAGTGGTGAGGATTAAACTACAAACACTATATCTAACAACCACTAATATCCAAAAGCCAACAAGGAAGCTTAAAAATAGCAGCTAGATCTCCCTCAAAATTATATATCCAATAAAAAAAGGCAAAAGATCAGACCAAAGTAACTATGTTTCTATTAGTTTTTCAATTGCTGATACTATCTGCCGGTTGCAACTCCTGGCAGAAGAAGGTAGGATTTGGACTCAGAATATGCTGATCAGATACCACATCATATTCTCCCTGATTTTTGTCAATACTGGATTGACACTTTATTTATTGATCCCAAAAAGATGAAGTTCAAAGTTGATCACAGCAAGATTTGAGTACAGAGAGCCAGAACAAATATTGAGGTATTTAATCTGCACTCTAATGACTCTGCCAATTTGCTGCCTATATACCCTATAGTCTTAAAAAAGGAAAGGACACATTGGATAATTATTCTTAGATACACAGTCTGAAAAATAAAACCTGGAAGGTCACGGCTAGAATACCTTTGATCATAGGATTGCTTGAACAGGGTTGACCTGGGGCTAAACAATGATATCACTAATATCCTCTCATTAAGACTCCCACTTAGTACACATTGACATGACTGCTTCACAAAAGCTGGATCTCCTCTTCAAGGCCATATATAATTAATTCAGTTCACCCATCTGGGGTGGTGGTAGTGGTGGTGGTGTGCTAATTACACAAATACACATTGTAGACTACATCATACTCAAATAGGGCTGCTAAAATAACATGATAGCTATTTTTAATTGAATAACATTTTTGAAGTTCAACAATAAAAATAGAATGAAATAATGCTATATTTAGATTCAATCTGTCTCTCATGTCTATAATAGAATTGTTGAGAGGTTGTTTACAAACTACATTATGTAATATTAGTAGACCCATGACATCAATAATGATGACAATAGCATTGAACGGTATTTAAAATTTGAATCCGG
Source organism: Eledone cirrhosa (assembly GCA_964016885.1). Taxonomy (NCBI): domain Eukaryota; kingdom Metazoa; phylum Mollusca; class Cephalopoda; order Octopoda; family Eledonidae; genus Eledone; species Eledone cirrhosa. The sequence goes on from OZ024743.1 coordinate 125,890,781, forward strand.
GATGTCATATATATTAGGATTACTGGATATATAAACAAGCATACAAACTAGGGAATTTTGGCTTTTCATAAATTAATAGTTTGTGTAAGAAAACCCCTATAGTTTATGTTGATTACTGATACATGGAAATGATTAAAGATAAGAATGATATTTTAATCATTAATTTCTAGGATATAATTACATAAATGTTCAGCATATATGTGCAAATGACATACAGGATTAAATGTATTGAGTAATTTTAGAGAAATTACTCACAGGGACAAATGTAGAGTTAGAAGCTAGGACATTGTGATTGGAAAGCAAACTGCTTTTTGAAGCAACATGACTGAAATAGGAAATGAATTGTGTGTATGTTTATGTGTGTACATTTTAAATAATTAGAGACACATTCATCATTATCATCGCCTTTACGCTCAATTTTCCATGCTTGCATAGGTTGGACTGGTTCTTTTCAGTACAGCACTGCATTCCTTCGTCATCTTTTTTCACCACCTCTGCCCAGATCTTTCTAGGTTTACCTTTACTGCAGCTTCTCTCCACTGGGATTTTCTGGCACTTCTTCACCCAGCGATCATCATCCATGCGCATCACATGTTCATACGCAGTGTTCTCTCCTCTTAAACTCAGTTTCTCCCTCAGTTCATACAAGCTCTGCCTTTCTCTCACATTTACATTGCACATCCAACAAAGCATGGTTGCTTCATTTGTCTTCAGTCTACGTATGTCCTCTGCAGTCACAGCTCATGTTTCACCACCATGCAGCATTGCACTTCGCACACAGGTGTCCTTTTGTACATAGGGAGAGACCTTTAGTTGTCAAACTTCCATTCTATCCTTATTCTAGCTATTATGCTCTCAGAGCACCCTCCTCTGCTGCTGATTAAGTCACTGAGATAGAAGCTATTAACCAGTTCTATGGATCCTTCATGTGATTGGAAAAGGTTTATATCCCTGATGCTTTCCCCCTTGATTATCCCTGTGCATTTTCTACATACAAAAGTCTTCCCTTCCTGTCTATATACATATATATATATATACACACACAAACACACATGGCATATTATGATTGTAACAATCATAATTATTAATTATAGTTATCATCGTTATTACATTAACCTTGTGATTTTTCTAATCACAATTATAATAATTATTTCATTATTTCATCAATGTCATCATTTTTACATTTACTTTTTCATACTGGCATGGGTTGGATGAGACTTTTTCAAGCCGTTTTGCTAAGGTTGGATGCCCTTTTTGATGCCAACCCATACCATATTATATTAACTTTGCCTTTACGGTCGGTACATCGACGACTGCATCGGAGTCACGACCCTCACCTGAGAACAGCTCGACTCCTTTCTCTCCTTCTGCTCCTTCCACCCATCCCTCCACTTCACCACCTCTATCTCCACCACCCACGTCCACTTCTTGGACATCTCCATCACCATCAACCGCTCCCTCACCACCTCCGCCTTCTTCAAACCCACCGACTCCCATTCCTATCTTGACTTTACCTCCTCCCACTCTACACACACCAAACATTCCATTTCCTACTCCCAACTCCTCTGGATCCGCCGCCTCTGAAGCTGAGATGCTGACTTCGAGACTCAGGCCCTGTCTCTGGTCTGCCATTTCATCCGGAGAGGTTACCCCCCCCCCCCCCCCCCCCTCCTTCGTCCACACCGCCCTCACTCACGCCTGCGCAGTCCACCACTCCACCGCCCTCACCCCATGCCCCCGCGCCCCCACCCACCGTCTCCCCTCCCCCCTCACTTACCACCCCTCAACCCTACCCCTTCACTGCATCATCCTCTGCCTCTTCCGACGCCTCCAGTCTGACCCCTCCACCTCCCCTACTTCCCATCCCTACCTTCCCCTCTTTCAAACGCGTGCGCGCAACCCCCCCCCGGCTTCCTTCCCTGCTCCAGCCCTTGCAGCCAATACTATCACCAATACTACCACCTTCCAGGGTCCCATGGCCACTCCCTCTCTGTCCGTCATGCCATCCGCTGCACCTCTTCCAACCTCGTCTACGGACTTCGTACTTCTGAGATATTCGTCTCGGCGGGAGTTCCCCCATCGCCCACCACTTTGGTTCCCCTGGACATTCCCCCCACCACCTCATCGTCTGTGATATGATCCAATGCCATGGGACCTCTGCCACCCGCCTTAGGGTCGAGCAACACACCATCTTCACCCTACAGACCCCCCCTCCCGACCTGAACCCCCCCCCCCCACCTGAACTCCCCACCCCTCTTCCTTTAGCTTTCGACCGTCCCCCTCCCCTACACACACCACCTACTAACACCACAGTCCCCTCCACTTCCAGCTATCTCCCCACCCCCTTGGCCCACACCCTCAACACGCACACACCCACCAGTAGATATATACACTCACACTATTCACACACTCTACCTCCACCACTAACCCCCACCCACACATCCACATCCGACCACCCCACCACTAATAATACTAAATATCCCCAACCCATCTTCCCCCTCACCACACACACAGGAACACACACCATCACACATACCCCCCCCCCCCCCGATACACCACACCCCACTACCACTACTAACCCCCACTCACACACTCGCATTCACCCCCCCCACCAATAATACTAACACCCACTCTCCCACACACACACAAACACGCACACACAAACACACCAGTACATTACACTCACTCATACTGTCCCCAGCACTACTAAACCCCCACCCCCCCCCCACCCCCCCACCCACCCACACACATCCCACTAACACCCCCACTAATATACACACAAACCCCCCACACACCGCCACCCTCTCCCCCAACCTTTCACACATACCCATCCCCTCCCCTGTCCACCGCACCTCCGCACACACACATTCCACACCACATACAGACTATTTCTAACACCTTTCCGGCTGCCTTCCTCCCTACCACTGCCTGCTTGTCACCTTCCTACTGCTATCCCCTTCCTCCCTCCCACATCCTTCGCCTTGCCTTGACCCTCTGACCACTTCCTGTTGTGCACGCACCCCACAACTCTCTACTTCCTCATTACCATACCAAGGATTCTACACCACTGGTCCATCGCTCCAGGCATCCACCCTGTTATACTCGGAATTTTCAACATCCATTCCTATACTCTGTGGGAGAACATCCAGGAACATGCACACAAACACACACAAACACTTACACTATTTTCGCACACACGCATCCCAACCATACATCCACACCACACAAAAACACACGTGCATATCCTCACATACACACACTTGGTCTCCAGACTCCATACGCCCCCTCTCCCCACCCCCTCTGACCCCTCTCCATCCACACACACACACACTGACTTACACTCCACCCCATGTACACACTGGTTTTCCTATTACCCGAACATGGAACCTCGTTCTTCCTGAAACTCACACTCACATCCACACATACACACACACACGTACACCTACACACATACACACACCACCTTCCACCCTCCCCGCTCGGAGCCCCTGTCTCCATCTCCCCTCTCCCCACTCCCTCCACCCACGACCACCCCGCACACCTCACACCCTTTCACCACTTGTTTCATTTTAATTTTTTTTACCCTCTAACCCCTCCCCCCTTTTTTAATGTCTTTCCACCACCACTCCTCACACCCTCGGAACTCTTTTCCTGCCCACTTTTCTCCGGATGAAGGGTTTATGCCCGAAACGTCGTCCCCCACCCCCCACTCTCAAGCGTGAATCTAATACTAACACCTTGTACTGCACTCTTCGCTTTGTTTTTGTTTTGTTTTAACTATAATATATATATATATATATGTATGTATATCATCATCATCATTTAATGTCCATTTTCCACATGAGCATGGGTTAGACATGCTGTCCCGTTGTGAAACAGCCAGGTTGGAGGATCATGTTTTGCTCACATAGAACTGATGTTGGCTTGGTTTCTACAGCTGGATGCCCTTCCTAATGCCAACCACATTTACAGTGTGTACTGGGTGCTTTTTGTCATGACACTTACATGGCCACATTACAGTGTGGACTGGGTGCTTTTTATCGTGACTCTTACACGACCACTTTATAGTCACCAAGAAGACCACTTTTCAGTGTGGGCCGGGTACTTTTTGTCATGACGCCTACATGACCACTTTACAGTGTAGTTCAGCTATCAATTATTGTGCATATTGTCAATTTACTTTTCAATTTACGTATCATATGAGTGGCTGGAAGTAAACAAAAATTCAAGAAACTTGTTGAAACTTAACATAATGGAAACTCATTGCTTAATGGAGTTGTGAAACAAAAACTGTACTCTAAATGACTCTTAAGTGTCCATCTACCAAATTTATTCACAAGCATTGATTGGTCAGCCATGGAATAAATTTCCACTGCTTCAATCTGAATGGATGAGGTTTACTCACTCCTACAGTATATAAATGGAATATACTTATATACTTATGAAGTTGCACCTTTTTTCTATGAAAATGTATGTGAAAAACCAGCATTTGACTTCCATACAGGACCTAATAAACCACAATTCAAAATATATGGTATAATATAAATATTGGAAGTAAAATATTGGACCTATACATGAGAATATATGCTAATAACATTTCTCTTTCCTCTTTCTTTTTTTAATGTTTGTTTTCCATGCTGGCTAAGGGTGGATGGGTGACCAGTGACCATATCAGTATTTAATCAAAGCCACTTGTCTCTCAGATGATCCTGGGTCACATCTCACCTATATATGTTCCTATGCATTTTATTGTGGCACCAACACTAGGAAGGTTGTCATGTCTTTGACACAACTGAAGAGTCCTCTTTATCTTTTGTTTGGCAAGTTTTCTACAGCTCGTTGTCCTTCCTAACACTAACTACTTTACAGAGAGCACTGGGTGTGTTTTATATCACCAACTCTAGAGAGGTGGTTGTGCCCTTGTTGCAACTGAAGAGTCCTTTCAACACTTTTTTTGTATGGTTTCTACAGTTGAATGCTCTTCCTATCACCATCCCCCTTATAAGGTGTATTGGGTGCACTTTTCAAGACACCAGCACTAGTGAGGTTGTTGTGTCATGACTGAATGTTCCTCTCAACTCTTTTTGACATGGTTTCTATGGCTGGAAGCCCTTCCTAACACCAACCATATTACAGAGTGTACTGAGTATATTTTATCATGGCTCCAGCAAAATGAATTTCATTGGTATTAGGAATGGCATCCAGCTGTAGAAATCAAGCCAGATCAGTTCCTGTATGACCAAGGCATGGTCAGCCAACCAGACACTGCCCACAACAGGACAACCCGTCTAACCCATGCTAGCGTGGAAGAACGGACGTAAAACGGTGATGATGATGATGATGATAGGTGTAAATGGTGGATTGGCAGAATTGATTGAGAGGTAGAGGTAGTATTTAGTATTGTCTTTTTAATGTCCACATCTTTTCCCCCCAAGCCCCTCCACCTTCCCTAGTCTCCACTGTGTTGTGTCGGTGACACAACAAAGGTACCCAGTCCACACTGTAAAGAACATCCAGCTCACACTGTAAAGTGATCGTGTAGGTGTCATGACAAAAAGTACTCAGCACGCACTGTAAATGTGGTTGGCATTAGGAAGGGCATCCAGCTGTAGAAAACCAGCCCTAAAACACCCAGCCCACACTGTAAAGTGGATGTGTAAAAGACACAGGAAAAAGCACCCAGCACACACTGTCAGTGTGGTTGGCATTAGGAAGGGCATCCAGCAGTAGAAAACCAGCCAGAAACTCCTATATGAGTGAGACACAGTCACCTGACCCAAATTGCCTCTAATTGGGACAAACCCGTCTAACCCATGTTAGCATGGAAGATAGACGTTAATCGACAATGATGATGATGATATGTTCTTAGTTCAAAACCTGTTGAAATTGACTTTCATCCTTCTAGTGGTTGATGGAATAAATACTAATGAAGCACTGTGATCGATGTAATCAACTCTTCCCTTCCCTCCAAAACTTGTGGCTTTCTGCTCATGCTAGAAATCATTATTGTAATCATAAGGGTGGTGAATTGACTGTATCAGTAGAGCGTCGGACACCATGCTTCACTTCATAGAGTAGTGGCCTTTTATGTTCAAATCCCGCTGAGGTTAGCTTTGCCTTTCATCCTTACGGGGTCAATAACTAAAACACTAGTAAATCACTGGGGTTGATTTAATCGACTTTCTCCTCCTCTTCAAATTGCTGGCCGTGTGCTGAAAGTAGAAACAATTATTGTAATCATAGGAGTACAGATGTAGAGAAAGAATATGGAAAATTCATTTTTTTAAAGGTTAAAGGAGATTAAAGATGAAACCAATTTTATGTTATTTTGAGGGAGATTATTTACTTCAACTTTTAACTTCCTGTTTCTAATGATTCTCTTTCTTTTCATATGAGTAACTTTTATTCATTTTGCCTATTTTGTACAGTTATAATGTATCTGGAATTTCAAAATTATCCTTTTATTTCTTTATATACAGATTTTTAAAAAAATATTAAATTGAGCATATGGAGTGAAGAAATAGTATGTAACCATTTTTTCCAAGATAGGAAAATCAAAATATATTCTGTTTTACTTGCTTTTTTAACTAGTGTAGTTTTATATAATGAGATGCAGTTGCAGCATCATTAAGATTATTTGCGCATCAGGAATTGGTTAAATTTGTAACTAATAAGCCAATTTATTTTCCTTTGAGAAAACTAAGATAATTTTTCTGTTCATCTGTTTAGTTCTTCAAATTTCTGCCATACGAAATATTTTTTCCTTGCTTGCATACGTTAGACGAATGAATATTTATTATATGAAATTTTAACTATTATATTAGTATACTCTGTAAAGTGGTTGGTGTTAGGAAGAGCATCCAGCTGTAGAAACCATGCCAAAAATGGAATGCATGAATGGGACATGATCCCCTTACCCATCTAGAAGGACATTAATTCTGATGAAGAATGAGAGGAGGTTTTAGGTGGGTGGGTTGGTATCAAAAGGGCTAAAGTGTTTCTGAAATCTGATGTTCCATATGTCATCTAATATAGATAATCTGTCATTGAAAAATGTAATCTTTCCTCCTTTACTTTTCTCTTCATATCTCCTTGCAGCTGCTATATTTTCTTCTCCTCTTGGCACTTTAACCTTTTTGATAACTAGCTGCTTGAAACTGCCTCTGGCTCTGTTACAAAACTGTTTGTTTTAAAATGTTTATATTAAATCATGAGAAAGTTAGTTATATAAAATCTCTCCAAATTCTTGGAGAATTTATAAATTATTTGAAATCCATAGGCAGTGTCTTTCATTAGAAACATGGTAACAAAAGGGTTAAACACATATTCACGCACATTTTTTTTACTGTTTTGTCATGATGGTATGCTAATATCCATAACCCTTTTGGGGGCTTCTAAGACTGGTGGAAAGGAAGGAAGGTGTCCACAAACTGGAGTCATAGCCCAAATGCTTGCATCAAACTAGACATTGCTAAAGGCAACCAAATGCTATGTGGTGGTATTAAACTGTAGGTCAGTCAGTCAGTTATTTTATGGCTCATTAAACAACAATTGCCAGATATATACAAATGTTTTCACCCATGTCTATAACCTATCATTAATATTTTATTTTTTTACAAGTTAGGGAATAATGTAAATAGTTATGTTTTCAGAAGAAAAATACAATGTTGGTAGTAATTAGGTATGAAAGTAAACTAATCTATGCAGTCAAGAAAATATTGTCAAGTGCTGGAGTTGATTTAATTGACTTTTCTGTTTGTCCAAAAATTGTTGACCTTGTACCTAAATTAGAAACCTGTCAACACCCACTGTGCAGAGGACTGGGCATGCTATGGCTGATGATGCACAGACACACGCTGAAGCTACGACATCTCCAGCTTTTCCTGAAAGGTGAATAAGTGAAGTCACCAAGGCATGTTTTTTCCCAACATTGTGCCTAACTCAGAAATCATCATCTCTTGAATGCTGGCAGATCTTCAACAAATGTCTCAAATAATTTTGGTGAAAACATTCAATCAAATCAATTTCTCATGTTTTTGATGGGTAGTCCATGTTTTTTTATGCCTAAAGAAGTGTTATAATAGGAACGTATGTCTCATAAACACCTGACTTAGTACTTATATATATATCCCTTTGTAACCACATGAACTTCCAGCCATCTAAAAGTTCTCTCTACTCTGTTGAATTTCCTCATCCAAAGTAGCAAAACATGAAATTATACTGCCTGGGTGAATGAACTAATCAACTACAGCAGTTTCTTGTCACATACAAATATTGATGGCTCATGGTAAAGATTTTGAGAAATAGGAGTGAACAAAGCTTTTGTTTTTAATTGAATTTCCTGACTGCAAGCATTTGAAAATCTATCCACAATTTCCTGCCAGTCACTTTCTGATTGTACCACCAATGCATAATCATTAGTATGAAGTAGATCCTTGACTATTGGTTTTAGACTTTATTTTGAAGTGCTGTAAGTAGAAAAACCTACTGGCTCCAAAGACTTACTGTCCTGGAAAGTAATTATGTGTTACAGCAAAGTAGATAAAAACAAGGGCAGGGTAGGGATATCTCTTTGTTTCACTGAGGAACATGAGATTATAGTTTATCATTGGAATGTATCTCTGCTCTTGTGCCATCATGGACCTATCTCAAATTGTTTCTACTTTTGGCACAAGGCCAGCAATTACCCAGTGCATTACTGGTACTTTATTTTATCGACCCTGTAAGGATGAAAGGCAAAGTTAACCCCGGCGGGATTTGAACTCAGACTGGCAAGGGCCGTAACTCTATGCGTCAAAGCATAGTGTCCGACCCTCTACCAATACTGCCAATCCACCGGACCTATCTCAAATTGTCGACAAATTTGCATGGATAGCCAACCTTGCCTAATATAATCCCAAGTGCCTGCCTATTGATTGTGACAAAAGCTTTTGTGAAATCAATAAACATTTAACAAAGGTGAGCACACTGTTCAATTACATTTCTCCAGTGATTGCTGTGCAGTAAAGATCATGTCCTCTGCGCCCCATCACTTTCCAGTTCTGGAGCCACCATTGGCTTTCCCCTTGAACAGATGGACAAACATGATGGCAAATGCTATTTAGAATCTTCCTAATGACTGAAAGCAATGAGATGCCCCAATAGCTTCCACATTCCCTTTTCTTACCATTATCCTTATATGATAACATCCTGATGGATAAACAATCCCCAACAAACATCACCTGTTAGGTAATGAATAGTGCTAGTTAGCTTTTCACTTTCACGCAGAAGGATTTCTGTGGGGATTCCATCAATATCAGAGGCCTTTCCTATTCTCATCTGGCTGATCAGATTTGGTACTTCATCCACAGTAGGAGTATTATCTATTTCTTAAAAGATAGTTGATTGAGCAAGTGAGTTAATAATAGTCTCATTTATGGGGAAAGGAGTCTTAAAGTGGTCCATGAAGTTGTCATTCCAGTAAATCATAATACAGTTTTGATCACAGATATATTTTCAACCTCCTTTGTCAGCTATTGGTATAATCTGTTGATTTTAAGGCCCATATACCTGTTTCGTCAGATCATAAAGGCAGCCACCATACTTCCTATCTGCTGGTGTCTGTATTTCAGTAGCTTTTCCTGCTCATAAATTGAATTAGGGTTTTGCATATTTCATTTATTTAGATATTAGTTTTTTTGTAGATTTACCACTAGTTTTGTATAAGTATTTGAAGGTGTTTCAATATGCATCCACTCTTTACTTAAAATGCAATGAGTCAAGTGACTGTGTCAAGTTCATATACAGAGTCCATTGTTCTCTAACTCGAGAAAATGAATCGATATAGAAGCCAGTAAAGTAGTTAGAATATCTTCAGAGTTCTTCTATCTGTTGACATTTAAGACATTTGTTTTGTGTGTAAATATTGGCAATGCATGTGAAGTATGTATTAGCAGTTTCACTTATGTCAGTCAGAATAGAACTACTGTGTGTAAAAGAAACAAAATATGTCTCATTTGTTGTGTATCATCCTCATCTGTCTGATTTTCCATGTTTGTATGGGTTGGACAGGTCTTTTCCAGTACAGCTTATCTCCATTCATTGGGTCTCTTATCATTTCCTCTGGAAAGTTTAGCATTTTGAGATCAGCTCTCACCGCCTTTGCCTATCTCTTCCTCTACTGCAGCTTCCTTCCATTGGCATTACCTAGCACTTCTTCACCCAGGATCATCATCCATATTAGCTCAGTCTTCTGTCTTGCACACTACATTTAATTCCTCTTCTATCCAGTTTTTCTCACAGCTCATCTATGCTTTGGTGCTATGGTGATGTTAAATGCTCTTTCTCAAAGTCTCCTATTATCGTTAGAGGTAAATGACACTTAGTTTCATAGTGTCACATCCTCCCAGAAGTGATACTTTGTCTCATTGAGTTCTCCTAGTTGTCATAAATTGTCTCATATATCATATGCTAAGAGAGACCTGGAGAATGAACTAGATCAGAGCTATCCAAACTTTTCAGATTGGTGACACATCATCATCATCATTATTTTATGATTGCCTTACATGCTGGCATGGATTGGATAGGTTGTCACAATCGGAAGTTTCACAGGCCAGAAATACCTCGTCATTCTCATATGTTCCATAGTTGGCATGCTTTTTTTCCTAACACCAACCACCTGGGTATGTTTTATTGTGGCACCAGCACTAACACTTTACAGTGTACTGGGTACATTTTATTGTAGTGTCAGTACTATATTAACATACTTTTTTAAAACATTTTCATGAAACATTTTTACCAGCCTTCATATCTTATATGTATGTAGAGATTTCAGATCTCAAATACACTTCACAGCTAATTATTTGTAAAAATTGATGAGATTCGATTTAATTTTGTGACACACTCAGGGATTATAGGTGACACATTAAAATGTTGTATCACGTAGTTTGGAAATCTTTGAACAAACATGACAGTTTATTGGTAACAACAAAGCAAACCGAAAACATGTGTCGATAAACATGTACAGTGATTAATCCTTTCGTTACCATATTTCTAATGAAGGCACTGTCTATAATTGTTAAATATTTTTGAAAATAAGAATTTGGAGCAATTTAATAATGTAACTGTGATTTTCATTAAGTTGGTGTTAACTTAACAAAATTATGTTGGAAGTTTTTAAGATGAAAATAATCATGTTAGAACAAAGTTTTGTATTATAGAACTAGGAGTGGCTTGAAGCAGTTCCTTATCAAAAGGGTTAAATTGATGTCAGAGAGATACACGTTTCAGTTTCATCTAGAACCATGCTGTATAACCATCATCATTATTATCTTCCAACCACTTTCTATGCTGGTCTGAATTGGAGGATTGTCATATTCTGAGACATTTCTTATTCAGAGTTAATGCCTATCTAGATTGTTTAAGGACAATGTCTAGCTTGTGCATTCCATTTTTGGTATGGGTTCTAGTGCTGGATATCCATATTAATACCACCCACTTCTCAGAGTGTACTGGGTGCATTTTATTGTGGTACCAACACTAGAGCATTTGTGTTGTCCACTATAAGGCTAAAGGGTCCTCTCCATTCTTAGTTCTTCTGTGGCAAATTGGATTGAGAGTTTGAATAGAAGGGGGAGGATGATCAAGAGTTAAAAGAGGAGAAAATAGGCTGTCATGAAAGAAGAGTATGAGTTGTGGATAGCAACAGCAAAGTTGGGGGCAGTAGATATAGCTAAGAATCATGGGCAGCAAGGAGGTTAGTTAGTGGTAAATGGTGATGGTACTGAATATGAATGCAAGTGATGGATATCAACAGATATGGGTGATGGTAAATGATTGATAAAGAGAGAGAGATGAATATAGACAGACCCTATGTTGAAGGGTGATGGGGGAAAGAGAGAGAGGTAGAATGTTAATGATAATGGGAGTGATAAAGTGAATGGTTGATGGTGGAGGCATTGGCTATGGATAGATCAAATGCCTCAAGTAGTGAATAGGGTAACAGATGGCAGTTTAATAGGAATATAGTAGGTGACTGTAGTGAGTCATGGTGGTGGTGTTGGTGGTGCCAGTGACATTGTTGTTTCACCACTACCATGACTACCAATGTTATTTTCTAACACAACTCAAGGAAGCATTTAAATATACATTTGAAAGCAGCCAAATCTTGTAGAGGAGGAACAGAATCCCATATGGTTTAAATGCACAAGTCTCTGATATCCAGGTGGCTAAAAGGTGCCAGCAGAAGGGCACTCAGGAATCGTGCTGCCTTAGAGTATAAGAAGTTAAGGGCTGAAATACTTGTATGGGCTGGGGCGGGGGCGTTGCTTCTTCTCTGAAGATCTTTTGCTGTCCAGCTCTCTCTTGAGTTGCTTAATACCGTTAATTTAGCCATCTGCATTTTAAATTTGTTGCTGAACTCTTTGCTGACTCTTACCTTGCTGACTGCATTTCTGTACATAGTTTGTTGTTCATCTATTGCTAGCTTCCTTAGTAGTCACAAGATTATAGTGTGGAATTTGGTCAAAGGTCTTTTCCAGGTTGATAAACACTAAGTATAAGAGTTTACTCTTAGCTAAATACTTCTACAGTTGTCTCTTTAGATGCACTACATCACATGAAGGCTAATTTTGTTCCTAATCAGTTGTGCTATTACAGTTTCTGTAATATTAATGACCTAGTCCAGCATCATATCAGTACTTGTTTGTAAGTTATTTGGCTTTTTAAAAAAATACAGTCTATTTCAAAGTGTCCCTGTCATTAAAACACCCAAGAAACCTTTTATGAGATGCAGCTTCATAGGAGGCCAGTTAAACCTGCATAGGCGTGAGCTGTAAATTTCCCTTTTTATCACTGAGGTCAACTATACCTGTCATCCTTCTGGAGTTGATAAAGTACCAGTCCATGGTAGTAGATTGGTGGAATTGTTAGTGATGTTGTATATTATTTGTTCAGGCCCTTTGCATTCTGAATTCACCTGCGATACCAATGCTAAGCTGTATCAACCCTTGCCTTTCTCTTGGGCAGTATTGGTGACATAGAGAGGAGAGATTTGCATGCATGGTCAACTGCTGGTCTTCCACAGAAAACCTTATCCAACACTGCATCTCAGAGAGAAACCTTCCAGGTGCAGATTATGTCCTCATGAGGCATGCAGAGGTTCCAAATTTCAATATTAGGCTTACATCAACATACTCCTCTTTTTCTAACCCTCATATTCTACATTAACCATTTTGCCTAACCTTGTCATTACCTTATTTCTAATAAATACACTGCCTATGATTTTCAAATAATTTTGAAAATACTCAATTTGAAAGATCTAATAATATGACAAACTTTCCCATTACCAAGCTGATGTTTGGAACATAATTTAACAAAGGCTCATACATAAAATTATGATGGAAGCCTTTTTTTTTTAGTATGTTTTAATATGTGTTCTTTCCACAAAGAAGTATTCTTTTGTATGTATAAAATATGAAATTATCAACTGGATAATTATAAAGTACATCTGCAAGAATGAAGAAGTTAACTACTAACTACATGTGTTATTGGTACTTTATTTTATTGTCCCCATAAGGATGAAAGGCAAAGCTAACCTCTTTTAATTATTTATATTTTTTATATATTTGAATAAATTCTCTCTCTGAAACAATTCTCTTTGTTTCATTTAATGTAATGTATTATTAAAATTAAGATGGTAGGGATTGCCTGTAAAATATAGGTATAGGTTTTGCGGCGTTTGAAAAAATATAATGGTTCAGTAACAAATATATTTGAGAATCACTGCTCTAGCCATTTCATTATGACTTGGAGACGACATGCAACTTTACTGAAAACACACTTCTTACATCATGGTTGAGTGGCTGTGGTAGAAAGTTCATTGAACTGTAAAATTCTTTCAACAAAATCCATGCTAACATGTATAAATAGATATAAAAGAATATTAACCTAATTTTCAGTGTTACTGTATTTTTTATTACTATAACCTTAATCCTAGATAAAATGAACCAACAATGGAACCTCTTTGTATTTGCTTGACTCCGATCACACCCCACGGAAATAAGTCAGGCCACATTATATGCTGTAGGTTGGGTCATCTTCAGCACAACATAGCACTAGTTCCTCATGGCCTTAGTCATTTCTGTTGTGAGGTTTAGTGTTTTAAGGTTGGACTTCACAGCCTCATCCCATGTCTTCTTGGGTCTGCCTCTTCCATGGGTTCCAGCCACTGGGGTTTCTCTGCATTTCTTTATGCAGCTGTTATCTTCTATGCACATCACATTTCCAATATGTTTGAAAAAATAAAGACAAGATGGTAATGGCTGGAACATCTTTTGTTGATGGGCTTGCTGGATCAGGGTTAACATCAGATAAAACAATCTTGTGGTAAAATCTATTTCTAATGAAAGACATTGCCTATGATTTTCAAATATTTTTTGAAAACCATCAGGTATTTGGAATGATTTTGTATTCTAACTAACTTTATGAGCTTGACTGGTCTTGCTTGGAATCCAGCCAGATCAATTGGAGATGTGCTGAAAGTAGTACTCGAGGACTTTGCCCTTACGACATTCCCAGGAATAAGTGGACGAAGGGCAAAAGAAGAAGATTATACTTTTATATAAGAACCTTCATTAAATTATCTTCTAAACATCAGCTTGATAATGAGAACGTTATTTATATTACTAAAGCCCTCCTAATTCTTGATTATTTTCAAAATTACAGGTAGTGTCTTTCATTAGAAATATGGTAATGAAAAGGTTAGCCCTTCTAAACCAAATTGCTTGAAACAACCCTTATTTCCACACTACAAAGTTGTTTGTTTTAAAGTGATTATATTTAAATTTAAACATTCCACCATAATTTTATGTAAGAAAATTTTGTTATGGTATGTTACAGACCATCTTAAAAATGAGAAAGTTATTTTACTAAATCCTTCAAAATTCTTGTTTATTTTAAAAATTAATTGAAAATCATAGGCAGTGTATTTCATTAGAAATATGGTAACTAATATACTTCTATGGTATTAGTTGAGTTATAACTACATAAAAAAATGATAGTTGTATGTGGTAGTGATGATATATGATCTAGTGGTTAGGGTGTTGGTCTTTATTGTAAAGGTGTGGGTTCAATTCCTCGACTGTGTGGCACATTGTATCCATAAGCATGGCACTTCACTTCATTTTGTTCTAATCCATTCAACCGAAAATTAGTAACTTTAGTTAACCTTGTGATGGTATACCATCACATCAAAGGGGAATTTTGTATTTGCAGTTGCTTAGTGTCACATGAAACCAGGATTAGCTCCTGCCTTCATCCAACCTATGCTAGCATAGAAAAATGGACCATTGGTGATGATGTATGTGGTAAAAATTGCAGCTTGGTAGATATTTCCATGCAAATGTGATCAAACAAAAATTAATGATCAGAAAATTCCTAATATAATTTACACAATATATATATAATAGATATGTTGATAATGTTGACCATATAGGAAGATACAAAAGTGTTCTTTATTACTATTACATTCTATCACTACTTTACAGGGTTGTATGAAAATACTGACAACTCAAGCAGTCAGCTGGGATGTTGTGTTTTGGGATCTTCCAAACCAAAATGAAAAATGTGAAAATAGCATATAAAGTAAAATAAAAACAAAAATTGAGAATTCTTTAAGATCTATTGGAGATCAATGGTACCCTTCAAATTTCCTTACTTCCATCCATATTCTACTAAGGATGATTGCTTAGTGTTTGTCACAAAAATGTGTCAAGATAACTGCCAGTAATATAGATATGTTCCCTCTCTTCTAGTTATAATAACCTTATTGTTACCATATTTCTTATGAAGTACACTGCCTATAATTTTCAAATCAAGACTTTGGCAGGATTTAGTAATATAACGTTTTTAGTAATATAACGTTTATTAAACTGATATTTTAACAAAGGTTCTTACATAAAATTATGATGGAAGGTTTTTAAAATCTAAACTATAATAAAGTAAGAAGCGCGGGACTGTATACGGTTTATAATTTTTTATCCCATTAGTAAAAGTTGGATTACTTTGAAGAAATAATGAATGAATATTACATAATTTATCTAAAAATTTTGTGGCTGTTCATTAAATATATTTTATGATTTATTTAAAGATTCACTTCTTTAAAATTTTCAAATGTCAACACTTCCGGTGGCAATCGCTTAAATAAACATTAATTTTCTGTTACTAATTTTTTCCTAATGCAGTTTATATATAATATCGTCATTTTTTTAATGTATCATGGGTTACGTTACTGATTACATAAGACAGTGTAACGCAGATTCTCTTCAATTTCTGTGTATATTGTCAATTACGATTTTATTTGACGTATCATATCTACATGTATATATACTTGCGTATAATATCAATATACACACTACACATGCTAGCAGAAAACGTTAAAAATTAACAGCTTATTATTATCGAAACTGGGGTGGTTTCAGATGTTTTGGTATCAGAATGGTTATGATACAATTTGAAACTTTACTGTTGTGTTTGAATTGTTCTCATTAGCTTCTATATTGTAATAAACACGTAGTCTTACATTTGCAGTTTTTTCCCATGAAAATAAAAAAAAAGTATGTTATACTTGTAAGGGTGCCAACAATCCTAGGGCTGCTTCTTGTGTAAATATAACAAAGATTTAGCAATAGGGATATCTTTCTATAGCATTTTACACAAGCTGCTTACACATTTCATTGCATTTTCTTGTAGAACAAATTTGTTGTTTTTCTTTAATTATGATTTAAAACATTTTCAAAATTTCAATAGTAGCTGTTTGTTTCGCTTTTCATCTTTCACATGTTAAAAACTACACATAAAACATAACACTAGTTGGTGTGAATGAACTAACTATATTGTTGCTATTCAAATCAAGTTTTGCTTGAAATATTTTTGTCTAGTTTCTCTATTTATATTTATGCAGGTTTTATGTTCATCTTCAAATGACTCACTCAGTCATTTATATCAACATGAATATTTAACAATTCTGGGAAACCATTATGGAGATGGTCAGCTGATTACATAAGTTGGATTGGTGGCAATTCCAATGTTCACTACATTATTATTAAACTGAAAGTGAAAGTTGTCTACATTGTTATTAAACTGAAAGTGAAACTAAGATGCCAAGCCATTAGCATCTCCTTATAGTTCTATTATAGATATTCTAACAGTAGTTGCAACTGGTTTAGTCATACATTTGCTAACGCCACACTGTCAACTGCTATCCTCTAAACATGAATTGACGCATCTATCCCAGTATTTACGATTCATACAAATAATATCTTCCTTCTTTGTACGGAATTTTGTCACTGAATATTATTTAAAATATACAACTTTCAATCAATACTAAGAAATTTTCTGTTGATGGTCAGGCTATTTACATTCAGGAACGTCAGTGCTTTCTATACAGTTAGATTCGGCACTTTGTGAGTATTATTATTATATCCTAAAAAAAAGAATTATTATTTGTTGAGTTATAATAGTTCTGTTTTTATTCTCATATTTGAACATATAAAATGAACTAGATGTGGATTCTTTCTGCTTGAATATCTTTTCATAAATCAGTTTGGATGAAGTATTGTACTTGCCAAATAAAATTGTAAATTTAAAAGCCACTTTGATGCCTTTTGTCCAGTAATATTTAGAATTTAACTTGTTGAAATTGGTTGGTTCAACTTTATAATGATGATGGCAATGTAGATGATGTTTACTAATGTAGTAACATAATTTTATTAAAAAACACCTTATCTTGCAAAAGGTGTCTTTTGATAAAATTATATTAATATCTACCATATGTTTATTCCGTATGGATATATTCTCTCTATAAATCAATTTTGGCTTCATTTAAAATTAGGATTGTCCATAAGATATAGGTGAGGGTTTCTTGATTTTTGGAAAATCATATAAGGATTTCATGATAAAATTAGTCTGGAAGTTCAGTTGGTTGAATTATCTTATATACATTACTGACAAAGGGAGTGAAGGCAACATTGACCTCAATAATATAAAATACTGATGTATAGAACTTAGTATAGGTAAACACCAAATCTAGCATTCTGCTATTTTGGCCTTCTGCAATGCTTTTGGTTGAGAGGTTGAGGATATAACTACGACTCCTCTAGTGTTGGTGTCACAATAAAACACCCAGTACACTCTCTAAAATGGTTGGTGGTAGGAAGGGCATCAGGTCATAGAAACCATTAAAAAATGGAACATATGGTTGAGACATGGAAAGAAGATGTAAAATGATGGAGATAAAATGCAAATTATTAGATTGTAATAGAGTATTTTCAATTTCACTTCTGACTTATAAATGTTATTATGTTTGTATTTTAGGTTGTGTTTTCATTTTTGCACATTGTGGCATAATTTTGTTACAACTCCTTCAAACATGGCTTCTTTGGTTAACTCTTTCTATACCACCAATCCATCCAAAACTGCCTGTAGTTCTATGAAACGAAATCACCTGTTTTAAATGATTCTTATTAAATTGAAATCTTTCAACGTAATTTTATATAAGAATCTTTTGTTATGTTACAAAGGCCATCTTAATAATGAAATATTTAATCATTTTAGTTAATCCCTCTGAATTCTTCATTAAATAATTTAAATAAAGTGTATTTCATGAGTAATATGGTAATGAAAAGGTGAAAACAGAAAATACATGTGTGCATGTGTATATCATCAATATTGACATGGAAAAACAGCTGTAAAATGATAATGGTGATGCTTGCATGGGTTGGACTGCTCTTCTTTTGTGAGGGCTAGCATCTTAAGATCAGCTTTCATCATTCCTTCCCATGTCTTTCTTACTCTTTTTCTTTTGATGGCTCCTTCCACTAGATTGCTTGCCACTTCTTTATACAATTGGTATCTTCCATAAACATCACAAGTCTGTTTCAGTATGTTTCTTTGCCTCTGTTAAATTAAACCATGACATCACTGCTGTTATCAGTGAGAATGATGATGATCATGATCACCATCATTTTACTTCCACTTTCCAAGTTGGTATGGGTTGAATGGGTTGTCACAATCTGAGACCAGTGCAACACCTCTGGTTTTATGACTGGAGGCCATTTTTAACATCAACCACTTTACAGGATGTACTGTGTATGGCTTTTGTTGCACCTGCACTGCCACTTTACAAAGTGGATTGGGTGCATTTTATCTGGCGACAACACTTGCTAGGCCAGGCTGAAGAGTCTTAGACCTTTTATTGTCGCCATTTGATTGCCAAACACTAAGGCTTCCGGTTTCTTACTACATTTACATGTTGCAGTGATTGAACTGGTGGATGAGTCTTTTGTAAGATCACCAGTCAGCTTGATCCTGTGTCATCTCCTTTGCTTTTAATATTCATTTCTATAGATTTAAATATTTACATAGAAACTGAAATGTTATAACCTGATGATGTTCCCAAAAGTTAACAAGCATTTTTCCTAGTTATTTTCTTTGTTTTTTTTTTTTTTTACTGTTCAGTCATGGAGATAGGGGTTTTGCTCATGATCCCTTTGAAGATCTCCAAGATGGTAGGAAGGAAGGTATCCTTAAGCCATAGATCTGGTTTGAATACTTGCAACAGAGCGAACTCTGTTAAAGGCAGCCCAGGGCCAGTTGGTGGTGCTAAATTGGCGGACAGATCAAGTCTACCATCTAAGAACAGTACAGGCTTCCACACACTTTGTGTTTATGAGACAGACAAAAGGAGTGACATATCTTGTCTACATATTAATGTATTAATGAAGAAATTCTAGGAGAGAGAGATAGGTTAGGTTTGGGAATTGAATAATTAAAAGAAGAAATTAGAAACTTGAAGGGTATGAATACACTGCAAATATAATGTAGGAGGGGGAAAAATGTCTTTCAATATGAATTGCTAAATTTCTGATGATGAATGATCAGTCTATATTCTGTTATATCTCTAACCATTTGTATCATTATCATTATTTTACATCTATTTTCCATGCTTGCATAGGTTAGATAGGTTGTCAGGCTAGACAGGCAGGCCAGAGAACTGTGTCTTGCTCATATGTTCCATTCTGGCAAAGTTTCTATTGCTGGATGCCATTCCTAATGCCAATCAATTCACGGCATGTATCAAGTTTGTTTTCTCATGGTACTGCCACTCTGTGTAATAACATATAACAAAATATTTATTACTTAGTATGGAAATGAACTAGTTTTAACCATCAGAATAGAGAAATGAAAATAACTGACGTGTTTTGATCTGAACTTCCTTTGAAGTTATAAATATGCCATTTATATTCAAACATTGGAACTTAACTCTTTCATGAGCATATTTCTAATGAGATACACAGCCAATCTGTTTCTATTAGTTTTGAAAATAATGAAGAATTTGGAGGAATTTAATAAAACGTCAAACTGTCTGACTATTATATCAAACTGACTGAAACTGGCCATGCTTCTAAGTTCATTTTTTTCTTGTTGACTCCATAACAGGCTTCATGTTCATCATGATGTCCTTTTTGTGGAAATGTTTTATGGCTGGATACCCTTTTTGGTGCCAATCCTTTTAGTTGTCTTTTACAATATGCACGGATATGTTATGCTTATTCTTAACTGGATATGTACAAAAGGTTTTCACTATTTTCTCCATTAGTTTAATAATTTTCCATTATTAAACTGTTTAGAATATAACTGATAGAAAAGTTCTTACATAAACTTATGCTGGAAGGTTTTAAGAACTCAAGTGGATTGGTACCAAAAGAGTTAATGAAATTATTTGGGATGCAATCTTATATAAGTATATTTTACACAGATATGCGAGCATAAGTTCCACAGTTTGCTTTAATTCAGTTATGAACTCCAAGACCAGTGGTTCCTAACCTAGAACTCCTTTTATTTAAGTGAATTTTCCCTGCAGACCCTACTCTACAATTCCCCCACCACCACACAGATTGTTATTCAGTGAGAATAACAATCAAAAGAGAAATATTTATACTTAAAGAAGAATGGATATCCATAGCGAATAGTAATATACACGAACGACAAAGCATAAATGAATTGAGAGAGAGACTGAGCATAAGAGGAATCAAATGCTGTGTGCAGGAGAGGCGGTTGCGTTGGTATGGACATGTGATGCGTATGAAGGATGACAGCTGCATAAAAAGGTGCAGAGCACTAGAAGTCGATGGAAACTGCGGAGTGGGGAGACCGAAGATGACCTGGGATGAGGTGATAAAAGCCGACCTTACCCAATTACACCTCTCAAAGGCGATGACACACGACCGTGACCTCTGGCGTCATGCAGTAATACAGAGTACCCGACCTCCCATGGGTACAAGCTGAAGCATGTAGACAATATGAACCCACACCCCCCACTGCAAGGTGGTCGTGGAGGTGCCACGGCAAAAAAGCACCCAGCCCACACTGTAAAGTGGACATGTAGGCGCCACGAAAAAGCACCCAGGACTTACTGTAAATGAGGTTGGTGCTAGGAATGGCATCCAGCTGTAGAAATCAAGCCAGATCAGTTCCTGTATGACCAAGGCATGGTCAGCCAACCAGACACTGCCCACAACAGGACAACCCGTCTAACCCATGCTAGCGTGGAAGAACGGACGTAAAACGGTGATGATGATGATAGCATGTGTATATTATGTTTTTAACAAAGTTCTTGACATTTCAAACTTAGCTCATTGACTCTAAGGTGGGAAACATTTGAAACATTATTTATACATCTTAAATTCACTTCCTCTCCCACCTAATTGTATGTATGGACCCATAACTCTTGTTTGGGATGTAGGGGTGTCATAGTGTGATATAGCCTGTCTTGGGCATTTAAACTTGGCGGAAAGTGCATATAGATGTATAAGGCAGTGTGTTGATAAATGCTTACTGTTACAAAACAGATATAACTAATTCCAACAATAATTTTATCACTATCATAAGTTGGCACTATAGCTTAAGATTCATGTACTAAAAATTATATATATTCTGTAGCAGGAGTGACAACATCAATTTGAAAGTGTATATAGATGTATAAGGTGATGAGTTGGCAGTTGTTAGAATGTCAGATAGAATGAATGCTTTGCAGTATTTGTTCTGGCTTTCTGCACTTTGTGTTCAAATCCAGTTGAGGTCCACTTTGTCTTTCATCTTTTTGAGATTGATAAAAGAAGTATTAGTCCATTATTGGGGTTGATTCTTCCTCTATAAAAAAAAAATCAGCTGTATACAAACCTGGTTCCACCAGGTTTAAAATGTCCAAAGTACACTGTATGTCACAATAGTGCCCCTATGACTCCATCAGGAGTTATGGATTCATAAATATTGATGTATAGGTTGAAGGTGATTCCTGAAAATAATCTGAATATTTGGTGTTTCCATCATTTGTTAGTTTTGAAGTTACCATAGATACTTGTGTATAAATCACACCTTTCCCCATGAAAATAGGACATACAAATTAGTATGTGACTTATCTGCTGGATCTACAAAACCTTATATGTAAGTCAAGTACTGAACCAAGAATGTTGTATGTAAAATGGGGGTGTGACTTATCTATCTGTGCAATTTATACATAAGTATTTATGGTTTAATATAAAACCATAGTCTTTTTAGCACACCAGATATTTTATTATCTAAACTAGCAGAAAAACCACCCTACGGGTGGTTTTCTGCTAGCATGTGTATTGTGTATATTGATATTATACACAAATATATATGCATGTAAATATGATACATCAAATAAAATCGTAATTGACAATATACACAGAAATTGAACAAAGCCTATGTTACACTGTCTTCTGTAATCATAATCCATGATATATTAAAAATAGATGACATTATATATATAAACTGCATTAGGAGAAAATTAGCGATGGAAATATATGCGATTATAAGTGTTATAATATAACGGCCGCTAACCGGAAGTGTTGACATTTGATAATTTTAAAGAATTGAATTTTAAAGATCTTTAAATAAGCTATAAAATATATTTAATCAATAGCCACAAAATTTAGCACATAAATTATGTAATATTCATTCATTATTTATTCAAAGTAATCCAACTTATTTTACAAACGGGGTAAAAAAATATATTCTGGACGCAATCCCGCAGACCTTCCTTTATTATAGTTAAGATATGTTCTTAGTTAATGCTTTGAACCCACTGTTTGGCTATATCCCACCAGCCCAGATTTTCTTCCTACCACACACTTCCGTTTACTACCATTTTCTACACAAGTCAGCGACTGATTCACGTTATTCCTGAGGTTAACTTTGCCTTTCATCCTTATGGGGTTGATAAAATAAAGCATCAGTAATGCACTGGGATAATTGCTGGCCTTGTGCTAAAAAAAAAAGAAGAAACAATTATTACTCGAGCTGGAGTTCTTGAAGAAGGCATTGATGTGCTTGCTGTCAAGTTTGTACAGTTATCTTTTTTTAGGTTTAATTCATCATCATGATCATCATCTAGTAAGGGTGTGACTATATATTTATAAAGTGATTTCCATGCAAACAACAAAAATTTGAGACTGTACATATAGCAGGGGTCAAGGTTCTAAGGGTTAATGTTTTGAGCATTTTAATTGTAACTATTTTGTATTTATGAATACTTTTTGGTAGGTGTATACGATTAGACATATACTGCCAGGAGTGGTGACTGGTTGTACCAACCAGAGAAAAATCAATAGGTTTCTTTGGTCCAATCTTGAGAATTGGCTTCTTCCCTTTGATTTTTGATGAAACATATGTACAAGCTTTCCAGTGTAAATATACATATATTGTATTCAGACCCATATCTCAATATTATATGACAAATGTTACTAATGTCTTCTCTGCTTAGCATCAAGTAAGTGTACTCTATGCTCTATAATAGAGATAAAGTTTTCAATAGGTTACGCTATCAGCATAATTTTATAACCTTGTCAAATTAAAAAGCTTTTAAATTAATATATGAAAGAGTAATCATTATTTCAGGATTACTGTCAATTTAAGTAAAGCTTGAAATGTCTAAGCAGGTTTTATTTATTTTAATCATGATAATCAAATCCATTACACTTAATCTTATTCATTACTAAATTTCTAAGGAAAAACATTGCAATAAATTTCATATTATTTAAAAAATAATCAAGAATTTGAAGGGATTTAGTAATATAATTAACTCTCTCATTGTTAAACTGGTGTTTGGAGCATAAATCAACAAAGGTTCTTATATAAAATTATGATGGAAGGTTTTTAGATATACACACTTTAAAATAAACAATTTTGTATCACAGAACCTGAAGCAGTTTCAGACAGTTTGGTATCAAACATTTATGATACTTTTTTTTTGTATATAGTGATTTCTTAT